>JAFMSR010000003.1:42384529-42394529 GCA_022818135.1 Saxidomus purpurata | reverse complement strand
CTCTATTCATGTCTGCAATCTGGGGATATCGGGCTTTGGTCTTTGCTTTTCAAATCGCGTACAAAAGATGTATTAGCTCTATTTTATTGATGTATACTGATTTGATTATTCTCGATTTCTAAACAACTTCTTACAACTCTCGAGGCTCATTTAGATCTGCAATGTTTCTTACCTTAAGACACTACCGGCACGGCACTGATGGGGATTTGACACCTCGGACCAAGGGTAAATACATACCATTTCGTTACGATGGTTTAATAAAACTTATTTATTTTCTATGGTTTAAATTTAATACAGTTCTTTTCAATAAGACAAACTATTTTGTAAGATTATGTATAAGGTACAAATGTACTTCTTACATTATGAATCTTTTTCTTCTGGTGTATGAGGTACATGTAAGAGGTTATATTCTGTGATGGTTTTAATGTGTATGAAACGAGGACGGAAATTTTCTTATCGCTGACACATGACTTTGCACTCTGATACATATTAGATGAGTGTCAGTATATCAGTTTACAATATCAACAGTGGACTGACGAAAGTTCAATATGATATATTTAAAATTGCCTGTCAGGAGTTATTCCCCATGTAATCAGTCATATATAGGACAGTCATTTATATCAGACACTCAGATCATATGATGTTACCTTATCGAAGACAAAATTATAGAACTGTTTTCAAGCAAATATACAACTTTTTTGGTGACACATGATTTGTATTGTAAAGATAAGTAATAGAGCATTTATAGCTTAATATCTATGGAGAATAATTTGAAATTAAAATCTGTAAATTTTCAAATTGTAATTTATAGAAAGCAATAAAAATTGTAACAGTAAGTCTTCAAAACAATGTAACACTTCATTTTGACACGAGTTCTCAAAAGCATACATAATTATACATTTGTGTATTAATCATCGAATTAAATCCAATTGTAACATTTCTAACACGTGAAACTATCAATCCTCAAAAAATGATATAACTTTTATGTATATGGTCTAGACCAACATTATCTTCAATATAGCTCTTATTTTTAGTGTTCAACATAGATCTATTTCTACACTTGCAAATACACTTTTAGCTTCAAAACACTTACTGGTATAAGTTGTTCTGATATGCTTGGCGATTCAATTGTTTTGCCATTTCTGCAGAGAAATGATAATGTCAATATCAAAGTAGTACACTATGTGTACGTCCATATTTTCAAGTTAGTTTAAAGCTGCTCGTTCATAATGTTCCGCTGAAAAATATCCAAAATGATAATTTTTATACATTTGTGCTAAAACACAGAATGTAAAAGTAATGATTGGAATCTACAATGCTTGTAAAAGTGTACAAAGCAATTTGATAAAATTCGTTGAAGATGTTGGCGAGCAGGTTTGGCAGTGCCGCTGCACTATTTTACATTGAAATTTCAAAAGCGTCTGCAATTATTTACAATTTGGTAATATATAACTTTCAAATGCAGAAATATTTACAATAATTTCTTCTCGAAGCTTTTTATTTCATGTTCGTTCTGAAATGTATTAATTTGAGACATTTTGGAGAACTTTTTTTTCACCACGATCTGAGAGCGAGCAGCTTTAAGACTAAACATTCTGATTTTCTTCCCAATATAACTGTTAGTTGTATGAGCAAACATTTTTTCAAAATATCGTCTCGTTTTCTAGAATCATCTCTGTGAAACTTTCGTTGTTTTCTATGTTGCTAATGTTTAGCACTATCGTTTCTAAGTGCCTATGTTGTCAGGAAAAATACAGCTCTGCTTTTTGTGATACTACTTTCGCTCAGTACTTTATATAGCTGGAGTATTTCTAGTATATGTGTGCCATGAATGCATTTTATGTTATTATGTTATACAATTGTATGATACACTGTCAAATGAAATAGAAATATTCATCTACTTTCTACAATGTTATTCTAAAGGACAAAATACAACAACACAGCCAAAGCAACGAGAATCAACATATACATTGTCCCAAAGCCTTTGTTATTTTTCCCCTCGCAAGGTCTAGTTTGCAATGGCTGATAAACTCTCTCCCATTGTGTGAGGATAGCGTGCCGTGCTCCTTTCCAAGGTCCTGGGCCCATCAAACGGTACTGATATGGTGTACATGCGCCAAAATAGCACTCCTTCGCAAGTTTTGGGTCAGTTAACCACAGTTTTTCTGTAATAAATACCAATACGCGATATTAAACGTTTACGTCAAATTCGTGTCGAAATTGTTCACATAAACATACCAAATTTAGTTTAAGATCATTTTATCTACTGATATATAAATAATAGTAGGAAATATTAGGGAAACTTTATGTCAGTATTTAAATTGTGTCATCATTTACCGGAAAGGACAATCTATGCTTGAAATCATTTCTTATTACCTAAGTTGAAATATTTAGATATCAGAACTACGAACTTTAGTTAAATGCAGAAATTAGATACTGCTTCAATTAACATTTTCTGAGAAAGCGAGACTCCTTGCAAATATGTCGAACTGCAACGGGATGAACTTAATGTCGAATTAACATCCACGATATATTTCTATTTAGTTTCGTACATTTGGCGCATTCAAAAACAATAAAATAATAACAATATGGATATGATATTTTGCGAAAGTAACAAATCGAAAACGTACTCAAGTTTGGTTTACAGCCAATAAGCTCTGCCAATTCATCCATATATGGTACATAGTCCACTTGAATTGTGTGACGTGATGACTTTTTGTATCTCAAAGCCATGGCGGTTTGTTTCTCACGGATATCTTTCCACATCTCTTCATTATCTGGTAAACGTTTTAAACCCTAAAATATTTTCATGAAAATATATACTTGCAATCAATTTATAGCAGCTGACGCAAGACGGATGATGACATATTTTTATCTAGTACATGTAACTGTTTAAATTATTCCTGTTTTTTTTTTCTCACACATTCAAAGCATAAGCATAAAGTGTACATTTTGTTTACTTATGCAACATATTCAGTGTTGAACGTTGGATATAATGTTACCAAAAACATAATACTTCATAGATATCGTAGTTGTTTGGTCTAAATCTCTAAATCGCTTAATACTGTTGTTACAGTAAGGTACGAAGGTCTTTCAAAACGTTTTGTCTATAACATGCAGCATTTGATCAAAACGTTTTTCAATGTAAACATTTAAAGTATCCCCCTTGTATTGTACCTACATGGTAGAAGTTGTTATTGTAATATACATACAGGGTGGATGTAAAGCGAAGCGACGAACATTCGTTAAATATCATACATGGTACAAGTTTGTTATATGATTCCTACGGTGTTCTGTTAAAACGTCTTATAGCAACGCATGTCTTTTATATTTGGTTTCAAGCCTTATTCGAAGTCTATTCGTAAGTTCGCACGTGTGATTCAGCACGCTGCCACTGTAACATAAATAACAAGAAAAGCGGCAATGCTGCCAAACCAGGTTTTCAAGGACGCCTTTAGAAATTTTATAATTAAAAAAAAAGATAACCAAGTGATCTTGACCAAACAAAATCCAGTGATAATGACCCTGACAAAGAAAAAGAAACAAGAGCTGTCGGTAGGACAGCGCGCTCGACTTTTTAGTGCTTGCCTATAAACAAAACTTTGACAGTTAAGGGCACACAAGACTTTAACTAGGAATTTCTAAGTACAAATCAAGAAACATTTTCACAGAGTTATCTTCTCTTGCTTACAGATAGGTCTCATGATGGTACATAAGTACTCCAACTTTCAAAGTAATATCTCAAATGGTTAAGTCAACAAGTGGACAAGAATGAAAGTTTTAACTGAGTCAAAGAGGGCCATAATTCAAACAAAATCCTTGACAGAGTTACCCTCTCCTGCCCATGTTTTGGGATCATGATGGTTTACAAGTATTCCAACTTTCAAATTAATATCTCAAACAGTTTAGTCAAAAAGTGGACTGTTACGAAAAACCTAACCAAGATTTTAAGTCGATAAAGGGCCATAATTTTTAAAACAAATCCCTGACAGTGTTACCTTTTCTTGCCTACAGATGGGGGTAATGATGTTAACAAGCATTCAAAGTTTCAAAGAAATATATCAAAGTGTTAAGGCAATAAGTGGATTTTACCCATATTCAATGTATTTTCTAAGTAAAAAAGGGGCATAATTCTGTCAAAAACCTTGACAGAGTTATGTACTCGTGTCTGTTGATGTAGGTCATGATGGTAAACAAGTATGATTAGTTTCAAAGCATTTGAAATAAAGTGAGGTGGTACGAAAAACTTAACCAAGCTCAATACGCTTTCTAAGTCAAAAAAGAGCCATAATTCTGTCAAAAACCTTGACAGAGTTATGTACTCTTGTCTGTAGATGGAGGTTATGATGGTAAACAAGTATGGTAAGTTTCAAAGCCATACCTCTAATACTTTTGAAAAAAAGAAGGGTGGTACGAAAAACTTAACCAAGGTGTGACACCAACGCCGACGCCGGGGCGAGTAGGATAGCTCCCCTTTCAGAGCTACAAATGACCTTGACCCCCATACATGTATTTTCAACAATTTCAACAATTTTGAATTTGAAATAAAATATATTTTAGTAACATTAACCTTGAGCTTGACCATAGTGACTCTCAAATGCAATACCATGCTTCCTCTCCATGCAGGCTATTTTCACACCAAGTTTCACGCCAACTGGTCGCCCCTAACTAGAGTTATGGAGTGGAAACCATTTTTCTGTTTATAAGTTACAATGACCATGAGCTTGACCCTAGAAACTCCAAATGAAGTCGCACGCTTTCTCTCCATGCGAGCTCCCTACACGCCCAAGTTTCTTTGTAATTGGTCACTCCTAGCTCTAGATATTTAGCGGAAAAAATATTTTTCTATTTTCAGTTACAATGGTCTTGACCATAATCCTAGTAATCCCAAATGCAATCCCAAGCTTTCACCTCACGCACGCTACCTTCACACCAAATGTCATTGCAATTGGTCAATCCTAACTTAAATTATTGAGCGGAAACCAAATGTCTGATGCCTGCCCGCCCGACACACGCCATTCAAATTTACCAAGTTTACGTTGAAAAACTAGGTTAAAACAATTCGCATGAGGCACTGTAAAGTCATTACACAACATATTTCTCTGCAATGAAGCAAGTAGGACTACATATAACATAAAATATTATTTTCCTTACTACTAATCGGAATTACATTTGTTCAGGCATCATTACAGATGTGCTTACGTGGCGAACATATCCATCTTCGAAACATTAAACTCTACATATGCCACTCAATTGTTTAAACGAAAAAGTACAACATATCGATTATGAAATACGATATAACAATATTATTGGAAGTTTACACTACTTTCAAAGCTCTAGAAAAACAACCGACCTTAAATACACGTGTTGCAAGTCGGCACTGCATCTCGCAGATAGGCATAATTGCACCGATGGGCTGGAAGCACCCTATTACTGCCAACGTATTCTGTTTCGCATCCGGCAGGAATATATATTTGTACAAATTTATCATGTTTTCCTTTACTTCCAGAACGCTCTCATCTAGAAAAGGAAAACCAAATATATACCCAGTGGCAAGAACTACAGCATCTAAGTTATCGACTTTAGTCCCATCTTCAAAGACTGCACCATGTTCAGTAAACTCGGCTACATTAGCTTTCACAATGACGCCACCAGAGATGATTCTGTTCGGAAGTTCGTCGTTTACTGTGGGATGTGCTCCAAATAGCGAGTGTTTCGGCTTTAGGCAGTATTTCTCGTGATCGAATCGGTTGTTAAGCTTTGAAAGGATTAACGGAACAAATACGCTTGGAAATGTCCTTAACAAGTCTGCAGTGATTCTGCTGTTATGAAACATGTCACCAGGCATTCCATTATCACCAACGCGATTAAATATCCATGACCCAGAACGTGTGCTCAAGTAGACCTGCAAGCAATGTTCACAGCAAAATTATATGTAGTTATGCTTATCAAATTTTGTTAATTTTAATTTTGTTCTTTTAAATCTGGAATTATAACAGGGAACTACAGTTTGAAACTTGCTTCTAAAACTTTATAATAGCAGAGGGGTATTTCTCTGTTTGAAATACTGCTGCAGAAAAAACGAGTGAATGTTTGTGCATTTCTTTAGATTGACCTTGATGGTCTTTTTGTCCTACTTTCGCTTTATTGAATGCTGTAAACAGTCAGAGATATACTTTGCACATCATTGAAAGTAAAGTTCCTCAATTATGATTCAAAATAGGCATGCTTATTTATGTAAAACATATTTACAGCCTCATTCTGGGAGACTTCTGGAAATTAAAAAGATATTTGAAAACTGGAAAACCTACTTTCGTTTTTGAAAAGGCAAAATATAATGAATTAATTCTTTTGTTAAACGCAAATTTTCTACATAATAATTATGGTCACATTCGATGCAGTTTGTAATTTTTTTCCTTCAGAGAAGACGCCTGTTACGATTCAAGATCAAGACAAAAATACGATTTGGTGTTAGTGATGGACCTTTAAAATAGACCTAGAATTAATAACAACATACAGAAAATTATGTTTATTGCATACACATATACGTGTATATACATGCTACTCTGGGGGTGTATAAACAGTTTTATTGGCATCACTTATACCAAGAGGTGAACACTATAAATCTTATACATTGTACCTTTGAAAAAAAACTGATCTTGGACGAATATGAACTTTTGCGGACCAAGTTTAACATAAGTCTGTAATTGCATATTGTTATACCAAATTTAATTTTAAGAATATTCTAGGAACATCGTAGGAACGCAACGCCTGAGGAGTCCATTCATCAGTTTGTAGCAACATGTTGCAAAATGACGTGGTATTTTAAGTTGAACTAACCTGGGACGATATTCGGCTCAGCTCAGTAGCAACATCGCCGCCTGAGTTCCCGATACCAATTATCAAAACTCTTTTGTCCTCGTAACCATGGTAATCCTTGTAATCATGGGTATGTGTCACCTTACCCTTGAATTTCTCTAACCCGGGAAAGTTGGGTATGTTTTTATCTGCATGATGCCCGGTACACACAAGAACTCCATCAAATATTTGCTTTTGTTCGTTGTTCTTCGAGGTTCGTATTGTAATTTCCCAACTCCCATTTGTATTGAAATTTTCGGTTTGTTTCACAGACAAAACCTAAAAATTAAAGGTGTAACGTATTTGTTATTAAGTAGTCACTAGGTGTTTACACATTGCAAATTTCATTAGAGACTATAAGGTTAATACATTTAAAACTATTTCCCCTCCAGTCCTATTATTGGTGTATGGTCGAATACAAATCAAATTATAACAGTTCAATCGTTTTGATACATGTTTGAAATAACGTGCACTTCAGCATGTCTTATTGTTAGATATAAATAAAATCAATCCTTCCGTAGAATATATGTCGTAGGGTGAATTAAAATGTATTCAGATATACTCTGATTACATTTTAATTCACCCTACGACATATTTTTTATAGGTTGGCTGATATTATTTAATAGGAATACCCAAAACAGACTTCCACTATATTCAAGAGAAAAAAAATTACTAAACAGGTTGATTATATTTTAGTTAGTGCTGAATGTTTTTCTTCGAAAATCACAACGGTCATTCTGTAGACTATTATATCACTCTTTGTTCAAGTATCTACTACTTTAATTGCTCGTTTCAAGCTAAGTGCTCAGGCCAACACAGGTAAGTCAGGTGTATTTAATAGTCTATCGCATTAGGCACAGCAGTCCAATAACTAGGTTATCGTTAAAGCTTTATCTCTCAACACTCTCAACAAATTCTTTATTTGTATAATGTTTAGTCAACTTATATGAAATATCAAGTCTCTTTAATTATACACGTTTGGTTGTTCGAAGCTCTTAGAACAACACATTATTTAATATTTTCATAACATAAGAAAAACTTTATATTCTGGACTATTAAAAAATAGTCACTTTCAAAAACACAAACTCCGAAATAAAAGGAATGTTTATACGAAAGATACAGTATGTATTTAAAAGTAGTCAAATTCAGTGTTTTAGTTTATGTGATTGTCTTACCTCTGTGTTGAACTTGATGTATTTTCGAAGTTCAAACTTGTCGGCATACATATGAAAATATTTGTCGACACATGTGTTGTGCATGTAAATTGGGAATTCTCCTGGAATAGGGAAGTCACTGTAGCACATCATCTCTTTGGATGTATTTATCACAGTAGATTTCATCACACATGCCTGTCCTTCCTCAGCTTTATCCGTATAGTGCCACAGTCCTCCAATATAGTTAGATCTCTCGAAGCACACGGGCTCCAGGCCTTCGTCAAGGCAACATTTTAAAGCTGTTAGTCCGCTAGCACCTGCACCAATTACGGCTACACGTTTCATATTTGTCCACAAAGCACTTCCTTTCTATCTGTTAATTGCAAGTAAAATGTATGGTTTTATTTTTCTAAAGAGGTTATTGTACCTACGACCGATAAGACGTCCCGTACATTGTACTACATGTATACATGTATGTACTCCTATGGATAGATATCGGGAAATTAACCTGATACGGTCATCAGACTAAATTTGCATATTGACCGTGTCAGTATATGGCAGGTGGTCCACTTATCACAATATTTACTTCAAATGCGCATGAAGTTTTTTTTTATCTCTACTTAATTTCGCGGCTCATGATCACTCCCATGTCATAATAACCACAGGTGAGTGTAGCGTACCTGGGACCCAAACAGTGCATTAAGTTAAAAGTACCCTAGTTACTATATATCAGAAGGTAAACAACACAGTTCACACATAGACCCAGTTTCAGCTTCAATTTCTTCATATAGAATAATGCATATTTATCAAAACTTATTGCATATATAGCCTAAGTAATTATATTTTCCGTATACGTTTACTTCAAGTTTCAAATGCAAGCCGTTTTGAAACATAGACATAGACATTTTTTTCATTTTCGCCAACCCGAATAAATCTCACACATTTATGACACTGAATTCTTCCCTTATAACATGCTTTTAAACAATGTCGCATTCTGTCATCCAAATATTACACAACAGACACTCGTAGAAATTAATTTGATAAATATTAGTTAGAACTGAGTTGTTTACCTTTTTATTGATGTATAGTTAATAGGCTATTTTTAACTAACATTCACTGTTTTGGTCCCTGCTACGCTACACTCATCTGTGATAATAACTGCTTAGTTAAAATTACGCATTACACAATGTTCATGTTTTGGTGTATCGTGGGAAGCCCTTTATTGACTGTACTTTACATGACGGAGTTACCCAACACTTACAAATTTCTTTATTCAAAATGATTTAAATTTTATTTGATACACAAATCTACATAGAATACCACTCATCTCAAAATGCCCCTACCTTTTTGTATACATTTTATCACTAAACGCATATATCACTCAGCAATAATGTAAAAATTACCGCTTTTCATATAAGATTGGTCTCAATGATATTGTACATGTAAATGTATGTAATACATACCCGTACAATTCCAAACAATAAGTTTCGAAACCCATTTGCCACCTCTTCACACAAACATATTTCATCTTAATTATCGATTGATTAATTAATTAATTAATTAGTTAAAACACATGTCCGCTCAAACTAGAGCGCATACTTACTTATACTAGCATGTGCCCACTGATAACACCTAGCATGATAATGAAAACAGCTTTCTCGTTTTCTTATTACTATATGACTGTTCTCATTTCGATAATTGGTACCTGCTATGTCACACACAGTCCCCGTGGTCGTGTCCGGCTTTGCATGATGTTCTTTCTCTTTGTTGTATCACTTCTCCTATGGCGTCGGTATACTTCTTAAGACTATTTTCGCCCGCCTTAATGATGTTCTCTTCTAGATCCTTTGACGCCACCCTCTGAACACATCTTCATAAGTATATGTGTGTGTGTGTGTGTGTGTGTGTGTGTGTGTGTGTGTGTGTGTGTGTGTGTGTGTGTGTGTGTGTGTGTGTGTGTGTGTGTGTGTGTGTGTGTGTGGGGGGGT
>JAFMSR010000003.1:42372029-42379529 GCA_022818135.1 Saxidomus purpurata | reverse complement strand
GAACGGCTCTGTTTGATGTGTGTAAAGCATGTCAACGATTGGTGTACTGCGCGTGCTTAAGTGTGTGTGTGTAGTGTATGTTTGTGAAAATGTACATGACATTTGTCAGCGCTTCTGGGAGTACGGGGCTCGTTTTGGGGCAAGGATACGTCTCAGGTGCAATGAGCATTCACCTGTTTGACATATGTTTTTCTGAATGATCTCAGTTGGGAAAGCTTGTCTGAGCGGAGAAGAAAGCATCGTCTTAATTTATTGTACAAAATGAAAAATCAACTCGTTCCATCTGATCTTTCAAACATTATTCCCGAACAAAGCCAACAGGTCTATACACTTCGTTCCTTTTTAGATACACCTATGATTCACAACCGAACTGAACTTTACGCCTAAAACTATCAGCGACTGGACTGCACTTCCAAATTAGGTACACAGTGCATCTTCTTTATCAGGCTTTAAAGGAAACCTCAACTGGAGGTCAAAAAGATCATCACCTTGATCTAATGTTAGGACCAGAAAACTCCAAATCTATCATACCTGTTTAAGATTGGGATGCAGTTTTCTTAACTTTGACTTACATCGTAGAAATCTTGTTGAGTCCCCATTATGTACTTGCGGCGAAGTGGAGACAATATCTTATTATCTTTTACAATATCCGATATTTCAGAATGCCCACAACTCATACCTTTCAAAACAAAAATAATATCAAACAGGGAATGCCACGCACCAAAAACGCAGCCTCCCCAAAACGAACCCCACAGCACCCAGAAGTGCACACCACCAACACACACACACACAACACACACACACAATCATGCACACACACACACACACATACACCACCAACACACACCAGCACACAAAGAAACAAATCTCCCATGTCCTCCTACAATTGACAATCTTCTCATTGGCAATGAGCACCTAAACTTTGAAGCCAACAAGTCTATCTTAATACGTGTTCAGAGTTACATAGCAGCAACAAGGAGATTCGACACTGTGTCAGGACAAATGCATAGGTTCGGTGCCTTTTACGGGGGCTGTGTATGATTCCTGCATTGGCAATCAGTTCAACTTTTTATCTGTTTGTTTATATAACAACATATCAATCAATATGTTAGTTGTAACTTGTGTTCTAATTTTTGTTTTGTCAGCTTTATTAATTTACATGCCTTACCCGATATTACTTATGATTTACGTTCATAAGGTCACGATCTAACTCCGCCATGGAAAGGAATTTGTATAAGCGTTCATAATGCTTGTTTTCCAATCCATTCTTCTTCAGATTGTAAATGTGTATGTTTTGTAATATTGAACTGAATAAATATGTTTAAACTAAATATATAACTAAAGGCTAGAATCAACAATAGAAGTAAAAATCTAGGTAGGAATTTGCAAAAATCAATTGAAAATGCTAGTTTTACGGCACCGCTACACTAAAAGTTTATATTAGAATTTCAAAAGGGTTTGCATAGCGTATTATTTCAAATATACAAATACAATTTACAGAGGTTTATACTGGACCCTTTTAAATGAGTATATGTTCTAAAATATGTTATTTTCATACAGTTTGAAGAACAAAATTCTGAGAGCTTTAGGCGAAACTGCGTATATTTTTATCGTAAGGACGTGTTCAACATATTAATATTCAATAATCAAACTATTTTATGTCATTAGAACGAGATTCCAAAAGAATAATATTTTCAAATATTGGTACCATGAAAATATAACAAATATGAAATATTCATTATGTTGTCGTGATGTTTGAAAAGAATGACACATCGCTTTGTCTTAACAAAACAAAAGGAGATGACTCGTGCTTCATAGATTACTCGAGCTAGCTTCGCTTTAAGGCATCGAAAAGAGAAACCATAAATGCGAGCCTATGTAAGTTAAGACAAGAAAAGGCAGTGTAATACCTAGCTAAGAATTTCCAAGTGTAAAAGCCAATACCTGCTATCAGCATGTTAATGCAATCACTGTAAAAACTGCACGATGCAAAATAAGCCATTCCAGATAAAGGCTAAATTATTTAAAAGATAAACGTATTACAACATCACATTTTACTGTCTTTATTTCATATTTTCCTATGAACCAACTAGTAAGTTGTCTGTTCTTTTCATTCGTTGACATGTCTGTGTGCAAATACATCATACCCGTTCAAGGCATAACCAAAAAAAAACTGTAGATTGACTATCCATATTTTGATAAGATTACTTACAACGTAAAAAGACAGTCATTGTCATAACAACAATGCAGTTTATGATACTGCTTTAACCTCACTGTTAGAAGTACTGATACAAATGCAGAGGATACGAAATGATTTTTAAAACTGAAAGCGATAAACATGACTATGTTTTGATTTTATGTTTCAATATGAATGTGAATGGTTAATTAACACTGCATTATGCAGTCACTAGGAAGCTGGCACAATTATAGACTAAAAGTTTCGAGCACAAGATCAAATACATTCCCTAGGAATTGCATTATTGGGCAAGGACGTGGGTCTGCATGCTTAAAGATGATTGAATACTCCCGGTGTGTGGAAATGTGGTTTACCAGTTACAACCTCCTAGAAGAGGGACAGAACACATGCCACGAACACGCATGCTCACACATCTATAGTTTGGCCATTTGCATTTACCGAAATTATTTAATAATTTGATTTCTGCATTCGAGTTTCCGATTTCGAATATACGCTTGTCCTGCATACAGCGCAGAAATCATTATTTACTATTTCCGAGGAATGATTCCCAATCTACAATGTTGTCGTGTCGAAAACCAGGCACTGTATGTAGTGTACATAATCTATATATTTTACAACTAACTTTGTTTTCGCTTGATTAAGACCATCGTGGATATGTTTAAATTTCTACAAAGGAACACAAATATTTTGCTTACACTTTCTGTGTAAGGATGTACTGTGATCAAATTTCAGGTGTTCTTCTACACTACGAAAACATAACACTATACAACTGTAGGTTACACAGTGTAATGAGTGAAGCCTTATACCTATCACATAACTGTTAACACATCTTACATGTTACAAAGTGCCAGAGTGAGCTATTAGGATCGCATTCCGTCCGTCGTACATACGTCCGTCCGTCCACCATTTCCTTCAAACGACATCTCTGAAACCACTGGGCCAATGTTGATGAAACTTTGCAGGGATGTTCCTTGCATGAAGCTCTATCAAAGTTGTTCAAAGAATTCCATTCCATGCAGAACTCTGGTTGCTATGGCAACAAATAGGAAAAACTTAAAAAATCTTCTTCTCTGAAACCACAAGGCCTAGAGCTTAGATATGTGGCATGTAGCATTGTCTAGTAGACCTCTACCAAGATTGTTCAAATTATGACCCCCGGGTTAAAATTGACCCCGCTCGGGTGGTCACTTAGTTTTGCATAGGCTTTATAAAGGAAAAACTTAAAAAATCTTCTTCTCTGAAACCACAAGGCCTAGAGCTTAGATATTTGGCATGTAACATTGTCTAGTAGACCTTTACCAAGATTGTTCAAATCATGACCCCGGGTCAAAACTGACCCCGTGCGGGTGGTCACTTAGTTTTGCATAGGCTTTATATAGGAAAAACTTTAAAAATCTTCTTCTTTGAAACAACAAGGCCTTGAGCTTAGATATTTGGTATGTAGCATTGTCTAGTGGACCTCTACCAAGATTGTTCAAATTATGACCCCGGGGTCAAAATTGACCCCGCACGGATGGTCACTTAGTTTTGCATAGGCTTTATATAGGAAAAACTTTAAAAATCTTCTTCTTTGAAACCACAAGGCCTAGAGCTGAGATATTTGGTATGTAGCATTGTCTAGTGGACCTCTACCAAGATTGTTCAAATTATGATCCCCAAATCAAAATTGACGCCGCACGGGGAGTCACTTAGTTTTACATAGGCTTATATTGGGAAAAACTTTAAAAAAAGTCTTCTTCTCTGAAACCACAAGGCCTAGAGCTTAGATATTTGGCATGTAGCATTTGCTAGTGACCTCTAGCAAAATTGTTTACATTTTGAAGGGAATTAAGACCCCCTGCTAACCTATCATTTTAAACCTTTTCGGCACTCTTGAGTATGCAATATTAGAGACGGATTTCAATTTCAAAATAAGATCACTTCAATAAGCAGTGTTTGTTTTGTCACTTTGATCTTATTATAAGAGTTTATACTCTTTGTATACTCTTGATTGCAATTGGATTATAATGTCTTATTGCAACTCTGATTCTATTACAGTTCATAGAACCAAGTAAACCAGCAGAGCGACAACCACTACTGATAGCAAGATCATCATCCCTATCCCTTGTTCTTTTTGTGCTTCACACGGTCTTGTTCTTAAAGGTTGATATATCCGATCCCACTGTGTCATAATAGCCTGACGAGCTCCTTTCCAGGACCCTGGCCCCATCAATCGAAACTGATACGGTGTACAGGCTCCAAAGTAACACTGAATGGCCAACCTAGGATCTGACATGAAAAGCTTCTCTGAAAAATTAGAACGGATAATTTATAATACGCAGCGCGTAAACATAAACGAAAGAAAATTATACATGTACAACGTATACGGCAAAATCCCGATAAGCAAGTCTTTCTTCAACTTTTCGACGTAATTAACAAAAGTATGAAGCTTCTTACTTAACTTTTGTTTTGAAAATGCTGTTATCATGAAGTCGTCAGGTAATAATTATCTTAAATAAGACACTTTCTGTATTTAGATGTACATTTGTTCAATAACAATATAAAATACAGACGGAAATTTTTCGCATTTAAGGTACATATTTCTAGTTACTTACTGAAATCGAGTTTACAACCAATCAGCTCAGCTAACTCGTCCATAAATGTGATATAGTCTACTTGTATCGTGTGGCGTTGAGATTTGTTGTACCTGAATGCCATAGCAGTTTGTTTTTCAGTTATATTCTGCCACATTTCGGATTTATCCGGTAACCTTGCTAAGCCCTGAAATTGATACATGTTCAGTGCTCATAGAATATTATATACTGTACTCGGATAGAAATCTGTCTAGCAAATCTGGCAAATATCGACACTTACGTAATCTGAGACAGTTTAATTAAACACAGTAATTTGAAAGTATTTGTTATCAACATTTTATCTATCATGACCAAACAAACTAGTTTGTCATGCAGTACATAAGTTACTGTTGGAAACGTAGTTACACATACATATAAAATATCATAATCACAGTTTACTCTGATTTTTTTTTCAGAACGACTTCTAAACACGTATTGCCATATTTAGCTGCATTTGCATCTTTTAACAGTGTTATTTACGCCAATATTAAAATGATCATGTTATACGTACTCTACGCAATGTACATGTACTGGTATTTTACACATTAATTTGTGTCATAATATATTTATGCCTCAAGAAAAAAATAAATGCATTACATAAGTGTTATTACAATCGTCTACTAAATACATTTTTGTATATGCATGTGTTGGCATGAAAGGCAGAAATTTATAACATATACATGTATATTGAATATGTAGAACCAAACGGATTAATTGTCACATTCGAAAAGTAACAAGATCTAACCTTGAAAACACGTGTAGCCAGCCGGCACTGCATCTCACTAACAGGCATAACTGCACCGACTGGCTGGAAACAACCAATAATAGCAAGCGTCGATTTTTCTAGATCCGGTGGGAACATGTTTTTGAACAAATTAATCTTGTTTTCTTTTACTTCGGTGACACATTTATCTAGAAACGGAAAACCAAAAATGTATCCAGTGGCGAGCACGACTGCTTCTATGTCATCAACTTTAGTTCCATCTACAAAGATTGCCCCATTTTCAGTGAATTCTGCAACATTTGCTTTAATGGTAACGCCACCTGCTATAATTCTGTTTGGAAGTTCATCACTGGCGGTAGGATGGGCTTGCACAGGGCTGAATTTTGGCTGCAGACAAAACTTCCTGTGATCAAACCTGTGATTCAGTCTCCTCTCTACCAGGTAAACAGCAAGGGATGGCAATAATCTTCCTATTTTCTGCTTCACTCGCGTAAAATTCACCATATCGCCTGGATTTCCATGTTTTGACACCCTGTTGAATATCCATGTGCCTGAGCGTGTGCTCAGATACACCTGAAAGTTATTGCAATTTGTGATTACATTTAGATAAAGGTAAAAGGGCGAACATGTTCTTCAACTACTAATCTGAGCATAGTACGTATCAAGTTAAAAAAAATAACGCGTCCTTGGATAACTAAAGCCCTGTTCTGTTTCGGGCAGGCGGTTTGTTCTTTTCTCTTATAACAACCTCCATGTCGTATAACGAGTCTCTTACCTGTGAGGATATGCGGCTAAGCTCAGTGGCTACGTCTGCACCGGAATTTCCAATGCCGATTATGAGAACTCGTTTGTTTTCGTACCCATGGTAATCTTTGTAGTCGTGGGTGTGTGTCACCTTGCCTTTAAATTTGTCTAATCCTGGAAAGGTAGGGATATTCTTTTCGGCATGATGCCCAGTGCAAATAAGTACGCCATCAAATATGTGAGTCTCTTCCTTGCCCGGAATCTTGCTCTTTGTAACAATTTCCCATTGTCCGTTAAGCTTGAAGTCCTCAGCTGGCTTTACAGAAAGCACCTTAAATTAAACATATCTAGAATACAGAAAAGGAAAACGTTTGCGGGTCTAGCACTTTATTAAAAAAGGCATATTCTATTTCAACGTTTTTTCAATGATCCTTTTAATGCAAATTATAAGCAACAAAATGGAAAAGTTATTGCCTGAATTATTTCTTTACCATCAAAATAATATTATTTAACTATTACCTCTGTTTTGAAATTGATGTGTTTCTTCAGACCAAATTTGTCCGCATATAAGTGGAAATACTTTTCAACATACTTATTGTGCATGTAAATTGCGAACTCTCCTGGAATAGGGAAGTCGCTATAACACATCATCTCCTTGGACGTGTTTATAACCGTAGATTTCATCACGCAAGACTGGCCATCTTCCACATCTGGTGTGTAGTGCCATAATCCCCCTATATAGTCTGTTCTCTCGAAACAAACGGGTTCAAGACCCTCGTCAAGGCAGCATTTTATTGCCGCTAGTCCACTTGCACCGGCACCAATTACAGCTATTCTTGACATTGTAATTGTAATTGCATCTAATCCAACTACTAACACCCACTTCGCTACAAGTGTTTAGAACTTTAAATATTCATCGACATGAAAATCACCACCAAGTTAGGTAAGTCACTATTTAAATAGTTATACATGTATCATATCTGTACACTAGAGGTCGTAGGTAGTTTACATAGGTGATAACGTAAAACAGTATAGCATACAAAAACAAACATAACAAATCAAAATTTAAACATAACAATTGAAGGAAGAGTACATATAAAGTTAAAAATAACATTGAAGAATATGCATTAGTAGAGTGTTTTCATTTAAAGTTTCAACTACAAGTACAAATCTATGCAACTCCACAATAATAAACATATAAACGGGGGGGGGGGGGGGGGGGG
>JAFMSR010000003.1:41339529-41689529 GCA_022818135.1 Saxidomus purpurata | reverse complement strand
TTATGAGCCCACGCGAAAGATACAGAACAAAATATGGGCAACCAAAGACCTTTCATAGCAAACCGCACCATGAGCGTGAAAAAGGTAATGTATGTAATTTCTTTACAAATCAAGGTCCTGCTATTCAAATTGCCGTACGAAAGGGTAAATCTGTCAATTGCAAAGTTTTACAAAGGCAAGGTCCTTCATAATATAAAGAAATATTTAACAAACCAGTCGACCAGCAACTGGGCTCCGTGGTGTCAGGTTGTTGCATGACAATGCTTCGTCACACAAAGTGGTCGTTGTACGCGAATATCTGAAACAGGAAAAGGTTGCCGAGCTTCCTCACCCTCCTTGTTCGCCTGATCTTGCCCCCTGTGACTTTTTCCTATTTCCGAGGCTCAAAAAACACCTTGCTGAAAGAAAATATCAAACGCTCAAAAATCTCGGTCCGGGTATTTTCCAGTGTCTCGGAACAGATTATGAAAACGCCTTTAAAATATGATTATAAGAGTGAAACTTTGTATATCACGTGGTGATGAGTATTTTGAAGGATTGAGATAATTATTTTGGCATTGTTTGTTAAGCACTTCTGAAAGTTGACCCAGTTGCATTCATATTTGAATACCCCTCGTAATACGCTACCAAATAATAAAGCGTTGCGAACGCTTTTGAAATTCCAATATAACCGTACTGTTGCCTCACTTGACACAGATTTTTTAGAGCCTAGAACCCATAGAAACACGGGCAATGCCCCCACATGCTGTAAATCTAGAACAAACAGAAGCGGTGTAGCAGTTTATTTTATAACATGCCAGTCAATATGAACTGATATTACCGGGAAGAATGACAAGACATAGAAATGAATAAAACATTGTTTACAAAGTGACATTAATAAAGCCAAAATATATCAGTATTATCAGGCAACAGATGCTGATAATGAAAGGTTCTGTAACAGAAAAGTAAGCCTGTCAACTTTCAAAAGGATCTGGCCAGAACAGTGTCCATATATTTTAGTAATGAAGCCATAAAATGATTTATGTTTGAAATGTCAAAAACATGTGTATAAAATGTCACGTAGTGCAAATCGCTCTGGACAGGAAAACGTGTTGCTTGCACAATATCATTAACACGTTACCAATGTAGAAACTCAGAGAAATGAAAATAGGAATACATGTGAATGTTCAAGGTTGTTTTTCAATGAATTGAGGCCAGGAGCAAGAATGCGAGGTTAATATAGCAAACTGAAAAGCATTCAATTAATTTTATGCCCCAAAAGATGGGCACATTAAAATCGCACCGTCTGTCCATCCTTTACATTTTTTCGTGTCCGGGCTGTAACTTTTCTTAATATTTCAGATACAAACAGTTATTTAATAATTACTCCATTCCAGTTTTGACGTCAGCCTTTCACGTAACGATACAGAAACAGATATATACATACGTATCATGTACTTGTGTATGATGTCGCATGGATATATAAAGAAAGCACCGTATTGACATTTTCCAACCAATACTCAACATAAATTGAAGACGTCATTATTTTCGACGTTGCGTTTCATGTCAAAAAATTCATACAACAAATTAATTTATGTCTGTAAACATACATTTGTATCACTAGTGGCAGATTATATAGGTGCACCACACATCGGTCTACGAAGGAGTATTTCTGCACAAAATGCAGTCATGAGTTAGCATCGCAGACAGGTCTTAATCGGCACCGCCGGAGACAAGATGGTCAAGCTGGAAATTTCACACGTGATATCTGTGGATTTTCCGTAAAGGAGAAAATCGATCTGAAGGCCAACATGGATGGTCACAGTGGCGAGAAGAACTACAGGTGTCAAGACAGCGGAAAATGTCATCATCATAGAAGTAGCTTGTGCGTTCACAGGTCTTTAAAACACGCAAACTGATCAATACGAAAATGCTTCTGGTATTATGAACCTGTAGCACCTATGCTGATTATTTGTGCCAAAATAACACATTTTTCAATATATGTTGTTTTTTTGTGTTTATTTATCAATTTACGTTCATTGAACACATTGTTTATGTTTTAAGAAAATTCGCTAGATGTAGGGAGTGCCCCTTGAAGCTGTATAACTGTACACATTATTCCATCACCCCGGGTATTCGAAACAATATGGAACAAGACGGTCATGGTGCCTTTATATCGCTCACCTGACTACCTGGGCTACAACACAAGAGGCCATGATTCTGAAATTATTCCTATAGGTCTACAACACATTGCTAAGTAACATTCAATATCTGTTCATCGACGGACCCCGGACGGTGAGTGATCCTAATAGCTCACTTTGTGCCAGGTGAGCTAAAAGGGTGTTTATTATCACGTTATCGTATAATTACGAAGATTGGAAATCTAAAAGGGCACCCCCTACATATAGCAGATTATATTCTCGAAACATAAATAATAATTATGTTTAAAGGGGCACGCCCTACATCTAGCAGATTATACGGGCGTAAGCTCGAAGGGCGCGAAGCCCGACCATAGGTAAACGTATGTACGAGTATTTAATTGAATACTGAAAGCAATAAAATTGATGAATGCACGAATACCCATGGAAGATTTCAATTTGTCCGCACCCATGGACGATACGATAACATACTTATAACGATGCACCGTCTGTACGCAATCGCAACGTCTCGGCAGAATGAAGGGTAAGGGAATTTGCCGAAGACTTCCAATTGCGTCTACAGGTACTCTGTTGTTAAATGTCAGCAATTTTTGTGTTTGAAAACGCAACACTTCAGCTTTGTACTTTGAAATGTAAAGAGATCCTATTTATACACATTCCTAAAGTTTGATGCTCTTTCTTGTGACGCCATAAAAAGCACCATTTCTTTTCGCAATCAACCCTCGATGCATGACTCTATGGATATTCGTGACCAATAATTTTCGGAACTTGAACCGTTTTAGCGTCCCCTGAAAATTCGTACCATTTCTAAAAATGAAATTCCTGTTATGCTTTCGCCCGATATCAGTATTGCCTATTTTCATATTATTTTCGAAACATAGATTATGTGTTCAATGAACGTAAATGATAAATAAATACAATTTCAAAGAAGAACCTATGGCGAAAAATGCCTCATTCTACCACAATAAATTAATATAGAGAGGCTTTCTGTAATACATCGCACCCACCCATTAAATGTACAACAACTCTACATAGATTATTGAATGGTTTACGGTACAGCAGTATATTTTAAACCGCTGATTTATCGATAATGACTGGGAATGCATAGCTGAAGTAATAACACTTCTTAAGATTCTATTATTTTTGTTTCGGAGGTTATTTAGTTCGACATCAGTTATAAGGTATGTCCCTTTAACAAGTTATAACATTCCAAAAGTTCTTTCTAGGGCACATCTGTCTATATATATTATTGAATACAAAATACATATACGACAGTCTAAGCAAATAAAAGAGGCACTCCCTACAAGCAGATTTTTTTCTCGACCATAAATTATGTGTTCAATAAATGTAAAATGATAAATAAATACAATTTCAAAGAAGAACCTATGGCGAAAAATGCTCCATTTTACCACAATTAATCAATATCGAGGCTTTCTGTAATAAATCGCATCCACCCATTAATTGTACAACAACTCTACATAAATTATTGAATGGTTTATGGTACTACGTGTACAGTATATTTTAAATCTCCGATTTTATCGATAATGCCTGGCCATGCATAGCTGAAACTTAGAAGTTATAATACTTCCAAAGATTCTATTATTTATGTTTTGAAGGTTACTTAGTTTGACATCAGTAATAGGGTATGTCCCTTTAAGGTATAGGTATTTGATTGATAACGTCTACTTTTTTGATACTCCACACACCTGTTACTACGCGTCTCGCTATGCTACAGTAACTCTCCGACATCTGCTTTGATATGGTCACATGAAAAAATCGTGCCAGTACTTCCAGCGCAATACGCTATGCAAACGATATGTAAATTAACTTTGTCAATCTAGCACTGTAAAATCAAACCGAACGAGCTTACCAAGTGAAGTTACTGCAATTATGCAATTTTAAGGGAAGTAACCACATGTAAACATATACCATGTATGGAAAGAACGGTTATTGGTTATCAGTTGGTTTCATTCAATCGGCAGAAAGCATTTTAAATATCATAGCGTTTCACTTGTAACGGAAACACAACGAAAAATGGCTTCCGTAATTGTACAAATGTAAGATTTTGGGTCATGGCAATTTTCCAACGTATTTGCTAAAATTATAAAACGTTTTGTTAAAAGAGGTTACGACCCAACGTTTTGAGACACACCGCATGTTTGGTGTTCAACCCGTTTACAGTTGGACGCTATGCTTCCCTCTTTGATTGTGTCTGACGGAAGAGGGGAAGGACTCTGTGATGGGCAGTTTTAAATCCCACTGGGACGAAACTGTTTTGATTTCTGTCCTCTGGCCTGTTTCTGTCGGGCCCTTAAGGGTGTTTCTCTTGGTGCTCTGCCTTCTGCAAAGGCATTGAGTACATACGTTTTTTGGTTCTCAAGGTTTGCTTTTTATATATTTATACACGAGCATTTTTGTGTTTTACATACCATGCCTTTTGTTTCCATTGCGTGTGTTAGAGATTCACCTAGCAGGGATTACTTTTATTTACACTGTCCTGTGACTTTGGAACATGGTGGGGGTAAGAGTGAGGTTGGGTGCGCACCATAAACCGGTTTAAGCTCCCCAGTGGTGTTTTTGCCACTGACCGTTCCAAGGCGGTGCCCCACGTGTTCCTTTAATTGTTCGTTTTGTCCTCGGTGTTTGCTTTGTATGCTAGTGTGTGTTGGTAGTGTATATATGTGTGTGTACATGATTGTGTGTGTGTGTGCGTGTGTGTGTGCGTGGCGCGTGTGTGTGTGTTTGGTGGTGTGCACTTCTGGGTGATGTGGGGTTCGTTTTGGGGAGGCTGCGTTTTTGGTACGTGGCATTCCCTGTTTGATATTATTTTTGTTTTTTTTCCGGTATGCATTGTTCAAATGTAAGTACTAATCAGATAAATGAGTAAATGTGCGTGTCTTTTTCATTTAGTCAGGTTGATAAAGAATCACACCAGCTTATCTCTGATTTGGCATCTTTGAAGCTCACAGTCAAATGAACCAGCTGGCTGTTCAGACCATGGATTTTTATAAGGTTTTGTTGATATCAATATCAATGCTCCAATTTCATAGGTGAAAACTTTTTGTTTGAATTTTTCATTTTAAAATAATTTCCCTTTTTAGCTCAACCGCGAGCTATTAGGATCGCCTTCCGTCCGTCGTACGTCCGTCCGCCATTTCCTTCAAACAACATCTCTGAAACCACTGGGCCAATGGTGATGAAACTTTGCAGGGATGTTCCTTGCATGAAGCATTATCAAATTTGTTCAAAGAATTCCATTCCATGCAGAACTCTGGTTACTATGGCAACAAATAGGAAAAACTTGAAAAAATCTTCTTCTCTGAAACCACAAGGCCTAGAGCTTAGATATTTGGCACGTAGCATTGTCTAGTGGACCTCTACCAAGATTTTTCAAATTATGAACCCCGGGTCAAAATTGACCCCGCGCGGGTGATCACTTAGTTTTGCATTGGCTTTATATAGGAAAAAAACTTAAAAAATCTTCTTTGAAACGACAAGGCATTGAGCTTAGATATTTGGCATGTAGCATTGTCTAGTGGACCTCTACTAAGATTGTTCAAATTATGACCCCCGGGTCAAAATTGACCCCGCGCGGATGGTCACTTAGTTTTGCATAGGCTTTATATAGGAAAAAAAACAAAAATAATATCAAACAGGGAATGCCACGTACCAAAAACGCAGCCTCCCCAAAACGAGCCCCACAGCACCCAGAAGTGCACACCACCCACACACACACACACACACACACACACACAATCATGTACACACACAAACATACACTACCAACACACACAAGCATACAAAGCAAACACACGAGGACAAAACGAACAATTAACGGAACACAGTGGGGCACCGCCTTGGAACGGTCAGTGGCAAAAACACCACTGGGGAGCTTAAACCGGTTTATGGTGCGCACCCAACCTCACTCTTACCCCCACCATGTTCCAAAGTCACAGGACAGTGTAAACTAGAACTGTCACAAGAGTGACGAATTATACCCCCACAATACAGCTTTGTCACAGAAGTATGGCAACCATAAGAAAGGAATGGCCACAAGGACATACATTTCAGTTATTATACAATAAGTTGTGTAAATGTATTGTTTTAATAGCACACAAAATATGTAAGGTTGGAAAGTATGGATTATTATTAAATTTAATAGGTTTATTTCAAACATGTTAATATCACTAACCTCCCTATCAAATTTCATGATCCTAGCCCCAAGCGTTCTTAAGTTATCATCCGGAAACCGTTTAACTGTTCCGAGTCATGTGACCTTGACCTACAGACCTCAAAGTCAAACCTGACCTGTATTTCATGATGTAACACTTGTGTACCAAAAATTATTTCAATAGGTCAAGCCTTTCATGAGTTATCATCCAGAAACAGTTTTACTGTTCAGGATCACTGTGACCTTGACCTTTGGCCTACTGACCCCAAAGTCGAACTTGACCTGTATTTCATGATGTTACAGCTGTGTGCCAAAAATAATATAAATCGGTCAAGTCGTTCAGGAGTTATCATCCGAAACTGTTTTACTATTCCGAGTCACTGTGACCTTGACCGACAGACCTCAAAGTCAAACTTGACCTGTATTTCATGATGTAACACCTGTGCATCAAAAATTATTTAAATCAGTCAAGTCTTTCATGAGTTATCATCCGGAAACCGTTTTACTGTTCAGGATCACTGTGACCTTGACCTTTGACCTACTGACCCCAAAGTCGAATTTGACCTGTATTTTCTGATGATGCACCTGTGTACCAAAAATTATTTAAATCGGTCAAGTCGTTCACGAGTTATCATCCGGAAACCGTTTTACTGTTCAAGGTCACTGTGACCTTGACGTTTGACCTACTGACCCCAAAGTCGAACTTGACCTGTATTTCATGATGTTACAGCTGTGTACCAAAAATTATTTAAATTGGTCCAGTCGTTCATGAGTTATCATCCGGAAACAGTTTTACTGTTCAGGGTCACTGTGACCTTGACCTTTGACCTACTGACCCCAAAGTCGAACTTGACCTGTATTTTTTTATGTTGCAGCTGTGTACCAAATATTTAAATCGGTCAAGTTGTTCATGAGTTATCATCCGGAAACCATAAAACCAACAGACCGACCGACCGACCAACCGACAAGCTCACTCCTATATACCCCCCCCAAACTTCGTTTTGTGGGGGTATAATAAAAGTAATCCCTGCTAGGTGAATCTCTAACACACGCAATGGAAACAAAAGGCATGGTATGTAAAACACAAAAATGCTCGTGTATAAATATATAAAAAGCAAACCTTGAGAACCAAAAAAACGTATGTACTCAATGCATTTGCAGAAGGCAGAGCACCACGAGAAACACCTTAAGGGCCCGACGAAACAGGCCAGAGGACAGAAATCAAAACAGATTCGTCCCAGTGGGATTTAAAAACTGCCCATCACAGAGTCCTCCCCCTCTTCCGTCAGACACAATCAAAGAGGGAAGCATAGCGTCCAACTGTAAACGGGTTGAACACCAAACATGCGGTGTGTCTCAAAACAGTAGGGTCGTAACCTCTTTTAACAAAACGTTTTATAATTTTAGCAAATACAGTTGGAAAATTGCCATGACCCAAAATCTTACGAAGTTTGTAAACCACATCCCCATAAAAATCGGGTTTTGAAATACCTTCTCGCAGAAGAGTCTTTAGATTACTATTGAATTTCAAAACCAAATCAGAATTACGATAGTAAAATTTAGCAAAATATTTACGCAATTTGTAATAACGGTAGCCCTGTTGAAGAAGTTTATTTGTAATATATTGATTACGTTCATTGAAATCCTCAACATGACTACACGCTCTGGCAAACCGAATTAACTGAGAAATGTATACCCCATAAGATGTAGCATGAGGTACATCCCCATCCAAATGGGGGAAATTTACAATATTAAAATTAAAATCATCCCTCTTGTCATAAATTTTGGTATGTATAATATTGTTATAAATAGAGAGATGTAAATCTAAAAATGAAGCACCAGTATCCAAATTGTTAGTTTTAATTAACTGGAGTTCCCGGGGATAAATAGTGTCCACCAATTGACCAAAAAACGGGTTATCCATATTAAGAATATCATCCAGATAGCGTGATGTATTATTAAAAGCAGTGATAATGTCTGCCTGCGTATCTGGAGAAAAACTTTAAAAACTTCTTCTCTGAAACCACAAGGCCTACAGCCGAGATATTTGGTATGTGGCATTGTCTAGTGGACCTCTACCAAGATTGAACAAATCATGACCCCCGAATCAAAATTGACTCCGCACGGGGGTCACTTAGTTTTACATAGGCTTATATAGGGAAAACTTTAAAAAAAAATTCTCTGAAACCACAAAGCCTAGATATTGGATATTTGGCATGTAAAAATGCCTATTGGACTTCTACCAAGATTGTTCAAATCATGACCCCCAGGTCAAAATTAACCCTTTCCGGGAGGGGGGGGAAAGGAGGTAACTTGATTTCACAAAGGCTTATATAGCGAAAAACAAGAAGGCCGACAGGCAGAGAATAGATACTTGGAATGTTACTTAGCATTGTGTAGTGGACCTCTACGAATTATGTTAGAATCATGAGCCCTTGTATTATAGCCAATGGTAGTCAGGTGGGCGATATATGGCCATCATGGCCCTCTTGTTTATAAGTTAGGTTCATGTTTTAGGGTAAAAAAGTCAACCTCTTAAGCCAATGGCTGCTCCTTATTAAATATAGTTTAAATGTGGAAGTGACAGCTTAATATTTAAACTGAGGTTTCATTTCCAAGGTGTTTCAAACATTTTATGTCAGGTGATGTCTAATTAAAGATTACAACTCGAGGAACAAGAGACAGACAGACAGACAGGGAACAGACTGGTAAATTTTTGTCAAATGAAGTAAGGCTGTGTTTTTCATTAGACAAGGGTCTATAGAATGAAGACAAAGGCCTTCAGGCCATACATAAAAGATACTAATCATGATGGCATAAGCCGATTGTATCAGCTATAGGGTTTTCATCATGATAGTTGCACAATAACATTATTTTTAATTAGTTTGACATCAGTTGTAGGGTATGTCTTTTTTAATTAAGCTGCTCGCTCTCAGATTTTGGTAAAAATATCAAGTTCTTCAGACTGTATATAAATACATTTGTTAAAGAGGCACTCCCTACATCTGGCAGAGTATGTGTTCAGTGAACGTAAAATGATAAATAGATACAACTTCAAAGAATAACATATGGCGAAAAATGCCTCATTTTTACCACAATCAATTTCTATAATAAATCGCATCCACCCATTAATTGTACAACAACAACTCTACATATATTACTGATTGGTTTACGGTACTGCAGTATATTTTAACTGCTTATTTTATCGATAATGACTAGGAATGCATAGCTACGATACAATACTTCCAAAGATTCTATTATTTATGTTTTGGAGGTTATTTAGTCGACATCAGTTATAGGGTATGTCCCGTGAAGACCATTATAAATTCTAGTCTATTCTTGTCAAGTATATATGTAGATTTCAAATTATAAACTTTAAAAATACGCTTTTGAAATTCCAATATATATTGGATGTATAGAGTTTTGCTTATATTTTGATTCTAGCCTTAAGTTTTATATTTAAGTTGTAAGTCTGTCAATTTAAAAAAAAATAATTTCAACGGTAACTGAGAGCGAGCAGCTTTAAAGTTTCAGCTTTGCATCCCCCGTCATTATCGATTAAATCAGCGGTTTAAAATATACTGCAGTACCGTAAACCATTCAATAATCTATGTCGAGTTGTTGTACAATTAATGGGTGGATACGATTTATAACAGAAAGCCTCTATATTAATTAATTGTAAAATGAGACACTTTTCGCCATATGTTGTTCTTTGAAATTTGATTTATTTATCATTTTTCGTTCATTGAACACATGATCTATGTTTCGAGAATATAATCTGCTAGATGTAGGGAGTGCCTCTTTAATCCCTACATCTAACCGATAGAGATTATGTGTTCAATGAACGTAAAATGATAAACATAAACAATTTCAAAGAAGAACCTCTGGCGAAAAGTGCCTCATTTTACCATAATTAATTAATATGGAGGCTTTCTGTAATAAATCGCATCATTAAATAGTTTACGGTACTGCAGTATGATTTAAATGTGAGCATACAGCTGAAACTTTTAGAGGCACTCCCTACATCTAGCAGATTTTGTTCTCAAAAAGTAAATTATGTATTGAATGAACATAAAATGGTAAACAAATACAATTTCAAAGAACCTATGGCGAAAAATGCCTTATTTTATATTTTACCACAATCAATATAGAGGCTTTCTGTAATAAATTGCATCCACCGATTAATTGTACAACACCAACTTTACATAGAATATCAAATGGTTTACGGGAATGCATAGCTGAAACTTTTAGGTTGAGTAATATTACTTCAAAGGATTCTATTATTCATGTTTTGCAGGTTATTTAGTCGTCATAAGTTATAGGGTATGTCTCTTAAAGAGGCACTCCCTATATCTAGTAGATTATATTCTCGAAACATAGATTATATGTTCAATGAATGTAAAATGATAAATACAATTTCAAAGAAGAACCTATGGCGAAAAATGCACCATTTTACCACAATTAATCAATATAGAGGCTTTTGTGGTTTGGGGAGGCTGCGTTTTTGGTACGTGGCATTCCCTGTTTGATATTATTTTTGTTTTTAAGGTACTGCAGTATATTTTAAACCGCTGATTCTATCAATAATGACTGGGGTTGCATAGCTTAAACTTTTAGGTTAAGTTATAATATTTCCAAAGATTCTATTATTTATGTGTTGGAGGTAATTTAGTTTGACATCAGTTATAGGGTATGTCCCTTTAATTGTCTACAAACAACTCTACATAGATTTTTGAAAGGTTTACGGTACTGCAGTATATTTTAAACCGCTAATTTTATCGATAATGACTGGGAATGCATAGCTGAAACTTCAAAGTTAAGTTATAACTTCCAAAGATTCGATTATTTATGTGTTGGAGGTAATTTAGTTCGACATCAGATATAGTGTATGTCCCTTTAAAAGGTGTCTTACAGCGTAAATTTCTTAATTCGAAAAATGTTTTATGTTCTACTTGTCATTTCATTGGCGGTTGAAAAGTTCCCAACTTCCGGTAAAAAGCGAGCTAAATACGACTGCGCCGAAAAAATGTTATACATTCTACTTGTCATTTCTTCGGCGTTTGAAGAGCAACTACGGTCCGGTCAAAAGTGAGCTGAAAGCTGCTCGCTCTCAGATTTTGGTGAAAAAATAAAGTTCTTGAAACTGAATGTAAAAATCGTACTTGAGAACATATGGTGATATAAAAAAGGCGTATATACGTGAGAGGAATTTATACTGTGGCCGTTTTAGCTCACCTGAGCTGGCTCAGGGTGAGCAATCAGGATCGATGAATGTCCGTCGTCCGTCCACACTTAGTTCGTTAACACTCTAGTGGTCACATTTTTGCCTCAATTGTCACTAAACTTGGTCAGGATGTTTGTCCCAGTAATTACTCGGACGAGTTCGAATATGGGTCATCTCGGATGAAAAACTAGGTCACATAACCCAAAAATAGAAAAATCTTGTTAGGCTCTAGAGGCTACTGTTTCAGTCCAAATATCCTGGCAATTTGTCAGAAAGGTTGTTTGGTTGATTTCTAGCTCAAGTTTTAATATGGGTCACCTGGGGTCAAAAACTAGGTCACACAGCCCAAATATGGAAAAACCTTGTTAACACTCTAGAGGTAACATTTTCAGCCCAAATATCCTGGAAATTTGTCAGAAAGGTTGTTAAGATGATTTCTAGCTCAAGTTCGAATATGGGTCATCTGGGGTCAAAAACTAGGTCACACAGCCTGAATATGGAAAAGCCTTGTAAACACTCTAGATGTAACATTTTCAGCCCAAATATCCTGGAAATATGTCAGAAAGGTTGTTTTGATGATTTCTAGCCCAAGTTCAAATATGGGTCATCTGGGGTCAAAAACTAGGTCACAGAGCCCAAATATGGAAAAACTTTGTTAACACTCTAGATGTTACATTTGCAGCCCAGATATCCTTGAAATTTGTCAGAAAGGTTGTTTCGATGATTTCTAGATCAAGTTCGAATATGGGTCATCTGGGGTCAAAAACTAGGTCACACAGCCCAAATATGGAAAAACCTTGTTAACACTCTAGAGGTAACATTTTCAGCCCAAATATCCTGGAAATTTGTCGGAAAGGTTGTTTCGATGATTTCTAGCTGAAGTTCGAATATGGGTCATCTGGGGTCAAAAACTAGGTCACAGAGCCCAAATGTGGAAAGACCTTGTTAACACTCTAGAGGTTACATATCCTGGAAATTTGTCAGAAAGGTTGTTTCGATGATTTCTAGCTCAAGTTCGAATATGGGTCATCTGGGGTCAAAAACTAGGTCACAGAGCCCAAATATGGAAAAGCCTTGTTAATACTCTAGAGGTAACATTTTCAGCCCAAATATCCTGGAAATATGTCAGAAAGGTTGTTTCTATGATTTCTAGCTCAAGTTCGAATATGGGTCATCTGGGGTCAAAAACTAGGTCACAGAGCCCAAATATGGAAAAACCTTGTTAACACTCTAGAGGTAACATTTTCAGCCCAAATATCCTGGAAATTTGTCAGAAAGGTTGTTTTGATGATTTCTAGCAACTTTGTTAAAAGCAGTTGTACTCGGGTGAGCGATAAAGGGCTATCATGGCCCTCTTGTTATATGACTAAATTTCTAAAATAAGTTATTTTCATACAGTTTGAAGAACTTCATTTTTTACCACAATCTGAGAACGAGCAGCTTTAAGTTCTAACAGTTCCAAAGATTCTACTATTTATGATTTGGAGGTTATTTGATTGGCATCAGTTATAGGGTATGTCCCTTTAATCAACATTTCGAATTGCATTACTGATTACAAAAGGGTCGTGATGACGCAAAATTGTGTAGGTCAATGTCATATTTGACAGTGTTATGCCCCTTTTTGTACTTGGGTTTTGTTAAGAAATTAGTGGTCATTCTGTCAAGTGTAAGAGGGCGACACAAGTGTTCTAGTAAACAACCATCATGTGTAAGATTGAGATGTCCGGAGATACTAACAAAGTACTTAAAGCTACTCGCTCTCAGTTACCGTTGAAAAAAAAATATTTTAAGAAAAATGAAATTCTTAATCATAAATATATAAAACAAAAGGCTAGAGTAAACAAGAGGATCATGATGGCCAGTAGGGTATAAATGAGTGGAGCCTTCTTCAGGAGCAATCATCGCACGTAGGTATAAATGAGTTGAGCCTTCTTCAGGAGCAATCATCGCACGTGACCACGTGTCAACCCGATGTCGTGCCCCTCCAAAGGAACTCGTTTGGCATCGCCTCCTGAAGTTCTGCGAGTCGTCCTGAAATTGTCGCAGACCAGTGCAAATAGGCTGGAACTTGATAAGGATAGGTCTCGAGGTGGAAAAACATGTTTGGCACTGCCTCCTGAAAGTCTGCGACTCTTCCTAAAAGGTTTGCAGTTAAATTAACTGGAACTTGTTAGCAATGTCCATAGGAGGGAGCATCCTTTTGGTATTGCCTCCTGAAAATAGTTTGAATTCACTTACGGATGTCTGCGAGAGTATTCAGTCTTCAGTATCACTTCCTGAAAGTCTGCGAGCATTCCTGAAAGTGCCGCAGACCGTTCCAAATGACCTAGGACGTAACCAAGATGTTAAAAATGACTTTACCTCTATTGGCACCAGCTCCTTAAAGTCTGCGATTCTTCCTGAAAGTGTCACAGACCAATCGAAAAGACTTAGGCTGGAATTAAGATGTTATAATCGACTACTATATACATTGACACCGGTTCCTGAAAGTCTGCGAGACTTCCAGAAAGTGTCACAGACTGATTCAAAACTTAGACTGTTATATAGCTACATTGGCACTGGTTCCTGAAAGTGAGACATGCATGTTTATATTTTGGATTATTTCATTTCACATGTGGGGTATGTCATAGAAATCATGCTAGTAATACTGGACTTCAATGAGCGCCACAATGACCAATAAATGAAAGTTGCCCACTGTAAAATTCTAAACGAAACACTTATTAAAAGATAGGAAGGTTTATTCAAGCGTATAATGCAATGAGAATAAAACAAACTTTTGCGTATGTTTCTCAACATACATGTAGACTAATCGAATATTTAAAGAAGTTGATAACTAGTATAATAGTTCGAAAGGGTATTAACTGCATACCTGTAAAAACCACAAACGTATTAAATAACAAGCGAGATTGTCATGGTGACAAGATTAAATTCTATTTTTGAATGGATACCAAGGACACACTGCGACCCGTAAAACCGCAAGCCTGTACTTTAAATACGTGGATTTTAGTAAGTAAGCGTTGTACGAAAACATGTTTTAATCTCGCGTATATTTTAAATAAATAGTTTATTACTTGATTTTGAACTATAAAAAATGTTGGCGCACTTACAGCCCGCGTCTAAATAGATTACGCATACATAATTGTTATTAAAGTTGCTAAAGAATACTTTTACGATACGATGCCATAAGATAACTCACCAGAAAATAATTTATGATTTGTTTTTTTTTTCAAGTAGTAAAAAACCTAGTGAAAGAGGTGTATTCCCCCCCTCCCCCGCGACGTGTACTTCTTTTGACACAAAGACTTGATTTTGAACAATACAAAGCCGTTTTACATTCAATTTTACTCGGAGAATATTATGTTTATTTGAAGTTATTTATAGGAGTGATGCATGATGGAACACGTGGGCTACGTTCTGATGTTTCTGTTTGACCTTAGTTGGTGACATATTTTATATGTTGGTGTGAGAAAGGTTATCTGTATTTGAATCAGTTTTAAATTTGTTACGACTCTTCATGACTTCAGTGGGCCCATACCTGTGCACATGAAATAGGTCAGGTTTTTATCAAGTTGAATCAATTATCAATTTTATGAAATGTGTATCTATACTATTAAAAATGTAGGTTAGCCGTTTTGTTGAACAAACCGCGCAAGTTACAGCTATTTTATTTTATGTCTACTGTTGAAAAGTTTAAAAGGTTTGTCACTGAAAGATGCAAAAGTGAGAACTAATTTAAATCTCGTATGGTGTACGTAGCCAGTATATTTTGATAAATTGGTGGTGCGATAATTGTTATTCACGGCTAATGCGCACTCATCGATAAAATAATAATACCACAACACTGACTAAACATACGCTGTTTTTTATCTGATAGTGAAATATTTTAAAAGTTCACCATGGTAATTTTTACACATTTAAATCGTACCCGTAATAGGATAGGTACTCCATAAGAAACTGTAGGGCACGCGCGCGCACGCACGCACACACACACACACACACACACACCGGCTGTGACGAATACATACCGTATGCCATTTTAAAACAAGTATTTTGATGTTTTTAATTGTTTTATTTTTATGTGTATTGTGAATTTCTGTTTCTGTTGTAATTTTTGTTGTGTTTTATTTAGATATGACCCTAAAGCAGTTAGATGCGGCTGATTTTAGGCCATCTTTAGATGAGTTTATTGAATTGGCATATTTAAGAATGAAGTGATTTGCAGTATAAACGAAACGTTCTCGATAATCGTGAAACGTAACAGCAATTCTGTAGAAGTGTTACTTAAATGTGGACGTAAATGTATCAAGTTACCGTTTGACATTTTTTAAGCTGTTTGTAACGCGCAAGTGAGCGTGACATTTCTCAAGCAATTTTTAGAGGGACATCATATACACACTGGAAGCAGATCAGTAAACGTTTGACTAATGGAGTTTATTCTTGAGATCGAATGCTTGAGTTAAACATTTTTGTGTTAAGATCGAATGTACAAAATGGTGGAATTCAGCTCTTTTCCGTTTGTAGTACCGAATCATGTGGAGAATAGTAAAACTGTCAATGAATTACTTTCAGAAAGTTTTTACTTGCAGAAAAGACATGGTATGTCTAATGCCTGCGGTTTGGTGAATACCGTTCTGAACCAGTGTCTCGCTACTGCGGGCATTCATTCGAATATTGAATACGGCATAATTGAAATTGAAGGAATTAAAACGCCTCATGTATGGTTATAAATTATTGGACACACTGTGGACAACACATGCGTGGAGGATATTTCGGAATCCATATTTGTTTCTCTTAAGAAAAAGTGCAACTATAGAAAATTGGGCGCTGGAGACTCGTATGAGAAACGGTTATTTTTGGGAGACATTCGCACATGTTTAACAGGGATTGGCTTTCACGACTTTGTGAACATGGTGGGGGTAAGATTGAGGTTGGGTGCGCACCATAAACCGGTTTAAGCTCCCCAGTGGTGTTTTTGCCACTGACCGTTCCAAGGCGGTGCCCCACTGTGTTCCTTTAATTGTTCGTTTTGTCCTCGTGTGTTTGCTTTGTATGCTAGTGTGTGTTGGTAGTGTGTGTGTGTGTGTGTGTGTGTGGTTTGTTGTGTTTTGTGTGTGTTTTTTTGGGTGTGTGTGGGGGGGTGTGTGTGTGTGTGTGTGTGTGTGTGGGGGGTGTGTGGTGTGTGTGTGTGTGTGGTGTGTGGTGTGTGTGTGTGTGTGTGTGTGTGTGTGTTGTGTGTTGTTTTTGTGTTGTGTGTGTGTTTGGTGGTTTAGGGGTGGTGGTGGCACTTCTGGGTGCTGTGTGTGTGTGTGTGTTGGTAGTGTGTGTTGGTAGTGTGTGTGTTGGTGGTGTGCACTTCTGGGTGCTATGGGGCTCGTTTTGGGGAGGCTGCGTTTTTGGTATCTGGCATTCCCTGTTTGATATTATTTTTGTTTTTATCGGCTTTTCGTTGGATGTTACAAAATATGGAAAAGACGGTGTTTTTAGCTCAAAATGAAATTCAGATGAAGCGATATTATCGGGATATGTCAAATTTCTTATACTTTAACATGGATTTGGCGCTACTTCAGTTCTCAACAAATAAAGTATGCTGGTCATGTGGCAAACAGGTAGTTCCTCTGCGGTATTGTAGGCAATGTAAAGTCGCTGGATACTGTAGTAAGCAGTGCCAACTGGCGGATTGGACTCAGTAGCATAAGTCGATATGTATTCCCCCTTTCTCGAAATGAATGTAAAAAGAGAGAGGAGTACAGCAATTCAATGCTTGCTCGGATGTTTGACAGTAAAGACGTATATTTGTGAAATTATGGATTTATTCGAAAGACCGGAAAATAAGAAGGGGAGGCAGTTCAAAAGGAATGTGTCTCGGCAAAGTGGCATGCCTTCTTCCGAAATGTATATACGGATGGTACTTCCAGCCCAGCTGACGGCGGTTGTAGCTAAAAGTATATTGGGAAGCCAGACAAAACCTAACTTTTTGAACGATCTGGAACCGCTACAGAAGAAAGAAACAGGTGGAAAACGAAAGCGCAAAGTTTCTTCAGACAAGTCAGATATTCTTTGTCACAAAAGCAAGAAGCCCAAACGAGCACCATCATCTTCGGGATGTAAGGCGAAGCAGACTGTCAAAGAACATGAGAGCATCACTGCTACTGGGCAGGTATTAAAACAGGGGTAAACTGACTCCTCCTCATTACAGTCGCAGACTTTGGAGGTGATGGTTCAGTGTGATATTTGTTTAAAAATATTCGGAAGACGAGGTAATATGTTACGACATAAAGGGACTGCGCATGCAGATGACGAGTCTGGTGAAGACGCCATGTCCGATATTTCTGTGCAAGAGGACATTTTCGGGCCTTATGATGAACAAGAGTCTGACGACATGTCTGATGGTGACGATATGTCTGTAAGTTCAGAGGATGGTGTATACACTGATCCTTGGCAGGACATTGTAGACGAAGCGATAAATGTCAGTCGGAGTATGAAGCCGAAGTAAGTGAGTACATGGAGGAAAGTACATATGTTAGTGAAAAAGAAGCTAGAGAAGCTGTTCTTCAAAATATGAAAAGCACGTACAGAAAAGCTATGATGAATGCCTTTGGCAGTAAACTGGACAGGTGTGGTTTGGTGCCATGAAAAATGACCCCGTCTATAAAGCGGTAAAACAGACAGTGAATCAACTCATTGATACAGAAGACTACGAAGCAGAGGAAGCCTTGAAGTACGCCATTCTGAAACGACGATTTCTGTTTTACAAAGTGCTGGACACCTACGTAGGGCCGCAGATTGAGGGAACTACGGACTAGGAAGAACAGTGACTGTAAGAATGTCATAATTATATGAGAACCGAATTCAGTGCTAAAATGGAACAGTCGCAAGTGTTTCATGAACTACGTTATTTGAATGCTTTAAGAAATACCACCAGTTCACCGACAAGTAATACGAGACATAGCCTCGAGTCAAATAGATGCATATGACCACGAAAGGCAATTTTTCAAGATCTTTGCTTCAAACCGAGTCAACCGGCGAAGGAAAAAGGACTTGTTAATAAGATATCACCAGCTATTACCAAGACTGCTGCGGGGACCATTATATCTATCAAACTATTACGAGTGAAATTCAGGACAGAAGACGCATGTGCAGGGGTGACTGCACACTTTAAAGCAGGTATCTTTATGTTTTATTATTATTATAAGTTCGTTGTGCATTTCAAAATATAAATTTTACCATAGCAAATGCAAACATGGAGTTTCTCACAACATTTAGTTGATTTTCTAATGGGTTACATACATTACAAGAACTTTTTAAAATAGAAAATACTATCACCAGTGAAAGGAAGCTACTTACTAAACACATTATTTTCAATAGACATACATCATTCATGTATTACATGTTAAGATACAACAATAGACTCTTTTTTGTGTTTTTACATCTGGAAACATGTTTTTACAATTTATTGTAAAGAGGTGTAATTGTATGCAAAATTGCGAATGGCTGTATTTGAAAATAAATCAACAAAACCATTGCTTTATTTCATTTCTCAGTTGAGTTTTTCCCCAAGGGCTCTTTGCAACCTCAAACTATACTGAGACAAATTGCTAAACCGCCACCTACGTTTCTTTTATAATTTTCTTTGTGAGTATATTGGTTTTATCTCAAATTATGCACATGTAACAAGCAAGCATTTTTAAAGAAGTGCACTGATTTTTATGCGACAAACTTTAATTAATACTGGTCTACTGGTCTCAGCAGGACACACTCTCAATGGTGTTGTGTTGGTTGATGATAGACTGTTTTGCTAAAATGAAATTCGATAGTTGTTCAATTTGAAGTTTACACAGCTCTTTGTTGAGTTTGCGGAATACTTTTTTAAACAATTCTTTGACAGTGGGTGTCTGTTATTCCTGCCAGATTTGAAATAGAACAGAATATGTTTTAGAAATATTAACAAAATGGTAAGTGGCGGTTTAGCAGTTTGTTTTAGTATATATCCTAGATGATATATGAAATCATAACATAAGTCTTCATTTCATAAGTTTCAATTCAAGCTAATATACAGAAACTCTGTCTGCCAGAAAGAGTAATTTAATGAATCCGTACTATACTCCTGTAGAGATGTATCTTGTGACCTTTGCTCTTCTACACATCCTATAGAAAACCGATCCATGCGTGTAAGATTTATACACCGGCCATGAAGTGTGAATTGAAGCAAGTTTCAAGACATCAAACTCAAATCTTTGTTGCAGGTGTATCGGTCATATTGATCAAATCATACAAATATCTACCTCATACCACTACCTCATGTTCACTCCTCTCCCTCATTTCCCACTCCTGGCCTTTCAATTTAACTCCTCTAGCTCAGTTTCCTTAATTTTGACAGAGGCGATATACACAGTGCCTCTGAGGTAGGAGGTAGTGCCTCGGAGGTAGGGGGAGTGCCTCGGAGGTAGGGGGGAGTGCTTCGGGAGTGCCTCAGACGTATGGGAAGAGGGTATCAGAAACGTTTAGAAGGGGCTATGTGGTGCTGTACATAACTAAGTTATATATTTGGATTGCGTAAAGTGTTGTCAGTTCAAAGTGGACAGCAATGGAACACGAAGGTGTGGAAAGTCTTATATTTCAATGCTCCAAATGCGGTTACTATTTCTTGTTTTGGAGAAACCTTTTACACCATTTAAGAGTATGGCATACAAGTGAGTATTATTCTTACATATGTGTGTGCTGCGAAAAAGCGTTTCAGGACCAAAGAACATTTTTGAGGCATCTGAAACATGTGCTAGGAAGAAAACTGTAAGGTTGACGGAGATTGTTTTTTTTCTTAAACTATACATACGCTGGCCGATATTTTGTCGAGCTCACTATATGCTTGAATGCCAAGGAGTGAAGACCGTATTCAGAAAATGGATATATTCGATACAAAAGAAAGAGTAAAGAGGAAGTTTGAAAGGAGCGTATCTCGAGCAAATCATATGCCTCATTCTGAAATGTATATACGTATGGTTCTCCCAGCGGAGCAGACAACAGCTATAGCAAACAGTATGCTCGAACGTCAGTCGAAACATAAAGTGACTTTAATCGACTTGGAATAACAGAGAATGAAAGAAGTTAGTGAACAAAAGAAGCGCAAAGTGTTCGGCAAGAAGGTAGGCGGCAATAAGAAAGCTAGACAGGAGGCGCCATCTAAGGGGAAAAAGCCGAAGCAGTACTTCAAAGAACCTAAATACATTTGCAGTATCGAAGAGGTATTAAATAACTTTGAGACAAATAGGTGCCATCGCTGAAATCACGGAAAAGCTAGCTGCGGGCTCTATCGTTATATTGCTACGAGATATCCCTATGTTTGAAAATGACAGGCTGATCATCCGGACATTAGCTTCGGGTCGAGTTAGTCGAAGGAGAAAAAAGAATGTATTAATAAGATACCATTCACTGTTACCAAAAGTGCTAAGAGGACATTATATTTATCAAACTATAGCAGTACAAATCAGGGGGCTACAAGAAACAACAGAAGAATAATGACTCATTCAATTATGGTGCAAAGTACGCCTTTAAAGGCAATGTTGACTACGTTTTAGTGAGCAGCATATGTTCTTATGAACTTTAACATTTCTGTAAACAAATGGACCGATTTTATGCATTTGTTACACTTTGCGGCAAACTGTAATTTAATCATATTACTTTTATATTAACAAATAAATGTAGGTATTACAGAATGGAGTTGCTTTTTGACTTTTCCATGTGTGATGTTTTCAATAATGGTCTTTTAACCCTCAGAAGATTCTCTTTACTAGCTTTAAGCTTACGTTTATTGAAATATCAGATAACGTTTACATAGATAATTGAAATCTAATAAATCGATTAACAACAGACTCTAATCGGTTATAATATTTATTTAGCTATACAGTATATAGAGCATTCCTTGTGGAAAGAAATTTATACGAAAACATTGTAAACGACAAAATGTATGTAAATAATATACTGCTTTTTATACCCTCCGAACACAAAGTGTTAGGGGGGGGATATACTGGATTCAGCTTGTCTGTCCGTCCGTCTGTCTGTCCGTCTGTCTGTAGACGGAATCTTGTGGACACTAGATCTCCAAATACCCCTGGTCAGAATTTAATGATACTTCACACAAGTGATAAGTACAATGCCTAGTTGTGCAAGGTCCATGTTCGGGTCTCTAGGTCAAAGGTCAAGGTCACAGGGGCTCGGGATAGTAAAATCTTGTGGACGCTAAATCTCCAAACCCCTGGTCAGAATTTGATGATACTTCACACAAGTTATAAGTACAATGCCTAGTTGTGCATGGTCCATGTTTCGGGTCTCTAGGTCAAAGGTCATTGTCACAGGGGCTCGAGATGGTAAAATCTTGTGGACTCTAAATCTCCAAAACCCCTGATCAGAATGTAATGATAATTCACAGAAGTGATAAGTACAATGCCTAGTTGTGCATGGTCCAGGTTTCGGGTCTCTAGGTCAAAGGTCAAGGTCACAGGGGCTCGGGATAGTAAAATCTTGTGGATGCTAAATCTCCAAAACCCATGGTCAGAATTTGATGATACCTCACACAAGTGATAAGTACAATGCCTAGTTGTGCATGGTCCAGGTTTCGGGTCTCTAGGTCAAAGGTCAAGGTCACAGGGGCTCGATATGGTAAAATCTTGTTGATGCTAAATCTTCAAAACCCCTGGTCAGAATTTAATGATACTTCATAGAAGTGATAAGCACCATGCCTAGTTGTGCATGGTCCATGTTTCGGGTCACTAGATCAAAGGTCACAGGGGCTTGAGATAGTAAAATCTTGTGTGCTTTTAATCTCGAAACCCGCTGGTCAAAATTTAATTATACTTCACAGAAGCCTTAAGATGTGCAGGTCCAATAGTCAAAGCATAATCAAAGCATCAAATATTACATGAATTTTAAATACTGTGTCAGTGGGATGTGATAGTTCTAGTTTCTGATTATTTTTATCATTTCAGTATCAATTTTCATCGATACAACATACTGTTTGCAATTAATATATCAAAGATCATGTTTACCTTCCGTTACAAATTTTGGTACTCCAAAAGAAAAAGAATTGCATTCCATGTTGTAACTTTAAAATGTGTTACTCAAGTGTTCTTATTTTGTTGCTAAATGGATAGAACTCCAAACAGATAGGACAATAAGGCCACATCGGTGAGCACATGTTACAGTGGTACACGCATTCCATGTCCTGATGGCATTCACAACATAATATATGATTAGAGTCTACCGTTTTCAGTTCATAAAGATAATGCACCAAACACGATACGCAGTTTTTGCATTTATTTTCAGAATAACACATGCCACTTTCCAGGCAGTAGTGTTTAACACACTTTGATGATGCATCTCCTCCATCACGGAAGCTCTTCTTTAAATTTTTTAACCACATGTTTGTCTCCAGTTTGTGTTTGATGTCCCTCTAAGAAATGTCTCAAGAAACTAATACTTACTTGCGCGTTACAAAAGGTCGAAAAGTAACTTGATACATTTACGTCCACATTTAAGTAACACTTCTACAGAATTGCTGTTACGTTTCACGATTATCGAGAACGTTTCGTTTATACTGCAAATCACTTCATTCTTAAATATGCCAATTCAATAAACTCATCTAAAGATGGCCTAAAATCAGCCGCATCTAACTGCTTTAGGGTCATATCTAAATAAAACACAACAAAAATTACAACAGAAACAGAAATTCACAATACACATAGAAATAAAACAATTAAAAAAACATCAAAATACTTGTTTTAAAATGGCATACGGTATGTATTCGTCACAGCCAGTCAATTGAAAATCATTGTCACCTTTTTTCAGCTTACATGCTTAATGTAACGATTGTGTGTGTGCGTGCGTGCGTGCGTGTGGCCTACATTTTGTTATGGAGTACCTTTCCTATTACGGGTACGATTTAGATGTGTAAAAATTACCATGGTGAACTTTTAAAATATTTCACTATCAGATAAAAACAGCGTATCTTTAGTCAGTGTTGTGGTATTATTATTTTATCGATGAGTGCGCATTAGCCGTGAATAACAATTATCGCACCACCAATTTATCAAAAAATACTGGCTACGTACACCATATGAGATTTAAATTAGTTCTCACGTGACAAACCTTTTAAACTTTTCAACAGTAGACATAGAATAGAATAGCTGTAACTTGCGCGGTTTGTTCAACAAAACGGCTAACCTATATTTTTAATAGTATAGATACACATTTCATAAAATTGATAATTGATTCAACTTGATAAAAAACCTGACCTATTTCATGTGCACAGGTATGGACCCACTGAAGTCATGAAGATAAAATAATACAAAGTCGTAACAAATTTAAAACTGATTCAAATACAGATAATCTCACACTAACATATAAAATATGTCGCCAACTAAGGTCAAATACAAACATCAGAACGTATCCCGCGTGTTCCATCATGCATCACTCCTATAAATAACTTCAAATAAACATAATATTCTCCGAGTACAATTGAATGTAAAACGACTTTGTATTGTTCAAAATCAAGTCTTTGTGTCAAAAGAAATACACGGTTTCTTCACAAAACTCTTGTTATTTGTTTTACATAAGTAGTGGGGGGAGGGGGAGGGGGGTGATACACCTCTTTCACTAGGTTCTTTTACTACTTGAAAAAAAAACAAATCATAAATTATTCTCTGGTGAGTTATGTTATAGCATCGTAAAAGTATTCTCTAGCAACTTTAATAACAATTATGTATGCGTAATCTATTTAGACGCGGGCTGTAAGTGCACCAACATTTTTTATAGTTCAAAATCAAGTAATAAACTATTCATTTAAAATATACGCAAGATTAAAACATGTTTTCGTACAACGCTTACTTCACTAAAATCCACGTATTTAAAGTACAGGCTTGCGGTTTTACGGGTCGCAGTGTCTCCTTGGTATCCATTCAAAAATAGAATTTAATCTTGTCACCATGAAAATCTCGCTTGTTATTTAATACGTTTGTGGTTTTTGGCCTGGGGACTGAAAGTCCCCAAGGCCTAAGTTAGTATACCACATTTCAAACCCTGCAAGAATTTTAGCCGTGCTATGTGCGAATAACAACTGTAAACATGCGCTAGCGAAAGTAGTGCAGGAGACAGACCAGATCAATCTCGTTTGAAGCCGCATATGATAAGAACATGTTACAAATAAAAATAGTACATAAAACTTCAAACGACTGCAGGAAGGTATATAGCTTACGGGCTGCATTACACATTTTTTCTGTTTCAGAAATTAATGCGCTGTTAGCTGATTACGGAAGATAATCATAGCATATCACGGAAAAGTACGGATATTTACGGAAATTTACGAAAACGTACGAAGCTCGATATAAGAGTTTGTAGTTTGATTTTCAAATTTCCGATGTATTTCATGACAACTTTGTTATTTACGAACGATAACAATAATTTACCTAAAAATAAATGTCTCTAAAAAAGATATAATTTACGTACATTCCCGAGAAGGAACTAACGTGATCAAATTCACCCGCCTTTATCGAGGACGCTGCATGTCGAGGCCCAGGAACGGTTTCACTGATTACAACTACAAGGTAACCCAGAATGATTTTTGTTTTCTCTGTCATACACATTGTACAGACTGTATTTATATTTCATTGCGGTATGCTTTGTTTGTTTCAAGGTCTTGTCATTGGTACACAATAATTTTCGATCCACATCATCAGATCATATCGCTTGAAGTGTACAAAGCGCAGATCGAATTATTTGTACTGGCTTAAACATTTTATAAGTTGACTATGTGATTATTTTTCATTTAACGTACATTTCAAAAAAACAAACTTCCCAGTCACCCATATATTTGTGAATCATTCATTCTGTGTCATATATGAATTTCGTCCTCTGCACATTTCGACCCGCGCTTTAGGTAAGATTCAACGCAGAACACGTAGGTGAAAAGTTGTTTTTCGGGGAGTTAACCTATAGCCCCCAGGCCTTCAGCGCTCACAGCGCTTTGATTACAGGTATGCAGTTGATACCCTTTCGAACTATTATACTAGTTATCAACTTTTTAGCTCACCTGAGCTGGCTCAGGGTGAGCTATTAGGATCGATGAATGTCCGTCGACGAGTTCGAATATGGATTATCTCGGATGAAAAACTAGGTCACATGACCCAAAAATAGAAAAATCTTGTTAAGGCTCTAGAGGCTACTGTTTCAGTCCAAACATCTTGGCAATTTGTCAGAAAGGTTGTTAATATGATTTTTAGCTCAAGTTTTAATATGGGTCACCTGGGGTCAAAAACTAGGTCACACAGCCCAAATATGGAAAAACCTTGTTAACACTCTAGAGGTAGCATTTTCAGCCCAAATATCCTGGAAATTTGTCAGAAAGGTTGTTAATATGATTTCTAGCTCAAGTTCGAATATGGGTCATCTGGGGTCAAAAACTAGGTCACACAGCCTGAATATGGAAAAACCTTGTTAACACTCTAGAGGTAACATTTTCAGCCCAAATATCCTGGAAATTTGTCAGAAAGGTTGTTTCGATGATTTCTAGCCCAAGTTTGAATATGAGTCATCTGGGGTCAAAAACTAGGTCACAGAGCCCAAATATGGAAAAACCTTGTTAACACTCTAGAGGTAACATTTTCAGCCCAAATATCCTGGAAATTTGTCAGAAAGGTTGTTAAGATGATTTCTAGCTCAAGTTCAAATATGGGTTATCTGGGGTCAAAAACTAGGTCACACAGCCTGAATATGGAAAAACCTTGTTAACACTCTAGAGGTAACATTTTCAGCCAATATCCTTGAAATATGTCAGAAAGTATGTTCTGAAGATTTCTAGCCCAAGTTCGAATATGGGTCATCTGGGGTCAAAAACTAGGTCACAGAGCCCAAATATGGAAAAACCTTGTTAACACTCTCGATGTTACATTTTCAGCCCAAATATCCTGGAAATTTGTCAAAAAGGTTATTTCAATGATTTCTAGCTCAAGTTCGAATATGGGTCACCTGGGGTCAAAAACTAGGTCACACAGCCCAAATATGGAAATGCCTTGTTAATACTCTAGAGGTAACATTTTCAGCCCAAATATCCTGGAAATTTGTCAGAAAGGTTGTTTCTATGATTTCTAGCTCAAGTTCGAATATGGGTCATCTTGTGTCAAAAACTAGGTCACAGAGCCCAAATATGGAAAAACCTTGTTAACACTCTAGAGGTAACATTTTCAGCCCAAATATCCTGGAAATTTGTCAGAAAGGTTGTTTCGATGATTTCTAGCAACTTTGTTAAAAGCAGTTGTACTCGGGTGAGCGATAAAGGGCCATCATGGCCCTCTTGTTTAAATATTCGATTAGTCTAGATGTATGTTGCTAAATATACGCAAAGGTTTGTTTTATTCTCATTGCATAATACGCTTGAATAAACCTTCCTATCTTTTAATAAGTGTTTCGTTTAGAATTTTACAGTGGGTAGGTTTCATTTATTGGTCATTGGGGCGCTCATTAAAGTCCAGTATTACTAGTATGGTTTCTATGACATACCCCACATGTGAAATGAAATAATCCAAAATATAAACATGCATGTCTCACTTTCATGAACCAGTGCCAATGTAGCTATATAACAGCCTAAGTCTTTTAGATCAGTCTGTGACACTTTCTGGAAGTCTCGCAGACTTTCAGGAACCGGTGTCAATGTATATAGTAGTCGATTATAACATCTTAATTCCAGCCTAAGTCTTTTCGATTGGTCTGTGACACTTTCAGGAGGAATCGCAGACTTTCAGGAACTTGTGCCAATAGAGGTAAAGTCGTTTTTAACATCTTGGTTACGTCCTAGGTCATTTGGAACGGTCTGCGGCACTTTCAGGAATGCTCGCAGACTTTCAGGAAGTGGTACTGAAGACTGAATACTCTCGCAGACATCCCTAAGTGAATTCAAACTATTTTCAGGAGGCAATACCAAAAGGATGCTCCCTCCTATGGACATTGCTAACAAGTTCCAGTTAATTTAACTGCAAACCTTTTAGGAAGAGTCGCAGACTTTCAGGAGGCAGTGCCAAACATGTTTTTCCACCTCAAGACCTATCCTTATCAAGTTCCAGCCTATTTGCACTGGTCTGCGACAATTTCAGGACGACTCGCAGAACTTCAGGAGACGATGCCAAACGAGTTCCTTTGGAGGGGCACGGCATCGGGTTGACACGTGGTCACGTGCAATGATTGCTCCTGAAGAAGGCTCCACTCATTTATACCTACGTGCGATGATTGCTCCTGAAGAAGGCTCCACTCATTTATACCTACGTGCGATGATTGCTCCTGAAGAAGGCTCCACTCATTTATACCCTACTATGGCCCTATATCTCTCAGCTGAATACCAGTCCACTTGCCTAATGGGTGTGGTCAATTTTGACCCAAGAGGCATGATTTGAACAAAGTAGGTGGAAGACCACAAGACAATGTTACATACCAAATAGGTTTTCCTGTATACATCGTCCCTTCAGTGCAACAAGGTTGTAACTGACATTTTATACAAAAGTGACTTTTTTGTTTAAAATGATTTAAAATGTATATATACACAGGATATTAAAATTTGAAAATTGAATTCTAATGTTAACCCTTTAAAAATAATATTTGTCCAATGGTTGTATCTGAAATTAATACAACTTGTTTTGTGCAACATCGTTGTAACTCAAGATACAACCTTGATGCACAAAAGTAACTGCATCTTGTGGCAGACTTCTTTTGTGCAACATGGTTGTATGTGATTAACTGTTACAATTTCTTAACATAATGTAAAAAGAATTTATCAAAAATAGCATAGTCATGCTACATAATTATGGTTCTAGTAAAGACTTATAAGCGAGACAACATAAAATTCTACTCAATGATAAGCAGAGTGCAAAAAGTAACGAAGACAAAGTATTATCTGGTTCAGTGTTTGATTTGCTCATGATTCCAAATGCTTTTGCTTCATCAGTCTATTACAAATGTAGTCCTGAGTTAACCATATATGCCATGGGAACAGGGGATGGTTACTGTTATATATGGCATGAGTGTATTGCTGGTAGAGGGGGGTGTGTTTCATCAAAACATTAAGCCAGAAAGGTACAAATGTTTTATCTTTCAGAGTAATATCAGTCTGTACTGCGCAAAGCAAAAAGAGAATGCATGTGACCATGCTATCTTATGCCCTTCAGAAATTCAATATAAATTCAATCACACATAAATACCTTGAAAATGGGCATACCCAGAGACATGGTTATTTTCTCTCATTAAATGAACATGCGGAGCCAGTATCCCTCTACTGGACTGAGTGGACTGTTCTTAGTAAGTTTTGTGAAAAGATTTTGAAAAATATGACCTGTAGTGTTATCAAGGTTTTAGAATGAATGGCTGTAGCACGTTGGTTTTCCCAAAGTGTGACTTAATTTCTAAAAAGATCATCTACAAGTTGGAGGGAACCTTCTGAGCAAGCTTTATGAAAATTCTTTGGACAATGTGACCTGCAGAGTGTTATCAAGGTTTTACAATAATCTGCTGCAGGATGGTTGTTTTCACACAGTGTGTAGGCAACCTTCTGAGCAAGTTTTGTGAAAATCCATTGGACAATGGAAGCTGTAGAATGAAAATCCATTGGTTATCTAGGTTTAACATTAATCTGCTGTAGCACAGTTTGTTTTTGCACAGCATGACTCATTTTCTAAACAGATTATGTACAGATTGATGGAAGACACCCTTCTGTTTCATCACAGTCAAAAACACATTGCGGCCTGTAGAGTGTTACCAAAGAAAAGTTTACAGACAGACCGAAAGAGCACCATGACACAAGTCCAGCAAAGCTAAAGGAGAGGACCAAGATGGCCCAATATTGCTCACCTGGCTTCAGGGAAGAAGATTTTTAAACTTTTTACAATATGAGCCTATGTAAGTCAAGTCACCCTTGGGCAGGGTCAATTTTGACCTGGGGTCATAATTTGAACAATCTTGGCAAAGGTCTAATAGGCAATGCTACATGCTAAATATCTTAGCTCTAGACCTAGTGGTTTCAGAGAAGAAGATTTTTAAAGTTTTTCCTATATAATGAAGCTAATGTAAAATCAAGAGACCCCAAGTGGGGTCAATTTTGAGGCAGGGGTCATAATTTGAACAATCTTGGTAGAGGGACACTAGGAAATGCTACAATTGCTAAATATCTTAGCTCTAGACCTAGTGGGTTCAGAGAAGAAGATTTTTAAAGTTTTTCCTATATAATGAAGCTAATGTAAAATCAAGAGACCCCCAAGTGGGGTCAATTTTGAGGCAGGGGTCATAATTTGAACAATCTTGGTAGAGGGACACTAGGAAATGCTACAATTGCTAAATATCTTAGCACTAAGTCTTGTGGTTTCTCAGAAGAAGATTTTTGATTTTTTTCCTATAAATAATCAAGTGACCCCCAGGGTGGTGCAGTGGTTGAGTGGTTAAAACTCTGTACTACCAATCCGGAGGTCCCCGGTTTGAATCCCAGCCGGGGTACTGGAAATTTCAGAAATGCTTTTCAGTGTTTCCCACCCATTAGAGATGAACTGGTTAGAAACTCAGGGGTAGTCTCACGTGTATCGGTGCTTTACACCAGGCATGTAAACAAGAACCAAGGGGTCTATTCCCAGAAGAGCTAGGGTCTGGTACCCGGATTCCCTTGTATCTGTATCATTCTGTTTCTCTACAGGTCGTACCATAATATACCTCGAAAAATGGTGGACCATAAGCGCATCTAACTAACAAGTGACCCCCACGGTTGGGGTCAATTTTGAGCTGGGGTCATAATTTGAACAATCTTGGTAGAGGTCCACTAGACAATGCTGCATGCCAATTAGTATCTTACCCCTGGACCTTACAGTTTTTGAGAAGTCAAAAAGTTTTTCCTTTCTGTTGCAATGGCAACCAGCGTTCTGCATGGAATTAAATTATTTGAACAACTTTGATAAAGCTTCATGCAAGCAACATCCCTGCCAAGTGTCATCAACATTGGCCCTGAGGTGTTCTTTAAGGAAAAAGTGTACGGACTGATGTCGGACGATGAGTGATCCTAATAGCTCAAATTGGCATTTTAAAGTGAGCTAAAAAAAACAATATATTCCATCTAAGAATGCAACCATTTTTCTGTCTAGGCCAAAAAAGGGCTATAGTGTAGAAAGTTGTACTGGAATTCTATGAAAAAAAGTAAACACAAACAATCCATATCATTTTGAATACAAAACAGATTCCTTTAAGTAGGGGATATTCAGTCAGTTTGTTCCACAAAATGAAAATATCAATATTTCATTGAAAAAATATGTTGACCTTGTAATACTTGTAGATAAAATATAATCCCAATTTATTATGTGCTTCTACACCATGGTAAGGAATAATATTGTTTAATAATGTTTTTTATTATTTTTTTTTTCAATTTTGGTCTCTCACTAAGTCTTGTAAGAAAGGTCACATGTCTTATGTATCAGGGGAAAACAATTTATTTTCTTGAACAGATAGGCTTGTTGTTTTAAATACAATGATATTCATGTGTAATAATACAGCAGAGCAGGCTTTTGTTTTATAAAATTTCAGTTCTAGATTTCTGGTCATTGTTAGAAAAGGTTAAAGGGCGTTTAATAGACTAAAGGCATTTATTGGAAAGTGTATGGTAATTATGGTAAAATAATTATGATCATGTGTTGTAATAATAACAACTTATACAAGTACTGTAAATCAGTGTATATATTTTATGCACATGATTCAATATTTGATAATAATGTAATGAATTACAACCTTGTTGCACCAAACAAATATCTAAATTTGTGTTCTTTTCAATGCAACATGGTTGTAACTCATGAAATTCACAAAATCTCTTTTATGATAAAAGATTGTATAAAATTTGATCAACCAGTTGATTTCTTGTTCATTCAAGAAATAAATATCAGAAACAAGATCATTTTTGGTAGTGCTTGACAAAAAAGGGAAGTTTTTTGCTTCTCTTGAAAAAAAAGGGACGACATCTTTGTAAAACAAGTGACCTCCTTGGCGGGGCCAATATTGAACCCAGGGGTATGATTTGAACAAACTTTAAAAACGTCTACTAGGCAATGCTACATGCTAAATATCTAAGCTCTAGGCCCTGTGGTTTCAGAGAAGATTTTTAAAGTTTTTCCTGTATAAGCTTATGTTAAATCAAGTGACCCCCTGGAGGGGTCATCATTTGAACAATCTTAGTAGAGGTCCACTAGGCATTTCTACATGCCGAATATCTAATATCTAGGTCTTGTGGTTTCAGACAAGATTTTTAAAGTTTTTCCTATACAAGACTATGTAAAACCAATTGACCCCCCGGGCGGGGTCAATTTTGACCTGGGGGTCATAATTCGAACAATATTGGTAGAGGTCCACTAGACAATGCCACATGCTAAATATTTAAGCTCTCGGCCTTGCGGTTTTAAATTTTATGACTATATGATCTAAAATACGTTATTTACATAGTTTTAAGAACTTTATTTTTTCACCAAAATCCGAGAGCGAGCAGCTTTAAAATGATAAAAGCAACTACAGTCAAACTTGTGTTAAAGACCACATTCGAAAAACAGACCAGCAGGGAGATCACAAAGTATCATATATCATACCTTCCCAACAGCGGTCTTTGTTAACAGGTTTGACTGAACAGTAGTATGTATTTTAGTGTTCATTGTATAGAAAGACTGTTGTATCCACTCGAATGAACGTGTCATCACACAACTTGAGATAAGTGAACATACCCTAAAATACAAATTCAGATTTATGATCATATATTTATACTGCTTGTTTAAATATGTCTAGTGATATTTTAGCACAGGAATAATGTTTTCAAAAGCCTTTCATATAAAATACACTACATGTAAGACATTTGGATCAAAATGCAAGTGCATGTAATTACATGAAGATACATACCACTCCTGCATTCATTGTATGAATAGACGGTTTCACGTTACTCTAACGACAATTTCAAATTCAATGTCTTTCATTTATGCGTCGTAATAGACGTAAATGGTATAATAATTGCATGAAAAGTATCGTAAAGATTAATTTCAAATGCTTTCAAATACGTTGAAAAGCGAGTAAAATAACAAACATCAGATTCAAATCAAAATCTTCAAACATGAAATATGTAAATTAATATATGTACTATTTTTGGATATTACTATAAATGCTTCGCCAGATTCATTTCATGGCTGTCCCATAAAGATAGGCAAATTATGAATATTGTCAAGTGTTAAACGCAATAGTTTTTTTTACAAAGCCTGATGGTTGTCAGAAGCTGTTACACCTCACAATTTGATTCAAATTCTTCAATGTAAGATTCACAGTGCTTAGTTGTTCGCATTAGTTTTTAGTGGTCCAAAGTTTTCGACAACGCACCAAGTACAAATTTAAGGCTGATCGCTCTTAGTTACCGTTGAAAAAATATTTTTTAGAAATTGACATAATTATACATTAATATAAAACTAAAGGCTAGAATCAAAATCTAAGCAAAAATCTAGGTAGGAATTTGCAGAAATCGATTAAAAATGTAGGTTACACGACACCGCTACATTATATGTTTATATTGAAATTTGGTAGTGTAGTTTTATACCCCAAAACTTCGTATAGGAGTCACCCGGTGGTTGGTCGGGCGGTCTGTTGCATTTTCCTTGTCCGGAGCATGACTTGAAAACTACTATTTGGAATTCTATACAACTTCATACAATGGTCAAGTACAGTTAGAGGAAGTGCAGTGCACAAGAACTATAACTCCATATTGACTAATTACAGAGTTATTACCCTTTGTTACTTTTCCTTGTCCGGAGCATAACTTAAAAACTACTGGTTGGAATTCAATACAACTTCATACAATGGTCAAGCACATTGAGAGGAAGTACAGTGCACAAGAATTATAACTCCATCTTGACTAATAACAGAGTTATTGCCCTTTGTTACTTTTTCTTGTCCTAAGCATAACTTGAAAGCTACTAGTTGGATTTCAATACAATTTCATACAATGATCAAGCACAATCAGAGGAAGTGCAGTGTACAAGAACCATAACTCTATCTTGAGTGTTTACTGAGTTATTGCCCTTTGTTACTTTTCCTTGTCCGGAGCATAACTTGAAAACTACTGGTTGGAATTCAATACAACCTCATACAATGGTCAAGTACATTGATAATAAGTGCAGTGCCCAAGAACCATAACTCTATCTTGACTCATTACAGAGTTATTGCCCTTCGTTACTTTTCCTTGCCGGAGCATAATTCAAAAATTACTGGTTGGAATTGAATACAACTTCATACAATGGTCAAGCACATTGAGAGGAAGTTAAGTGCACAGGAACTATAACTCCATCTTGACTAATTACATAGTTATTGCCCTTTGTTACGTTTCCTTGTCCGGAGCATAATTCGAAAACTACTAGTAGGAAATCAATTCAACTATTCATACAATGGTCAAGCACAATAAGAGGAAGTGCAGTGAAAAAGAACAAAAACTCTATCTTGACTCATTTCAGAGTTATTGCCCTTTGTTACTTTTGTTACTTTTACTTGTCCGGAGCATAATTCGAAAACTGTTGATTGGAATTCAATACAACTTCATACAATGGTCAAGCACATTGAGAGGAAGTGCAGTGTACAAGAACCAGAACTCTATCTTGAAAAATTACAGGAACAATATCTCTTTTTAGTTTTTTTGCAAGGTATTCTGTTACTACGAACTTCCTCAGTTTATAAAGCAGTCTTTTGGGGGTATTAATCACAATTAGTGATGGTTCTAGTTTTAAATTTAGAGGTAAACGTGGCAGGAATTTATACTGGAGCCTTTTTATACGACTATTACCATTGAAAAAAAAATTCAGAAAAATTGACATTCTTATTCATAAATATAAAACTAAATGCTAGAATGAAAAAAAATAAGCAAAAATCTAGGTAGGAATTTGCAAAAATCGATTGAAAAGGTCGGTTACACGGCACCGCTACATTATACGTTCATATTGAAATTTCAGAAGCGGTAGCGTATTTTTTTTAATTTTTTAATTTAGAGATATACGTGACATGAATTTATACTAGATCCTTTTTATATGACTATATGTTCTAAAATACATGATTTACATCCAGTTTGAAGAACTTTATTTTTTTACCAAAATCTGGAGCAAGCAGCTTTAAAGGGGCACTCCCTACATCTAGCAGATCATATTCTCGAAACATAGATTGTGTGTTCAATGAACGTAAAATGATGAATAAATTCAAAGAAGAACTTATGGCTAAAAATGCCTCATTATACCACAATTAATCATTATCGCTATAGGTCATGAAATGTAAAATTGTTTTTAACCCATCAGCAAAGTTGAACCGTTCTGACAGCTACGGGAACCACATGCGATGAAAAGCTTTAGTGCTTTTTATGTACATATTTTATAATACCTGTCTTTAAGTATTTTTAAATATTGACAAATTCTGTTCTGGCTGAAGGTTATCCCTAGCAGATTATAGAAGCGGGTTGGACAATGAGGACATTATCTATCCAATATTTAGCCCTGCCACGCCAAATATTCTCTCTTGTATGTGCTGCGACAACGGGGCCATCCCAAGCATAGCATATTTAGAGCTGCGAAGAAAGAATTCGAATATCTGTGGCACGGTTCCCTCAGTAGTTGTCTAGTCAGGTTGCTGGATTTCAGCAAGGCAAGTCTTTCATAACTGTTAATGTCACATAAAACTCGGGAATGTAACAGCCTCATGTTAATCTTAGAGTAATCAGTATCATGTTACAACAACAGAGTATTTCACAAGTGTTTACAAACGAACAATATTTCACAGATTGCATTATATATGCTTGTACTTTGTTAGAAACAGTTTTTGGTTATTTTACATGCAAGTGTAATACCTGAAAATGAAGTTTTTCATCTTGTAAGTAAGTTTATTTTTAGCCCGACTTTTCGAAGAAAAGGGAGCTATTCTACTCGCCTCGCAGGTTTTACCAGAATTATGGCTCTTCTTCGAATCAGAAAATTTTGTTGCTGTGAAGCTTGGAATACTTGTTTGCATCATGACCCCATGTAAGCAGGAAAAAGTAAGTCTGTAATGCTGTGTTCTCACCGCCGATCAGATCAACTCGATCAAGCACGATCAAGCGATCGGGTACCGGTCTAGCTCGGTCTGCATGCGTGATCGGGGGTGGTCGGAGCGGTCTACCTTGGTCGGCATGGCTCGGGCTTCCTACCCGAATTTTTTTGACATGTCAAAAAAATTCGAGTAGCGATCGAGTAGATAAGCGGTCGAGAAGCGATCGTATAGTGATCGAGTAGAAGATCTAGTTGATCGAGAATAAATCGTGTAACGATCTAGTTTGGTCGGGTATACATCTCTTACCCGATCTGTACACGATCATCTCGACTTCTACTCGAGCATTATCCGATCGCAACCCGATCAACTCGACCTCTGTTCGATCTATTGTCCAGAATAACTAGACTGCTACACGACCACACACGATCGCTTCCCTATAGCTATTCGACCATACACGAGTTCACGTGACCTAAACAATATATAGATGTAAACTTATTTTTGGTGTCTCATTAGCTGTTACAAATTTGAAGATAGAGCAACTTCCAAATTCTGACAACAAAAATGCCTAGAAAGGGCAAAAAGGCAACATGCAGTAAGAGTAGTAGGACATGTGCGGTGGAGTCAGAAGTAAGCACAGATCCCCCTCAGGAGACATCCCCTATTGAAACAGAAGAGCAGGTGATAGAAAATACTGCTTCTTCTGGGAAGGAGGTACATGTTCGGTGTTATTGAAAAGTTGGGCGTCAGATGCACTGCCATTAGCACCAACGCTTACCCAGATGAATTTATAGTTTGCGTCTTCAAGTGCCAGTAGTATTATGGAGAAGAATCCTTTGTAGTTGTAGAACAGAGACCCTGAGTTTTATTGATTCTTTGTCCTCACGTGCTTACCATCAAGAGCCCCGCATGCATGAGGAAAGTTCCACTTGGCTCTGAAGTCATCTGCAATGTTCTGCCATTGTTCATTAGTGACGACATCTGGTAGCACCTCCTCAGAGTACTCTTGTATTATAGCTTCCAAAACCTCGGGGACAAAATTGCATATGGAGTTCTGCCCACTCGGAATGAGTACATCAGCTCTGAATACGAGGCTCCTGTTGCTAGATGCCGAAGAGTGACCGCCAATTTTAATCCTGGCTCGAGGGCTGCCCTGAAAAAGAGATTTGCACAATAGTATATAGTTACTAGATAACCTACAATATGGCATAATGGTATTGAAGATTCATTACTTTTTTACCAATTAATACAGAAATTCGTAAAAATGTTTGGGGAGGGAGGGTATTGAATCCATGAGTTACCTGTAGTTGGTGCTCCTTTTCTTAATTCTGTGTGAAATACGATCAAGAATCTCTCCAAACAAACCCTGAGGAAGTTTTTGTATCCTTTAGAGTCTTCTCTGTTAAGCTCCTCTAGCAGTTGCTCATAATGTCCATACAATGGTCGTCGTGTAAGCCACCGCCTTACCCAGACTTTCTTACGCTGCCTACGTCTGCGCTTACGAGCCTTTGCTGCATCTTCAGCTTCCAACTCTATTACAGCCATAGCCCTGACCCTCTGAAGCTCTAACCATCTGGACCACAACTGCAACTGCTCAATCTCCATCATGAACTGATTTGAACCAGGAATGTTTGAAGATTTTATTCTAAACAATTCGATACACGACTATTCACGACTCGATTACGATCATTACGATCTGGTCGGGTGGAAATCTGGCAACGATCGAGCAGAGGTCCAGTTAGTCTAGTTGAGATCGTGTATGACTCGCGTATAGGTCTGGGTGATCGAGAAGAAGTCGGGATGTTGGTCGGGTTGTCGTCGAGAAGAAGTCGTAAAAAATCGTGTAGGGTCGACTTGAGGTCGTGTAGGAGTCGTGAATGTGCATTTAATCCAGCTTGGTCGGGCTTCATCGGGGAATTAATGTGATCGGGACGATCGAGTTGATCTGATCGGCGGTGAGAACATAGCATAAAGGATTTGTTTTTAAAATTAAGGCCCTTTTCGACTTAAAGCTGCTCGCTCTCAGATTTTGGTAAAAAAAATTAAATTCTTCAAACTGTTTGTAAATAACGTATTTTAAAACATGTAGTCATACAAAAAGGCTCCAGTATAAATTCATGTTACGTTCATCTCTAAATTTAAAAAAATACGCTACCAAATTCAAAAGCGTTGCAAACTTTGTGCCAGGTGAGCTAATAAAAAGGCTCCAGTATAAATTCATGTCACGTATATCTCTAAATTTCAAAAAATACGCTACCAAATTCAAAAGCGTTTAGAAATTTCAATATGAACATAATAGTGTAGCGGTGCCGTGTAACCGACATTTTCAATCGATTTCTGCATATTCCTACATAGATTTTTAGCTCACTGCCAGGGTGAGCTTTTCTGATCGATGATTGTCCGTCGTCCGTCAACATTTTGATTCAAATGACATCTCCTCTGAAACCTCTAGGCCAATGTTGATAAAACTATGCAGGAATGTTCCTTGCATGAAGCTCTACCAAAATTGTTCAAAGAATTCCATTCAATGCAGAACTCTGGTTGCTATAGCAACAAATAGGAAAAACTTTAAAAATCTTCTTCTCTGAAACCACAAGACCTAGAGCTAAGATATTTGGCATGTAGCATTGTCTAGTGGACCTCTACCAAGATTGTTCAAATTATGACCCTCGGGTCAAAATTGACCCCGGGGGTGGTCACTTAGTTTTGCATAGGAATATATAGGAAAAACTTTTAAAATCTTCTTCTCTGAAACCACAAGGCCAAGAGCTTAGATATTTGGCATGAAGCATTGGCTAGTGGACCTCTACCAAGATTGTTCAAGTTATAAGCCCCGGATCAAAATTGACCCCCCACGGGGGGTCACTTAGTTTTACATAGGCTTATGTAGGAAAAACTTTTAAAAAATCTTTTCTGAAACCACAAGGCCTAGAGCTTAGATATTTGGCAGGTAGCATTGGCTAGTGGACCTCTACAAAGATTGTTCAAATTATGACCCTCGGATCAAAATTGACCCCGCACGGGGGTCACTTAGTTTTACATAGGCTTATATAGTGTTGGGTGGTTTTGGTACGGGGGCTTTCCTGTTTGATATTATTTTTTTGCTCACAACTGTGTTCGTGCGGGGCGGCCGAAAGCTCCCGACATCAACAAGGTAATTTTCAGGGGGGGGGTCCTCGGGGGGGGTTTTTTTTTTTTTAAAGGGGGGGGTTTTTTTGGGGGGGGGGGTTTTTGGGGCGGGGCTTTCCCTGTTGAATTTTTTGTTTTTATATAGTAAACACTTTAAAAATCTTCTTCTTTGAAACCACAAGGCCTAGAGCTTAGATATTTGGCATGTAGCATTGGCTAGTAGACCTCTACCAAGATTGTTCAAATTATGACCCCCGGGTCAAAATATACCCCGCACCGGGGGTCACTTAGTTTTACATAGGCTTATATAGGGAAAACTTTTTAAATCTTTTTCTCTGAAACCACAAGGCCTAGAGCTTAGATATTTGGCATGTAGCATTGCCTAGTAGACCTCTTCAAAGTCTGTTCAAATTATGAGCCCCTGGGGTCAAAATTGACCTTGCCCGGGGGGATCATTTGTTTTACAAAGGCGTATATAGGAAAACTTATTTGGTATATAACATTATCTAGTGATCTTCAAACCAGGCAAGTGGACTTGTACCAAGATGAGCGATATAAGGCCATCTTGGCCCTCTTGTTGCTTATATTTTGAATCTAGCCTTTAGTTTTATATTTATGTATAATTATGTCAATTTTTAGAAAAAATATTTTTTTCAACAGTAATTGAGAGCGAGCAGCTTTAAAGAGGCACTCCCTACATCTAGCAGATTATATTCTCGAAACATAGATAAATGAAAGTAAAATGATAAATAAATACATCTTCAAAGAAGAACCTATGGCGAAAAATGCCTCGTTTTACCACAATTAATCAATATAGAGGCTTTTTGTAATAAATCGCATCCACCCATTAATTGTACAACTACTCTACATAGATTATTGAATGGTTTACGGTACTGCAGTATAATTTAAACCGCTGATTTTATCGATAATGGCAAGGAATGCATAGCTGAAACTTTTAGGTTGAGTTTTATTACTTCCAAAGATTATATTAATAATGTTTTGGAGGTTTTTGGTTGACATCAGTTATAGGGTATGTCCCTTTAAAATCTATGTTAAGTTTTTGTACCAGTATTACCAAATAAGGATAGCAATCAGTTGCTTCGTGTTCATACTTCAGCACAATTGAAGTATGTAATGACCCACTACCCAAACTTACAAACTGTAAAAACAGGCTGCGTTTTTGGTACGTGGCATTCCCTGTTTGATATTATTTTTGGTTTTAATTTTGAAGAGTAGAAATAGTTACTATCTACTCACATTCTCGCCGCATTCTTGAAGAAAACAATGGAAACTGAAGAGTCTTTTATAGGGCGCTTAGACCGCAACCAATGCATGGTTAGAACAGATAAATAAAATAATTTGCAAGTTTCGATAGAAGATAATTATCTGTGAGTAGGTACTTCACTTTTGTAAAATGTCTTTAGACAGAGTTATATTAAACAATAGTGCTTAACCTTCCCTTATTAAGAACAATCGTGTCATATTCTTAAATTGTATACTCAGCTGGTTTGAGCCTCTTATTCCACTTCAAATTTGGTAAAATAAGAATAACTTTATGAATAAATGAACTATTAAAATTTACAAGTGATGCCGTAAGCATTCTTTTCCCAGAAAAGTTGATAAATAATTTATTATCTATACTTTTAATGTTAAATTAGCGTGCATTTGCCTATATAGATTATATGTCTATCTCAAGAAGAAAGTGTGACCTACACGTTTACAAAATACCAGAAGTTTATATAGCGCGCGTGCAAACTTTATTTAACGTCATATTATTATGGCAAGCATTTCATATCATAAAACCAAACTGAGGAAAAAGTTCCAAGGCCGTTTTATTCGGTTTCCTTTTACCTAGGAACATGCAACTTTTTAGCTCACCTGGCATAAAGCCCTTTCATAGTTGTTCAAATAATTCCATTCCATGCAGACCTCTGGTTGCCATGGCAACGGAAAGGAAAATCTTTTAAAATCTTCTCAAGAACAGGAAGTCATAGGGTCGGGGTCATTTGTTGTTATATATGCTTATGCATAAAAAGTTTTTAAAAATTCTCTTAAACCACAAGGCATAGAGCTTAGATATTTAGCATTTGGCATTGCTTAGTGGACCTCTACTAAGATTGTTCAAATTATGACCCCCGGCGTCCGAGGGTTTATTGGTTTTACATAGGTTTATATAGGAAAAACTTTTAAGATCTTTATCTCTGAAACCATAAGGCATATATATTTGGCATGTATCATTCCCTAGTGGACCTCTACAAAGAATGCTCAAATCACTATTGATGACCTTGTATTATAGCCAATGGTAGCTAGGTGAGCGATGAAAGGGACATCTTGGCCATCTTGTTTTACTTGTTTGTCTACATCGTCAATTAAAATGCATAAGAAATAAATTATTTTGCGATTACTTTAAGGTTAAACTCTACGTTGACTGGACTTTTCCTTTTTTGGCTAAAATCGATGCAGTATTTAGAAAGATATGAAAAATGTTACATGAATCGGGGTTTGTTGAAATTTCTGCAGAAAAAGTCACGTGGGATCGATACTAGGGGCATTGATTCCGTCATATACATACAGTACAAATGTTTTACCAAGTACCAAGCGAGTCGTTTTCTAGCTTTTGTAAAATTTAACCTTGTAAACCTGACTACCTACTTTTTAAGAAGACATGCTCCCCCAAAAGCTTGTTTTTCAGATTTTATATCGCCACAGCTAAATTCTTAGGCATTCTGGGCATACTTTGATGAAACTTTAGAGACCATAATTATTGTAGTATTTGTCATAGTAAGAAGGCTTTATTGTGTGTGTGTTGGTGGTGTGCACTTCTGGGTGCTGTGGGGCTCGTTTTGGGGAGGCTGCGTTTTTGGTACGTGGCATTCCCTGTTTGATATTATTTTTGTTTTTATTAACTGCATGTGCTTAAAAAAATCTTAACAAGAATTATAACCTGTATTCCCACAAGCATATGTTAATCATCGTTAGGATAATTCTAGAAATAAAGCTTTAGGCGGACGGATGTGAAATCTTACAGGAGAAAAATATATCTTTTGAGTTAATGAGGCTGACGCAATGTAACCGTGACGGTGGCGTTCAAACTCAACTTTTTTATGGTTATACGTTCTATATTTAAATATCATTTAAATGGTTTAACCGTACAGTAAATAAGGAAGTATCAGATTTGTTTTTCTCGTGTCGTAAACTTCTACATTACATGCCTGCCAAGATTTTATTTCATCGGCTATGATAAACATAGACAGATGATTCAGATACCCGTGTGTTTTTGTTTTCTATCGTCTGGTAGTTTATAACAAATCGCTCGAGTGTGGGCAGATAACGGCGGATAGTTGTACAAACCACAGAATGTCTATGTATTTGTTCTATTTTTATGCTATTTTTAAACATTCGTGAATGTATTGTTTCAAAGCCTCTGTAATACTTTAAAAAACATTTACATTTTCTGAATCTGTTTGAGGAATTGCGAATGAGTCCAATGACTGGCGAAATACAGCGACACGGGAGTCAAACATTGCTTTCCGGTTTAACAAGCAATGTTAAACAAGAATAGTTTCCTCAAACTTGCAATATTAGTACCGTCTTCAACACCTAAACCAAATTCAATCAGAAACGTAGAGCGAAAACACAACACAACAGATAGATTTAGATTCAATGAGGGTAAGATTTTTAAAAATGAAAGGTGGCAAGGCCAGAAATTTCGGATATACCGGAAGGAAATCTCTAGGACAGACCAGACAATGGGGTTTTGAACAATCAGATGACAATTGCTATGCTAGTATTTAAATTTTCTAAATCTAGCAGAAACAAAACAAAGTTATTCAAAATTCACAGTTATTCAAAATTCAATCTTTCGGTCTTTTTTTTTCTCTAAAAGTGTAAGTTGTCGCTTAGAACAAAACAGATCACAGACGACGATTTGTTAGTATAGTAACTAGTAGCACACAACTCTTTTTACTGAAAGAGGGTGACTGGGACCAGCACTGTTTAAAGAAACTAACTCCCAAAGCATGGTATATGCATCTTTCAATATTGATAATTTTAAGCGAAGATTTACACAAGTCCCTATGAGTTTTAACCGTTTTATCAGTACACCTCAAATATTTGTAGTTAACCTAGGAGACGACTTGCGCAATATCATACACTAAGGCTCCGTCTGTACTCAAGCACGAAATAAGGGACTTTTAGTTGGAATACATTGTACGTTGTAAGTTTGTATTTTCTAACGTTTTATAGTTAAAATGATTCTCAGATATTTGCTGAGCATATGGTCCAGATTTTCAACATTTAGCAACTGTCTTTTTTTAAAATTTATTTATTGTTTTCCTTTTGTTGACTTAATTTCGGATATATTTAGATATTCATCTCATCCTCGTTCAATATTTGCATAATATGTGATTTATGGCAAATAATGATCGTTTAAAGCTGCTTGCTCAAAGTTTTCGTTAAAATAATCCTCCAAAATTACATACTAAAATTCAGCTCGAGGTTTCTGATGTCTTTCTCCAAAACGATACAGAAAACATAAAAAGTAAAGGTAAATGCTAAAACTAACAACACAAGTAAAAGTCAACGTAGCACTTTGAGAAAATCTAATGAAAATGAGATTTGAAAAGCATGATGGTCAGTATCATTCCCTTGATAACATCTAGCTCGAGTTCCAGTGTAGACATCTGGGGTCAAAAACTAGGTCAACCTATCATATCGTAGAAAAAACCTTGTGTATGCAATAGAGGCTGTATTTTTCATTGAATCTTCATGAAACTTGGTCAGATGATTATCTTCATAAAATCTAGATCGAGTATAAATATGGTTCATTTGGGGTTAAAAACTAAGTCATGGGGTCAAATCAAAGGAAAACCTTGTATACGCAATATAGGTTGCATTTTCCATTTCATCTCCATTACAATGGTGCTTACGTATAACTTTGCACACGGAACGAACGATACCTGAACGATACACGCAATTGGAATGCACGATGCACGCACGATAACTGATGAATGAATCGTGAATGATGAGCGATGTGAACGATACATGCTTCCCGATGAACGAACGAAAAACGGTCATTCGAGCAACTCGGACGTTTTCGAATGCTTAACAACAATATTATTAATTGATGTCAAATAACAATGCAATAGCTTAATCAAACCCATGAAAATCAAAGGACTGAAAGTGCTGGAGGATCGATTGTCTCTGAACAACACAGTCTGCACACATACATGTGTAAATATCAGGACAACAAAGACTGTACACATACATGTGTGAATATCAGGACAACCCTTGCACGAGTAAAGTTATAAACTGGAGACACAACTGTCCGCAAATTTTGACCTTTCACCATTTGTGTAAACTTTACTTTTGAGATAGGAACCCATGTGCTTACTTTATGTCATTCAATGACTATGTTCAGCTACCCTATGAAGTATTAAGCTGTGAATCGTAACTGAGAAATGGATTTTGACAAAACTGAACTGAAAATTTATGGTCATTTTAATGTCATTCAAAAGTTATGGGATATGCCCATAAGGTTGATTGTATTGTGCCAATTAATTCGGATTTAACGTCGCACCCAACAGCTAAGGTCATATTGCAACTTCCGGCTTTCATGGAGGAGGAAGACCCTGGGTGCCAACTCCCTGTACCAGAATTTGGGGGTCATTTAAAAATTCCGAGGGTCATACCCTTTATTGTAAAAAAAAAAAGGCATGACTATATGTTAAAGAAGTTTTATTCAGTTTACTTCTGTAAAACTGCATGTGATACATCACAAAATGGTGGGTAATCAAAGGGTTGGCAAGACAACAGGTGTTTCTCTTTGGATGCTTTCCATTTTGTCACTGCTTCTCAAAAGTCAGATTTGTCCACAAAGTGAATTTTTCATAAGTGCATTCAACCATAGACATTAAACTTGGATATTATTTGGCACACTTAAACCCCTTTAATAGTGACAGTCTGATCGAAATGATTACAAAATGATCATTAAAATCACTCAGAAAGACGTTTTTGTTTCCCCTATTAAGGTTCGTCGACCATCTCTTGTTGTGCGTCTACGATCTATGATGACGGTATCATAAGAATCAAAACACACAAAAACGCAATGGTACAAAATGCGGGCCGTTCCGAAATAAGACGACAACGACGACGGATTAGGGTCAAAATTAGACATATCCCATACCGGAAGCGTATTTTATCAACAATTTATCTTGCATTTCGAAGCGTTTTGAGAGGTTTTGAAATGTTGTTTCTGTAGTAATTTGATCATACACATTTTAATTGCGTCATAGATGACGCTCTTTGCTATTTCTGTTGCGTCATTGACAAAATGAGTGCGTCAAAACCGCAGAAAACGCGCTCTCGCGGAAACTGAATTTAGTGTATCCGGTGTAGCAATACGTATTTCACGGGTCTTACATTTCTCATGTCACACCGGTCTGACGATAAAAACCGCGTAGGAAAATAGTTCTATACAGAACAGATACCTCGTTGATTTAAGTTACAAATTATAAGAAAAACAACAATATAATATTATGCTATTCTGAAATGTTTTGATATCATTTAGAGCTGTTACTATATAATTTTTAAAACAGAGGACAGTATAATTCGTTACAACGGAATATATGGAACTACTTGTTTGTATGTAAAGAGTTCGGCCGTAAGGAAGCTATACTCTGTTTACTTTGGATCCGATTGAATAAATCAATCGATCCAAAAATACTTTTAAAGTCCTAAAGTATGACTAATTAAAAGGCACACCAAACAGATAATAACATAACATACATGTAACTTACATTTTATTTGGCATACATGTATTTATAGCCTGTTGCAAAATAATGCATACATGTGTGGAGCAAATAACATGACAGTGAAATACACAATCTTTTCAGAGGAAGTATTAATAGTTATTGATCAGGTCGGCATCACGTCACTTCCGTAGTTACCAATTATCCGCCATATTGCCGAGGTGAAAACAAGCACCTGGCAACCGCATAGTTCAAATAGGGAGTAAGCTTTAAGAGAGTCTTATTTCTAAGCCCAGACAAAATTTAAACGTGAAACAAACCATTTCATATATATTTTTACTTATTTCAATGTCTTAGCGATATTTGTCAGATTGTTCTTTTAAAAATTCTTGAAAATGATTGTTTAATGACGTTCGGTGAAATATCATGCACGACAAGAAAAGACAGAAAATGTATTTTTAATTCGGCCTATGTAAAATGATCTATATATTTAATTATTTTCTTTAAGTTTCTTATATTAAGATAAATAATTTATTGTTACAAACTTGTCCTAATTTGATATATAGTAGTAGTTTTATTCGGTAAAAGTGTACATGACATGGCAATGACATAATGATGCATAATGATACAATATATATAACAATAATCAAATTATTAAGGAGACTAGAAATATGACATGACATAAGTATACGACAAAATATAAATATATGAGCCATGTAGTGCCCACCAATACCAGGGATAACACAAAAAAGAGGAAAGGATTCCTCTTATTTCCATTGTGGTCCCATATAGATTTCCAAAGTGCACAACTTTTCTCGTATAGGTTTAAGTAAAATCAGGTCGAAACACATCATTATATACGAGAATGTTATGTTGAACATTTTGTCACAAAAATGTATTTTATTACAGGACCGTAGGATATTATTAAATACACAGATTTGTTTTTTAGATCTAGTTTTAATAAAGGGCTGGCATTTATATTCAAAATAATTTCAAAAAATCACGTAATTAAAGTAAAGGCCCTATATTGAATCAATGTGAAACAGATACTGTACATATACTAAACGTCACTTACATGTTGCAGAACACTTATAGCTTATCCCTAAAATCCATTCAATAAAATTAAATAACACAAACAATATCTCATTTTACAACGTTGCCATGGTTAATTGATGGAATTTATGTGGATCTAGCCCAAGGCATAAGTCACAACAAAGGATGCGATATGACTTGTTATGATTATGGCGACCCCCTGCCAGTAATCTAACTTGTCACACATCATTGCATATTGCACACTGGTCAATTGCATTTGATAATTACATAACAATTTGCAGAGTGCCCAATCTAAATTACGCAACTTATTTTTATTGTGTACGATCGATCTAACATATGAATTTATTTATCATGTGACAATAACGAACCATATATTTAATGAATGATAGACCTATATAACGTTTATACACATACGTTATTTGACACTTACCTTCGAATTAGATTTATAATGTATGATCAAGTCTGCATTTAAATATTATTTAATCATCTTACATATATAAAACTTGGTAAAAAATAATTCAGCAAATGAAAGTTTCAAGCAACCTTACAAATAATCAGAAAATACTTATTTTTGGCTGTTGATGACAAATTTTATGTACTCCGATGAAATGTTTTTCTATAAGTGAAATTAGACACGTACATGTATTTAGGTAGATATCGTGATTTCAATTATAATGAGTTTTTAATAGATTTACGTCAACATTTTGTTTACAACTAATAAAATCGAGAAAACTATTTTGATTTACGATCTTAAAGTACATCGCTCTAATTTTAGAAATGTTATTAAATGGAGCATTTGTGTTCTTATTTTCGGAGGCAAGTTTTAATCATCAAAGGAACAAATATCGTCCATAATTGAATAATTTGTAAGTCATGTGCATGCGTTGATTAGATCGTTTCGATACATTTCTAACACATTTAAGAATGAAAAATATCTTTTCCTTTTGATAGAAACAAACAGAAACAGAAGTTGGTGTCATTTGCATATAAAAAACTCGTCATAACTGCTGCATTTTTATACTTTAATCAAATAGTTTTATAACATTACACGGACTTCGCTCTATACGTTATTAACAAGATGGCGGTTGTTTTCACCTCGGACAGCGTTGCTATGCCTGAGCAGGTGCGCGCAACGGTAAATGCCCGGATGTCCGACCTGATCAATGTCTAATGTTACAGCTAAAAACTATTTCTATCGAAGCATGTTTAGTCATTTTGACTATTTTAAGAAATAAAAGCTGTTTCTGCTGCAAAGGCAAAGTATATTCTCGTACAAATGTGAAGAAATTCGAATCCAAATTCAAAAAATCAAAATATTTTATTAAAATCTCTTTCATTTACATTACAAATATTATCATAAAAATCATATTATGTGATATGACTAACACATTTGTAAATGACCACTCTATACAAAGTTATAAGAGACTATCACAGATGAATTAATATACAATGACAGATTGCACCTTTAAATTACAATTCAATTATCCTGTTAAAAGTACAAAATATATATACGAACTGTAAAAGTCACCTTGAAAATCACATAACATGTCGTTTCTTCCTTTAAAAGCAAAGTATATATAAGAATAATTAGTAATTGACATAACATAACATATCTTTATTGGCATAAAACAGCACATAGCAAATTTATAGCCTTAATGATACATTTACATATACTGTATAATAACGCATGCAAAAAGTAATGACATAATTTTCATAAGGACCTATAAATATATATTCTTGTTTTAACCATTTAGTAATTTTCCTGAAAACCTAAAACTACGTTGTGCAGTTTCAAAAACTCGATAAAAGTTCATTAAGTATCCTGTCTTCTTCTAAAGGCAATGTATAAGAAATTTAGCTAAATTGTTTATAATTTTATTAGAATTAGATGACGTAATGGATTCAAATTTTTGTAATTTTGGCCAATGGCAGTAGTAATGTTTGAAAACTCGTTTACGTAATTCTGAGTGTTGTGGACAGACTAGGAGAAAATGGTATTCTGTTTCAATATCATTCATGTTGCACTGTACACAGATTCTATCATTCCGTGGGATATTCGTATGTCTTCCGTTTTCAATGGCTAGAATTGTGGGCTGATAGTCGGAATTAAGACAAATTATTCTATATTTATTTACATGTATGCAGTTCAGATATTTTTCCATATTGGAGTTGTGTTTGTAAATAGAATATGATGAAAGTCTATTTGAATTGTTTATATTTGAATACCAAGACTGTTTGTATATCTAAAATTCTTTGTTTGACTGATTGAAAGCTTATCATATTGATGTTGTAGTTTGACATACCTAGTTCGTTCAGAATGTTTTTACATGAAATGCCCAGTTATATCCTCCATGCATACAACTATTGTCAGCATCTTCTTTTAACATTTAAAACTCTTTTTAACTAAGGTGTTTTCAGTCATATTTAAGAGTTTGATATAATACTTTATAATGATTAATTCAACGTTTGATTTTTATCGGATATCTTCCTAACGCACCGTACAGACCATCTAGATTGGTAGTTTTTCTTACACTGTTCTTAAACATTTACAATGAACAAGTTCAATATCTTTACTGTCATAATAGCCCCAGACCTCAGCACTATAGTCAAGGACAGAACCGACCAGACTGTCAAATAATTTACATTTATCACAAGAAGATAGTTCTAACTGATTAAAAACCATGAATAGATTATGTAGAGCAAAATTGGAATGGTGTGCTAATCGTTTTTGAGTCTGGTACCCTCCACTATTTTTATATAAATGTATACCCAAATATTTGAAAGAATTTACGACTTCGAGAATTGTATTGTTATAAGTGAAGTCGTGAGTAGTGTGTCTTCCCTTTTCAAATATCATTATACCCCATGTATTACAATAATTTTCTAGATCATTAAGTAAAGATTGTAAGGCTTGTGGAGTATGAACAAAGATAACAGCATCATCAGCAAAAAGTAAAATATCGACTTTTAGATTATCGATTGTGAATAAGCCATCTATGTTTTCATCGATGTTTGACATAATGTCATTAACGAAAAATAAAAAAGCAAACTGGAGCTGAGGTCCCCCCCTGTTCACCCCGATTTTAGAGTCCAACAGGGGGGATAAACTTGAATTAAGCCTTATACAGCTCTTCACAACACTATACATATTTCTTATTGCATTAACAAGTTTTGAACTGACATTTTCACGAAACAATTTTTCAACTATCTGTCCGATTTATCAAAGCATTTTCTTAATCAAGGAAAGCACAATAAAGTTTCGACTTTTGACTGAAAGTTCTAGCAATAATAGAGTGAAAATACAAAAATACAGTCTATAGTTGATATTCCTTTTTGAAAACCATCTTGATTTTCAATAATTTTCTCATGTTTAACAGACCATTTTGTTAAACGATTAAGAATGACTTGTGAAAAGGTTTATGCGATGATATTAATTAATAATTCCTCTATAATTCTGGACATTGTCAATATCGCCACTTTTAAATACGGTGTGGGGAAGTATACACCTGTTGCAGCATTGTCAGGTGAAATGGCTTGGCAACTACCAGTGGTGCGACAGTGGAAATCAGTTATAACATTTTGGTCCCGCCTTTGTAATACTGGCGTCTGTCGACTTAATAAACGGATTGCATTATGGGCTACAAATAAAGCGAGCTATGTTTGTAAGAACTGGTATTTTGTAGTCAAAAACAAATTAGCTGAGTGTAATGCAACAGTATACAACAATCTTCAAACCCTGCACCAAAATTCAAATAAGTGAATTGTGTTGTAAATAAAATGATGAATAGGTATATAGCTGATTAGAGACAATGTATTAATAGCTATGTTGGAAGAAATAAGTTGAGAACTTACTATACATTCAAATCAGATTTTTGTGTTGAACCCTATTGTCAGTTGATATTATCTCCTTTGCACCGGTCTGCATTTATTAAGTTTCGGTGTGGAGTCGCTCCAATCAGAATCGAAACTGGGAGATATGAAAAAATAGAGCTACAAGATAGAAAGTGTCCATTTTGTAACGCTGTTGAAACTGAATTTCATGTTATGATGAAATGTAGCCTGTATGATGACCTAAGAGTGACATTATTTGAGAAGGCGATATATGTTGAGCCTAACTTTCTAACTATGATAGAGTCTGAAAAGTTCGTATTTTTGTTTACCAGTACTCATTTGATAAGAATTTGTGCCAAAACCTGTTTCAATATTCTTAATAGACGTTGCTCTTTGATCTATAAATAATGTCCCATTGTAGTAATTCAACACGTCTCTTTTAGTTCTCCTATGTAGTTACTGCTAATCAGTTCATTTCTGATCTGATCTGAGATGATAATTGTTTTTTTTTATAATATTTTGTAATTGCGCAATAGTGCCTTTTTTGGTAACAGAATCTTATTACTGAATTTTCGTTTAATATCACTTTTAGATTTCGATTAGCAACAATTACATAGTCTTACTTGTGTACAGACTATATGTTTACAGGATATACTGTGTAATACATGGTATGTAACTCGTAATTAAATGCTAGTGATGTATTATACTGTCTTTAATCATTCTTATAATAACATTATAACATGGTAATATATGATATAGTTTTATTGTATCATATGTAGTCTACTATAATATTGTAATATGTATGAGATTTAATATAATTATGTAATAATTAACAACTGCTGGTCTGCCAAAACCTGCTACCATATGCTAGGAAAACGCAGAGAGAACATTTACAGTAACTAAAAGCATAGTAATGGATACATTATGAAAAATATAGCTGTCCGTTCCTAATTAAGCGCTTCTTTTTTTAATTGATTGATTAATCAGGATAAGTAGTAATGGATATAAGCCATTGCCTGTATATTATTTCCTGATAAAGTGTAAAGTAACTTAAAGCACTCTTGATACTAAAGGGACATTTCCAGCTTGTTATTTATTTTATTTATTATCTTATTCATGCTTGTGATTATAATCATGTAATAACAGGCTTGTAAACAATGTCTTTTAGTAATATAGTAATGATTACTTATTTTTTATTCCAGATATAGTGTAGTCTGATAAAGTATTGATAAACGACAGTATTATCTTCAGCTGGTCTGAAATTTTTTTGATTTATTTAAATAGGATTAATAGACTATTTTTAATATTGTAATATAATATAATTTAATGTAAATTATAGCATGTGATCATGTGTACTGTGTACTCTTTTATTGTCTCTCATAATTCTTGTTAGAATAGCATAGAATAGCAGACATGTTAGTCACTGTTTTTATATTGCATGAAATGTACATTATGTTTAACATGTATGGTGAGACAATAACAAAATAAAATAAATAATAAATGCCAATTTGTAGACTGTCGGAATATTTCAAAGCTGTCAAATTGAAAAGGTGCAAGAAATTGTGATCGAAGGTGTCACCTTTTGTTTGTAATTGTGCTTATTGGGTCCACCATCCTCTAAAGAGGCTATAATCGGTACGACCCGTGAAGGTGTCACCATTAGGGTGGTAGTGGTTTCGTCAATCTCCCGTTTCGTCAATAAGGATTTTGTGTTCAAAAGAGGTTGTGGTTTCGTCAAGGTTATACTCATTCAATTCTTTATCTACGCTCATTTCATTTAGGTGCATGACATAAAGAGGTGTACAATTATTAACATTTGTTGTATAACAAGGTGTAAACAAACCAATTAACGTTGTCGTTAGACGTAATTATAAGACTAATCGGGGTATTATGAACAATTTTTTTCATCCAAATTAAGTAATTTGTTAAGTTTGAAATGGTTTAGGACGTTAATTATCAGCATGATGGACATGGACACAAATAATAATCAAAGGACTGAAAGTGCTGGAGGATCGATTGTCTCTGAACAACACAGTCTGCACACATACATATGTAAATATCAGGACAACATACATGTAGACTGTACACAAACATGTGTGAATATCAGGACAACCCTTGCACGAGTAAAGTTATAAACTAGAGACACAACAGTTGCAGTTACTGTCCACAAATTTTGACCTTTCACAATTTGTGTAAACTTTACTTTTGAGATAGGAACCCATGTGCTTTAAAAAATTTATGGTTTGAACAACTTTAAATGTCATTCAAAAGTTATGGGATATGCCCATAAGGTTGATTGTATTGTGCGAATTAATTCGGACTTAAGGTCGCACCCAACAGCTAAGGTCATATTGCAACTTCCGGCTTTCATGGAGGAGGAAGACCCTGGGTGCCAATTCCCTGTATCATAATTCGGGGGTCATTTAGAAACTCCGAGGGTCATACCCTTTATTGTAAAAAAATAAAAGGCATGACTATGTGTTAAAGAAGTTTTATTCAGTTTACTTCTGTAAAACTGCATGTGATACATCACAAAATGGTGGGTAATCAAAGGGTTGGCAAGACAACAGGTGTTTCTCTTTGGATGCTTTCCATTTTGTCACTGCATTTCAAAAGTCAAATTTGTCCACAAAGTGAATTTTTCATAAGTGCATTCAACCATAGACATTAAACTTGGATATTATTTGGCACACTTAAACCCCTTTCAATAGTGACAGTCTGATCGAAATGACTACAAAATGATCATTAAAATCACTCAGAAAGACGTTTTTGTTTCCCCTATTAAGGTTCGTCGACCATCTCTTGTTGTGCGTCTACGATCTATGATGATGGTATCATAGGAATCAACACACACAAAAACGCAATGGTACAAAATGCGTGTCAATCCGAAATCAGACGACAACGACGACGCAATAGGGTCAAAATTAGACATATCCCATACCGGGAGCGTATTTTATCAACAATTTATCTTGCATTTCGAAGCGTTTTGAGAGGTTTTGAAATGTTGTTTTTGTAGTAATTTGATCATACACATTTTTATTGCGTCATAGAAGACGCTCTTTGCTATTTCTGTTGCGTCATTGACAAATTGAGTGCGTCAAAACCGCAGAAAACGCGCTCTCGCGGAAACACTGAATTTAGTGTATCCGGTGTAGCGATACGTATTTCACGGGTCTTACATTTCTCATGTCACACCGGTCTGACGATAAAAACCGCGTAGGAAAATAGTTCTATACAGAACAGATACCTCGTTGATTTAAGTTACAAATTATAAGAAAAACAACAATATAATATGCTATTCTGTAATGTTTTTATATTATTTAGATCTGTTACTATATAATTTTTAAAAACAGAGGACAGTAATATAGAACTACTTTTCGGTCGTATTCGACAAACATTTGTGTTAAGAGTTCGGCCGTAAAGGTCTGAAATACTCTGTTAACTTTGGATACGATTGAATAAATTCAATCGATCCAAAAAATATGCATTCATAATATTCATTCAAATATTTGTAAAGGCGCAAAACAATTACATAAAATACATAATTGTAAATGGAATTCTCATTTAACTGTATGAACATTGGTTTATTATTTGAGTAATAATCTTTACGTAAGTGAAATCCTGTTGTTATCTGATACGAAACCTTCTTGACGAACTGGCAATGTAAATACTTATTGACGAAACGGGACCTTGACGAAACTACTACAATTCCGTAGAAAGACAGTGTGCATTTATTAAACGCGTGTGCAAATTAAATAATACTTTATATTGGAATCAAATCGGGGTTGGAGAAACTCAACGGTAAGCGTTACTTTTTATGCTAAAATATATTTTCCTCTTCTTTATATCTGGTGGTAATCTTTCACGATATGCAGAACGTCTACTTTCAGTTTCACCGAAAGTCAACATCTCTCCTTCTCACAAATATCTCGTGAGAAAAGATAAAATACATAACAGAAAGATAGTTCGGGTTAATAGCAAGAATGATTCTTTGTATTTCATCAATAGTTCTTACATAATTCAATCCGATTTTTGAGCAATACTATAAATAATGCACGTTTATGCTTAGGCTAACGTGTAAACGTTCTAGACGATTGGTCGTCCGCATTATCTCAGTCAACTTTCGTTCAACGTTCATCACACGGAACGAACGATGCGTTACACGATACACGATCTAAATGTTGCACGAACGATAAACGCACGATGAATGCAGACGGAATGCATGATACACGAACGATATATATGTATTGCACATCTCATTTATGTTAAACTTTCAATTTCCCTTTTTCTTACTTCTCGCGGTTAGTTTCCTTACCTCTGACCTCCGAGTTCTAGCTTCAAATTTCCTGCCTTTGGACTTCAGATTGCCTGACTTCCAATTGCTTGACTTCGGACTATCTAACTTTTGGCTTCCAACTTTCTCACTCACGACTTCTAACTGCCAGAAGTTTCCTTACTTTCAACTTCAAGCTTCTCTATCTCCACTATTTCTAATTTACTTTCTTCCAGTTGTTTCCTATAGCTTGTAATAAAATCATTAAAATGCGGTCATTTCTGCCTACTTACAGATTTCTACAAGGAAAGCCCGGTAAGTTTAATGGGTTGAGCACGAGACTTGTAATCTCGAGGTAACGGGTTCGATTCCCGGGGTTAACCAACTAAAATTACCAAGTCTTGTTGAGGGATGATACAAAACCCGAGGTCCCATGTATGGGTGCTATAAGCCTGGCATGTTAAAAGAACCAGGGGTGTCTCTGGATTTGGGACGCTTTCTGTATCTTGCCCTATCCTCCGAAACTTAAAACAACTAACCTCTTCTGGGGTCGTTGGTCATGTGGGAAACACATACCAACGATGAAACCCTAATATACGATACGATGCAAGGAAATGCTAAAACCTCAAAGAGTTTGTCACAGTAACTACTGTTTATTGCAAACAGATACGAGTTACCTCCACTCAGTAGTCTCTGAAAATAAGTAGGATCTCTCATTTTTTTATTGCTAGTTCTTTATTGGAGGGACGGGGTAACTGACCACATACTAGACTTCTAGTACATTTGTACTCAGGTTCGACTGTAAGGTTATTGAATTTAGCATAACGCAAAGAAACCGTTTGATTGAAAGTGTGGTCAAACTAGATAAAAATACAGCATAGAAACCAGTTGAAGGTATTGGCATCTTGGGCTTAAAGTTCATATATTATCAGTGACATTGAGCCGTAGGCGTATTATTGAGATAAATATGTATCTTTCCCACAGGGCTATGCTATCAAGGTGAAATAAGTATTCTGAAGGACTCTGTTTGCTTTGCCGTACAAACATGAAAAATTGATAAAATTACTCGCATACTAAATTTAGATATAATGTGGTAATAGATGATCCTTTTAGTGGATGAAGTATTCTCTAAAACATAAACTGTTTTAGTCATCGCTAGATCCTACCACTTCAAATAAAGTGCCGCGTATTGAGCGGCTGTGTGTGGGTGTGCATGTAGTCAACCACAAAATATTAGTGATATAAAAGCCTTGCGCTGGGCTTGTCTTGGCTTGTATACTGTTATACAAATGTAAATGTATATACTGGTAACCTATCATTCTTAAGTTGGCAAATTGTAGTTGATTCGATTGAAGCCATTTTGTACAAGTAAGACGTTTTTCGGCGGTTTCGTGTATTAGGACAGGATGTCAAAGCGTTAAAACAAGCTGTAAAAGTAGCTGTACATTTTATCCGGGTCATGTTTAGGAAGGGGAGAGGGTGTTCAGCTTCAACATGTAAAATTAGAGAGTCTTGGCCTAGAGATTACAGGATGTAATTGCATCTATGGGATTTGAATATCCACTTCAATTGTTCTTGGTTTTAACAAAACTGGCACATACTGCAGATTTCATAATAGCGCGCCGTTTCAGTGTTTGTTGCGTATCGATTGAATACAGGTAACGAATGACTAATGTGCCTTTTAAATAAAAAAAAATATAATTAAATTTGGTTTTTTTTTTTTTTAGGGTTTTTTTTTTTTTTTTTTTTTTTTTTTTTTTTTTTTTTTTTTTTTTTTTTTTTTTTTTTTTTTTTTTTTTTTTTTTTTTTTTTTTTTTTTTTTTTTTTTTTTTTTTTTTTTTTTTTTTTTTTTTTTTATTTATAATAATTATTATTAATAATAAAAAATTTTTTTTTTTTTTTTTTTTTTTTTTTTTTTTTTTTTTTTTTTTTTTTTTTTTTTTTTTTTATTTTTTTTATATTTTTTTTTGGGGGGGGGGGGGGGAGAGGGTTTTTTTTTTGTGGGGAAAATAACCAAAAATATTTTTTTAATATGCAAGAATAAAGCGTCTGTAGGCGGAGCTACATTTTACACATACGGAGTGCAATCAGATAAAGTGTGTCTGTGTTTTAGTAGTGAGAAAAAAATATAAATCGGTCATATTGTTTACGGCATTCAATAGTGTTTAGTCAGTGGTTACGTACATGTTGCTTGTGTGCTAGTGTCCCATCAAAGAAGGGGATATACGCATACAACATGTACGTGTAAATCCGGTACAAGTGTCATTTCACTTACATAAATTTAGTGTAAATATATGTCGCAATAGAATGAATAAAAATATTGTAAATATACATTCTATTTCACTCTTCTATAAACACTGCGGATGAACGACCACCGGATATTGGGGCAAAAGTGAGCACAGATAATTAGTTTTCGCGAGTAACGTATAACAACTGGGGTAAGTTGAAACCCGATTTTCACTCTGATGCATATCATATTGTGTCTTTTTGTGTGTTTTCAGATACTTTAATGACTGTCCAAGCCGAATGTATGCTCGTTGTGCAACATATATACATGTATGTTGAAATGTTGAAAATGTCCAAAACAAATAGTGTGCTCACTCGAAAAATCTCGACCGTTGGCAAAGTATGCCGTTTCATTTGATAAATCATTTACATATTAATAATCTGACTACGGCATATCATTTGCCTAACGACAACATATTAATGGTTAAAATTTCATCATTTAAGACGAAAGTATAGCGGAGATACGGTTCTCGAAACATTTTAATTACTGTACTGGGTATTGGTTAAAGGTGTACTGAGTATTGACGGAGTGAGCGAATCACTGTACTGAGTATTGCATCAAGAAATGAGTAAAAAATTAAAAATTTGAAACTGGAAATGTATTTATATGTTATCAGTTGAAGGTATGAATTCAGGAAGTGTGATGTTTTGCACAAGTCATATTAAACGTTGATAATTTATACTCTAAAAGTGTATTATAAAGTGTTTTGTCTGGTGTTTTGGGTATTATGTTACACACATTAGACACACATGTACAATTATATTTATATTTTTTAATTTTCACCAAATAATCAACAATATCGCGTTAAGTGGTCTAAATGGATATGCTGTGCAGTACTGCACTAACCATTCTGTGACTCGGAGTTGAAGTGACTTTGAATGTTATCTACAACTACTAAACATTTGTCTAAAATACGTATAAGTTGTAAGATAAAATGCAGTGTTTTGTTCTAGTTAATGCAAAATAGCGGAACTCTCTGCCACAATTCCAGTGTGTGTATGTGCGTGCGTGTGTGCGTGTGTGCTTGCGTGCGTGTGAGTGTGCGTGCTTGTGAGTGTGCGTGCTTGTGAGTGTTGTATAGTAACACAATAAAAAAACATTTTTTTACGAATTATCATAAAAGCATTACTGCAACATTTGTTTTTATCGAAATGTTAATACCTATCGATAAAAATGAATTACACGATGCTTCGAAAAAATGGTCCGTTAATTCCTACTATTATCTAAACAATTACGTCAGATTTCAGATGATATGGACCATCCTTCCGCTTTGGCTTTGTTTGATGTATACAAGGGCAATCAACGTGAAGATATACTAAGCAAGTTTAAACGCTGGCCCGTGATGTGAATATTTAGTTTTCCGGGATGTGTAAATTCAAATTATTTTGTAGAAATAGAATTGATTTTGGATATGCAAGATGTCATACTGTACCTTAAATTGGTTTGATCTAAAACATTTTAAAATAAATTTAAAGAGGTATATCAACTAGCATAATATATTGCAAAAACAAGGTTTTTTCTATGAGTTTACCCACTGACCTAGTTTTGGACCACAGATGACCCATATGCATACTCAATCTAGAGTTCACCATGACTGTACATAATTCTGCCTAAGGATCATGAAGATTCAATGAAAAATGAAACATCTATTGTATACACAAGGGTTTTCATTGATTTGATCCAGTGACCTAATTTTTGACCCAACTTGACTCATATTAGTACTCGACCTAAAGTTCATAAAAGCAATCATACTAACCAAGTTTATGGAGATCGAATGAAAAATGAGACATTTATTGCCTCATGACCCATATTCGAATCGACCTTGATTACATAAAGGTAGTCATACTGATCAAGTTTCCCGAAGCTTCAGTGAAAAATGCAGTATCATTTGCATACACAAGGTAAAATGTGCACAGGCGACACGCAGACGACAGAAATACATAAAGACGACGGACACCATAAGATCACAATTACCAACCTTGGGTACTTCATGTTGTGTTGAGCTAATAAAACGCTTTAAAAAGCAGCAGAATATTTATATTACTCACTTCTAATGCCCAATACTCAGTACACGTAGGATCAATACTCCGGTACACCAGAAATCAAAACAAACAATACCCAGTACACTAACTTTAGTTATATATGTATCAATATTTTGGCCCTGAAATAACGTTTGTGGACAAGATCTTGGACACTTATGCCTGGTACTTGCCCAAATGAATTGCTCGATTCAGATTATTCAAATCTAAGCACATTTGCGAAATAAAACGGTAAACATTACCAACGGTCGAACTTTTCAAGTGAGCAGGCGATCTTGTTTTTGGTAACTGAACATATTAACCGACATTATTTACAGCTCGGGTATACAATGGACTAAGATAGTCATCGAAGTATCCAAAAACACAAAAAGAAACACAAAATAATGTGCATATTAGAATAAAATTTGGTTTTTAATTAACCCCAATTTTAAAGTTCCTCGCGAAAACTAATTATCTGTGCTCACTTCCGCCCCAATATCCGGTGGTCGTTCATCCGCAGTGATAAATGATCCGATCGCAATACATCATAAAATACGACTATACTGATATCTTGTTACAACCGCGCATGCTTTGCACGTGCTGTATTTGACTTACAAGAGTGCGAAAATGTTTCTGTCGATGCTCTGAAAAATGATAATCTGTGTAGCAAGAAATGTAACAAAGACCGTTAAATTTTGTTTATAATTTATCTGAAGACAGGATTTATTTCTATCATGTACACTTTTGACTATAAGATTATCTGCACATGTCATCAGAGTCGTTACGTAAACCCGGAGAAACCAGGCTTTCACAAAAATGTAGAGCGTTTACCTCTACCGGTAGTCCAACTATTTAGACATAATGCTTGTTTCTTCATGATTTTTAATTTTTGGTGTTTATTTTTTACATCTTTGTTAGCATGACTTTCCTCAATGAATATAAAAAATAAAATATCATAAAAGTGAAAACTACAGATAATAAATGCGAGGTCTTTTTTCTAGGACTACCAGTACATCACATTGCCAACAAGTTGACCTATCGCCAGTACAAATGAAATTTACTTTGTTTTATTAGTAGTTCGTTCACTTCATTGGTGACGATTACATGCACAATCGAGCCAAGTTTTGACGTTTTCAGTTTGTGTTTATTTTATCGACATACGATTTGACTTTTCGCAAGTTTGTACAGCGATACATTTACCTGAATCTGAGATGGTACACGGAAGTTTGATATACTTTGCACAAATATTTACGTGCAGAGCGAATGTATAATGTATATAATTTACCATAAGTTTAAAGAGTGGTCACTCAATGATCTAGACATTCTTTTATAAATTTTACGAAGGTTAATTTCTGTTTTCTCGTAAAATACAATCGACGATGATGCAACAAAACAACAATTATATATATTATACATTTCTAATCACGCTATAGAAAGGATTTCCCGTATGAAAAAATATGCAGGAAAGATGATTAAGGGTGCTATATTCTCTGCAGGTTCAACAGTGATTCACGAATATAAAATGTCTGAAAACAGTTCATTCTAAACATCCTGCAAGAAATGTTCTTGGAATCATGTTTGTAAAACGTTCGTCGTACATTGTATTTATAAGTCAGACTCTTTACAACCGTGTCTTCTTAGCTCAGCAAACGTTTCAAATACTTAGCCGAGGACACATTTTCCTCCATCAAAATTTTATTATATGGACTGTATTACAGAAAAGTATAAAATCCGTTTGTTTCGTGTTGATTATAGAACACGCAGTACAGTTCGGTTTCGTTTGTAACAAGTGAATACAAGTTGTTTTCTGAAATAAACTTTCGAGGTTTAAAATAAACCATTTTTATCAAAAAATAATGCATAAGCACTAGATTCATAAAAAATCAAATAATGTCGCAATTGTAGCTTGAAGATGTGTAAACTTATACTGTCAGTACAGTAGTCAGTGTGTACGATAGACAAAGGTATCGATTTGGGCGGAGCTTACTGCATCGACGTCATTTACTACCTGTAAAGCAAACACTGAAACGGCACGGTATTGTGAAATCTGCAGTAAAAGAGCAATGCATGCACAGCTATTCGAAGAGTATAAAGTATCACATTGCGACTGTAGTTTATAAAGCTACAAAAGAACTAGTTCTAAAATATATAGGTACTTAAACCCTTCCCAGCAACGAAGTCTACAAGCTAAGATACATTACAGGGTGACTTCTTACAAAATAAAACAAATCATATGGCAGATAATTTTAATGTAGTAGCGTTTAAACTGCAGTAGACTTTACTGATGCGCTTCATCGGGAAACCCACTCTAACAATTCTCTCCTTTTACTCCGCTCGATCGTTTTGAAATTCATGTAACCGAACTTTTATATTAAATGCAAGACAAAATAGGTTTCGTGCATCGATTCTAAAAATAAGCAGGCATATATTGGAAGGGCTTATTATTGAATGTCTGTTGAAATATGGATGAATTACAGATTTTTAAAATATATTTCTTATTATTATTATTAGCATCATCATTATTACTACCAAAAAACGACAGGTAGTTGTCATTGGGCATACTTAAATAGGGTGCAAAACTACTTTCGATCGATCTAGATTTCTAAAATTGGTTTACTTGCATTTTTTTATGGATTTTGAAGGTACAACATAGTCTGCAACTTAACACAGTAGTTCCCATGACCAGAATGTATATATGAATAGTTTCCTTGTTATTTACAGGGTATATAATATACTAGGCACCTATCCGGATTATGGCCATGACGAATGTTGTCGTAACTCAGCAGCCAATGGGCAGACAGATGCTGATAGGGTCAGTTGAAGGTCATAGAGACTGGGACTCGGGTCTCTTCTCCTGCTGTACCGACTGCAAGTCGCGTAAGTATATACATGTACAAAATAGTAAATATGCCCACATTTTTCCCCTTACAAAAAAAAATATTATTTTCTCAAAACTTTATCAATGAGCTAATATATGGTAGTATACTCTACCAAAACGTTGCAAACACGTTTAAAAAACTCAAAATAACCATATAGTGTAGCTGTTTCACGAGACAGTTTTAACTGTCTACAATCTGGCTCACAACAGAAGCTTATAGACCATGGTCTGATTGCATATGTATTCGTAGATATCCTGTGACCTCAATTCAACATAATTAATATTAGGCACTATAAACATGTCTCAGTTTTTATCTTCTAAACTTTTAATATTAAGGGTTATTCAATAAACTTTATCATCGCATATACAAGCATATCATATGAAAGGTTAATCAATACTGAACAAACAACCAGTACGTCAAGTGAACCTATATTTTGTGACTATTGTCTTAACTTACACGACGCTTACATTGTTTGAATATGACATTTCCATCACATTGAGAACACAGGGGGTCTACTGTGAATATTCTAGCATTATAATCTGTTGTACTTCTATTATATTTAACCAAACAATATATGGATTGTCTGCAGATGACAGTATGAGTCAGTTAAACAAAATTTTGAAAAATGTATAAACCTGTTTTATTTCAGTGATCATGACGTACTGCTGTTTGCCATGTACCATATGCAGCATTTCAAGCCGTGCTGGAGAATGTATGTGTATGGCATGGTTCGTACCAGGTGGTCTTATTGCCCTCAGGTCCCGAATCAGAACCCTCGGCGGAATACAGGTTAGTGTCCATAGTTTAAATCACTGTTCCATAAGAGCATACTTCAATCCAACCCATGTGTAATAGGAGTGTCTGTTTATACGTCTGTGATACGCCCCGACCTCCCCATGTCAAGTTTAAGCACAAACCCGGGGTCCCATGTATGGGTGCTATAAGCCTGGTATGTTAAAAGAACCAGGGTGTCTCTGGAATTGGGACGCTTTCTGTATCTTGCACTATCCTCCGAAACTTAAAATAACTAACCTCTTCTGGGGTCGTTGTTCATGTGGGAAACCTTTAACTAGCATTTGTATGCCGCTCATCTCGGAGGTTGCAGGTTCGAGCACCACTCGGGTCATGACCGCTCCTTTTCATATGACACCAGTACTGTTTTTTCTTCAGGAGGCGGACTCGAGAGCGACTCGACAAGCTACAAGCTTTCTTTACGATCGAGCTAAAATGTATTAGTATAACCTAACAAACAGAAGGAGCATGGTCTCAATAGAAGGAGTGCTTTAGTTACCTCCCTTTATAGACTATGTGCGTTGCGTACATAATATGTGTTACCACAGCAGTTTTAGTACAATCTTTTAAGTCTACATTTCTATTTATAGGGTTCTATCTGCGGGGACTGTATGGCCCTTTCATGCTGTGGTCTATGTGCTGTATGCCAGATGCAGAGAGAATTGGACGCTATGGGTCTCTAAATGACGTCCCGGAGAGAAAAAAGGGCGCCATCAAAGTATCTAGAAGTAGTAAAAGTGACATGCGAGCGTACAACATCAATATTATAACTACATTTTAAAACATTGAATAGGAAAAATTAGCGGACTGACAGACTGTGTGGCTTTAACAGTTTGTGTTTTAAAGCTGCTCGTTCACAGTTTCCGTTTTCAGTGAAAAAAATATAATTTTCAAAAATGATAAACTTACACATAAAATGTAAAGTAAAGGCTAGAAACAACAACATTTACTAAAAATCTAGGTAGCAATTTGCAAAAATCCATTGAAAATGTTGGTAAAATGTACCGATAAGCTATGTGGTTATATTGGGAGTTTCAAAAGCGCTTGTAACGCTTTATAATTTGGTAGCGTAGAATAACTAATATACAGATATGCTTTACCTCAATTCATGCTGGAACAGTTTTATTTGACTATTCATTCTAAATATGTTATTTTCAAAGAGCTTGAAGAACTTCATGTTTTCATCAAATTCTGAGAGGGAGCAGCTTTAAACACTCTTGATTCCCTGTGGTGTTTTATGAAACTTCATTTAATGCGTCATATACATGTAGAACTAAAACCTTGTATTAGCTTTTGTTGATTCCTATGCTAGATAACTTATTAACCCGTGTGATAAAATCTTCTTGTAACAGTCTCATATGTTCTCCTGTCCTGAGTAGTAAGTGTGTGTGAATATATGCAAATATGTCCTCAATTTTAAGAGGATAATATGTTTTACTGAATTATTTCATTATAATTTTTTCATCACCAAATATGCTGTGATATGTAAGTTTTATTCTGTCTGTTCTATAACTGTTGGTGCGAATGTGAGTTACATGTACATGTACGGATAAACTTGTTAAAGTACTAGATATAGTAGATTGTCTGTATAGTGAAGTTGGTAGTTGACCGAGTTATTCTGTCAAAAGTGAAGGTACGGCACTTATGTCCATCTCTTTGCATTATAATGTAACTAATACAGCTTTGTACCGGAACGAGGTAAAGACTGCATTTCTAACTTACTCTGAATGTTTCATCAAATTCTTTTTTATAAAGGTGAGCATTATAAAAAAAAATGAGCAGAATGTAATTTGGATATCTCTAAGTTCTAAAAAATGTTTGAAATAATGTTTGCCAAACCGCATATATTCAGTGAAAAGTGTTGGGATTTGTGCAAATATTCACTGTCGCTAATTGTCTTTATTACTTTGCTTTTAATTTTTCATATTAAGTCTTTTCATGAGCAGTATGCTTTGCTATTTTACTTCTATACTTTTACATAAATAGTCATTATAGTCTGGATATATATTTTATAAATACATTTATATATCAATAAAGTATTCAGTGTGTGTTTGAGTAGTATAAGGGAGACGGACATTTGGTAACTGATTTTTAATATAACTTTTAGACTTTGCTTTGCCCAAAAGTAATTGTCGTTCCCCCGGCTATGCATCCCATCCGCTTACAATGTGAAGGTCTCATCAGAAATGTAAATATAATATCATTAGAGGCCTACTTACTTGTCGTTTGTGATTGATCACCGTAAGTGCTTGTCGGTAGATCTCAATATATTTTCCAAATCCGAGTCAGTTTTGGTTGATACCAGGAAGATGTGTAACAATGTCATCTCAGTTTCGCTTTTCCCACAAGCGTCACGATAGGAACATAACAAAATCAACTAGCTTGAAATTGCTTTAATATGGTCTATATGCACACACATGAAACGTTGCATAGCATGAAAACGTCAGTGAGAAATACAAGTAAAAGCTGTGCTCTCATTTATTGCCTGTATATATAGTTAAATTCAATATTTAAATCAATCGGGAGTAGCTAGTTAAACTATACAGGCGTGTTAAGTCTAGTTGACGTGAAGTCGCACTTACGTGATCAGTATTAACAGAATATAGTTTATACATACATATATATTTATATACATTTGGTTTCTACATTTAGAACACAGTGACATAGTGTATATCGATATAAGTGTTGAATTGTTAAGTAATACAAAACAGCACAAATTTATGCACAAAAGGGAAAGTAACTGTTTACTACATCTATACTATTGTTAAGGCAATGAACAGATAAGGTTGACTCACAACCATTTTAAATTCATATTTCTTATTTCAAGTTTCAAGTTTCAAATTTATTGACATAATATGTATGAAACACAGTAACATTCGAAAACAGTTTGCAAATATTTTATATCTTTTTCACAATACAAAACATAGGAGTGAACAAAAATACATTCATACCAAATGTTGAGCAGGATACAATAATGGCTGTTGCTGACGCAAGATTAAGCCAAAATAATCTAGGATACATGTAAAAACCATTAACTCTCCAAAACAGTACTAAATGTAATGAACCAAACATCCAAAGAGTCTCAATACACGATATCGAAGCACATATGCACGGTATTGTGAATGCTGGCGTAGCGTCCATGTATCTTGCATTGAAACATTATCCCATTTCCTTTCAATCAAAAGGACTGGTGTTTTATCTAAGCTGACAACAGTGTGTCCTTGCCTAGGTGTGTACATGGTGTCGAGAAATTATGAAAATATGATAGACCGTTTCCATCAATAGTGCGAGAACTATGACTGTTGTTCAGAAACATTTTACACAATTTATATTAAGCAACACTGGGAGCTTTGCAACAAATTAAAAGATCAAAATCATTTCATAAATGGATGAAGCAGCACTACTTATGTACAATAAGCAGACTCTTTTCAAGTTACACTTTCTTGCAACTTTCACGATGAAAAATAGTCCCATATGAAACGCCATGTCCACGTTCTGCTGGTGAAACACTCAACCTTCAAAATAAAGATTTTACAAACAAGTATATGATATTTTCCAAACTCATACGATTCACTTTCATAAAAATTACTCATTCAGTTTCTGGCGTTTTTTTTCTAAAACGAAGACATGAGTCATTTTTATACTATTAAAATATAAGTAAGATGTAATTATTGTCATACATAAACAACTAGTCTATTATCTTGTCACTCTGTCCCATCTCTTCATTTTTCACTTTGTCTTTTTCTGTAACGACGACATCAAAATGGATTTGATCCAAATAATCAACCGTCTGAAATATAAAGAAGATTGTATATCAAAATGTGTGGACATTTTAATGAACCACCAGAGACCATTTCTCACAGTCAAAAAAGAAAGTGTGCACTTAGGTTTTTGTTAATTGTATGTATTATTTTTTTAAGTACAGTAAAGTTGCGTAAGATCACTCGATATTAAGTCTACCCTTGATAATGAAGACCAAATATTTTGGAATCATACTGTATTTAATGACTTACAATAACACCATTTATGCAGGTCCGAAGGGCGGCCTTATTTCAGGAAATCTCCTTGCTTTATTTCTTTAATTTTTATACATTAAGTACCGACATGTCAGTTTTCAATTAAACATTTTAGTCCATATCTTAGGAAAGGTTTCACTAACAATTTTAACATAATAAGAGCTCGAAGCGCACATTATTTTCTCTATAGTTTGCGAAGTGTTTATATTATATACATGATAATGGGTCGCAAAAATCTGTCACAAAATGTAAGTTGCGACGAGGGGCTCTGATTGGCAGAATCTTGCGTGCGGGGCCTATAGATAGATATGCAGTTACTTTAGTGGTGTGGCTTATGTATGTAGGTCTAGTAACTTGCAGGGTATGACTTTGATTGTTACAGCCTTGCGGGCGGAGCCTAGGTATACCCTAACACGAGAACCTTGGGGCGTCTGCGAGAGTGGCTTTGGGAGGAAGGAAATCACAGACACAGCAGAGGTAAATAAACACTCATATATAATCTGCTGCAAAAGAAAATTTGCACTTAGGCTTTTGTTAATTTTATGTATTATTTTTAACAGAAATATATGATGTATAGAATCGAAATTTAGAGCAATTTATGCTTAATTTCTTGTGCATTGATAGCACATTCAATCGACAGCAAATGGTGTATAAAGGAAGTGTTCGACATTTGAGAACGATACGTTTTATCAGATTGGAGATATTTAAAATACAAAATTTAAAATTAAAAAGTGCACACTTTCTTTTGCAACTGAGTATATTTACAACCCTCGTATATAAAATTGTGAACCAAAGCCGAAGCAAAGGTGAATATATACATATGCATTTTGGAAAGCTACAAATAGCATGTACAATATGCATTCACTTTTACGTACATGTGAACATCCGGGAAAAAAGTATTTTCCATATGATATTGTCAGCTTTAAAAACGGAGAAAAACAATCTATAACGCTTAATGATGAAATGTTCATTCCTATAATTCCCTGACGCTCATCAGAATCACAGTGATTCTTCTGTAAGCCAGTTGAAAAAACATATTTTGATAACACTACTGCAAGAAAATCTCCTAAAATCTTTCTAGATCAACACATTGCTAAGATACAGTGTTTAGAGTTTCTATTTCGAAGTGCAAAAAATAAGTTGACTGAAGATTAAGTCGGTATAAGCAAACATCGGGCATGTTATAAGTTGTACCTAAACTTGAACTCCTTGTTTGCTTAGTGTTTGTTTGTTTTGTTTTGCTGTTCGACAGATTAACGTGCATTTGTTGTATCATCCCTTAAAGGGTACATGTAAAATATATCAAATATTTAACTTCTTAAACAAATTAATACAAATGTACTGCCATAGCGTATTTCCTATACGTTCATCTTCGTTGTGACATTGTTCACTGCTCAGAAAACAACTTTAGAAATTCCGTCTACATGTATAATTACATTATCTTCGATAACAAGATTTCATTTAACAATCAAAACATACCACCTCATATACATTTGTAGATTTCAGCTTTTTTCGAATAGTTAAAGAACACCTACCCTTCTCCCAGCTTCCTGGCGCCTATAGTCCGCTTGAATAAACGCTGTAAGAAAATTAGATAAAATTAGTTGTTCCTGTACCCGGATCAATGTCAGTTTCAAAATATTACAGTTCGTACCTGATGTATTAAAAGTAATGGAATAGCTATGTCACCGTTTCTATATTTGTCTGTTTTGCTACGTTTAAGCCTAATTTTTCAAATCAATTGAAAGCGTCACAGACGATAGGCACCTTACAGGAACAGTGTTATGTTTCAGCATGTATTTTTCCGACTTACAAAATTTATTGTTCTTGAACAAAGACATAGAAAAATGCTCAATAAAGTGTACCACAGCTCTGACATTCTAAGTTATGTCATTTTTAAAATTCTTCCTCATTTGTGCAGTTTAATTATAGTCGTCGCTGCTCCGGGCATTTTGGTCTTGTTTTATTTCAACCCCTATGAAAACAAATAACATTGTCTAAAATATAAAAGCTAAGGTAGGGTTAGTGGTTTTAAATTATTCAAACCTGTGATCACAGTCCCGACCAGTAGCACTGCTGATACTGTTATATTGGCAGACAGGACACTGACCCGATTGATCAGTCCTCTCATCCCGATGGTTAATATTATACCGAATGTCTGAAACACAGTCAAGACAGACGCTTGTTAATATACTGCGAGAGAAACAACCAATACTGCATGCAGTGTGATTAAATATACAAAACAACAAGAGACTCGCAGCGGTATATACATATATCACATTCATATGGTGGCTGATTTCTGTCGCTCTTGTCGGCAAGAAGACAAAACGATATCTTGACTTTTTTTGTTCTTTCGTTCTTCCGACCAACCACAACGCCAATTTTTTTCTTTTCACGTTTTGCTGTACCTAACAAAACTACAAGGAACGAAAAATGTAACAAATTAGAAAGAAAGAACGTCGTTTTTTGTTTTGTTTTGTTTTTTTTGTCTTGGCGGGTCGACAGAAACAAGCGGCAGAAATCAGCCACCGAATATTCATTTGTAGAATTAATCCGATACGTTAAAATTGTAAAAAAGCTGCATATGATGAAACAGTAAGTAAAACTTTGTTTACTAAAATATCAGTCTTCAGTATATATCAGCACCCATTACCTAAAAAACATACTGTTTCGCGGCTGACACTGTATGCTTGATCGTAGTTGTCAAGTAAAGACAACTACTGATAACTTATCATCTGCGCGTGAGTAACATACTATTGGATATAATGCGGATATGTATAGAAAGACAAAACAGACAAACAAATCAACCTGTGCAGAGGCGTTAAGAAGACCAGATGATGTTCCCTCCGACTCCGGGTATGTAATTTCGGCCGCAAATTCAAATCCAACAGGGAGGTAACCCGTCATAAAAAATCTGAAAGAATAGTGAAATACTATTACATGGCATCAATACATTTAGAACTCAATAATAGCCTTTGAATTTCTTTATTATGTTTGATTGCTGAAATAACTGCCTTATGCTTGTTGAGATCGAAGGATAAGGAACGATTGTTATACAAAAAAGGCAAAAGAGAAAAGATGGGCAGTCAAAGTCCACACTACTTCAGGTATTTTTATCACCAAATAATCAACTACATATTTGCAAACTTGCAATGTTTTCCAATTTCTGAGATGACTTCGGCACAATAGCAAATAAGGGTTTTGGATTGTTTCTTAACAAACTGCCCATGTTTCAATGTTAACTGTAAGAACTTTTGGCACATGATTCCTCTACTGGGAATTTCCTTAGACAGCTACATTTAGAAGTTTGCCTACGAAGCAGACGATAATTCTGTTAAATTTTCATTAGAAGTGTGATGCCATTGGAGTACAATCGATTTCTGCACACATAGGATGTCTGAAAACGCTTCAAAGCTAGACAGCTCAATAATCACTGGAGTGAGTAATACTCATAACAGACGTTAAAATAAAAAAAGCAAATACATTGTAGATCAAGAAGTTGCCGCCAAATGCTGATTTACCATTGACAGAACTGGTTTCTTGAAACTAAACAGAACCGCTTTATATCCTCCAGACAGAAATTATTTGCTTACCCTAAAGTTCCGGCCGTTAAAAACACGACCCAAATTAATCCTACATCCATGGTAAATGTCAGTGCGATCATACCAGCCATGGAAAGGAAGTATATACCTACAGTTGTTGGCCTGAAATCAACGAAAACCAACTTGTCATATACGTGTATAACCATTTCGATCATTTAGAATAACTCGTGCACAGTAAATGAAAAACAAGAAGGCCATGACGGCCTTGTATCGTTCACCTCAGAAACACCTGATTAAATTATCTAACAACTTTCTGCCAAGCATATTATTTCAAGATGCGATTAAGATGCAGAAATGAAGGTGTTACGTTGTATGTAGTAGGTTTTCAAAATGTTTGTCTGATTGGGCACGTAATCAAACTTAGCTGAGGTCTTACTGTCACATTCTGTCAAAATATGACAACGAATAAAGCAAAAATTGAAGTCCTAGAGTGAAAACGTTGTTCTATATGGTAGAATGGTAGATGTTCACACATGGCATGGCTCAATTTCTGATGTATTCGTACCTATAGACGATCTTGGTCGAGGTCTTTCTATCATTCACATTTTATCAAGATTTAATAAGCATGCAAAAATGAAGGTGCTGTCATGAGTGTGTAAACTATAGGATTTCCGACAGCATGGCCAAGTGTTTCGTCCATAACTTTACCTTAACAAGGTCGCACGGTCATGCACATTCTGTTAAAAATATTAGAAGCATTAATGTAAACATGGAGGTTCTATAGGGAAATAGGCTCATTTTCATACACCGTGGCCTAATTTTAAAAAGGATCGGAACAATTTCAAGGGATATAATAGAGGGTTACCTAAAGATTATTAAGGCTACAGTATTTTGAAATCGGGCCAGCAGTTTCTGACAAGATGATTTTGAAGCTCTCGCTACAAAATGTATATACATGTATGGCAGCCATGTTTTTATTGGACAGGAATAATTTGAAGGAATTTGGTGGAAGGCCACACAAGGAACATTTGTGAAATCGGACAGTGCTTTCAAGACGAGAAGATATTTGAAGTTTTCCTATCGATTACCATAGCAACCAGAGTTCTGCATGGACCAACTCACTTTCAAGGAATCTGATAAAAGAGCATATATATCTATGATTGCTATGAAGTTTGGAAACAACTGGCTAGAGGAGAAGTCGTTCGAATGAGATTTCTGACGACGGACGACAACAGACAGAGTGATTATCATAATAGCTCTCCGCGAGCACTTCGTGCTAAAAATGTTCTTTCTCGAGAGCAGCAAGAGTAATTATAAAGTGACTGTAAAGTACAAACTTACTTGAATGTTTTGGTTTTATCTAGCCATAAGCCAGCTACTATAGAACCAAGGACTCCTGCTAACACTAAGACCAGACCTATCTGCCCTGCACTCTGTTCATGTCCCTGTAATTTATTTAAAATGTTAGCTACTATGTGACGTCAGAAATGGCGGTGACTTTTATATGAAGCTGAAATCTTTTAAACCTTCTATCATGCTTTAGAGAAATTTATTGCTCATAAAATGAGTAACAAGAACTATGTGTAATGAAGAGGGAATTTTAACGCACTGGAAACGTCGTTTAAAATTGTTGTTGTTGAATAACGTATACTCGGATGATTTTCAATCATCACATTTTAGCAAATTGTGTGCTTAGTAGTATTTTGTGATTTTGGCATGTCCGACAATATGAGTATACGTTGTTTTTTTTCAAATATTACCGTTTCTACAGTTAGAAATATATGCGACCATTAAAAGCCATATTGTATACAGTCGCAAATCTAAATATTACAAAACAGTTAACCCTGTTACAGTAGTGTTTTCAATTGGTATTTTCATTCCATATAACATTAAAGCGGAGGGTGCTTATAAATACGAGTTGACGATGTACTCGGAGGTCAAGCCATATTCTTACAATTTCTAATCTCGAGTCATTTCAAAATGCATATAACACGGCAGCTATATTTTATAGGTTGTTTAATTTGTATGGCAAAATATTATTCATCTAGCCTATTATCAAGTACTCATTTGCAAAGAGCGACTTATGCGTAAATGATAACGTTCTCTGCAAATGACAGAATCTTAAAATCAAACCAAAGACCCTAAATGTTTGAACGTGTCGAAGGGGAGTGGGCATGGCGATGTTAAACAAGAAAGGCTTCCTATTACTTAATTAATCTGAATACATTAAGCTGACATCTAAGTATGATTCTAGCACATATATATCAACTATACTACTACAGAACATGTTGCATTGCAACTGAAATAACCTGCAAGATTAATTAATGTGCATGTTAGCTGATTGACAAGACTGACGAGAAATAAAACCGCAGAAGTTCTTTAAAGAACACGTCTTTGACATTTCTATTGATTCGCAGCTTGTTCGGTCGTAAATAAATTTGTGCACATTCCTGACTAAGCAGAATAGCATCGACGTTTTCCAAAATTCAAAACAGATGAAGGTACACTTTTTCAGCCTTACAAGCAACAAGTTTCAATGTTATAAATGTGTCAGTACGTGCTCTAAATACGAACAACCGCGATAAAACAGGATTGAATCCCGTCCGTCAGGCAAACATGCACAACAGGAGCATTTTCGATCTGAACTACACCTAAATTAATATTTCTAAACACAAAACACTTTTTTCAAAAGTAATGATGTGCGACCTGCAACATATAAAGTTTTCCAACTGAAGTTTGCGATCAAAAATGCTCATTTAAATATAACTGAAATGATAAAATGTTTACATTTCCAAGTAAATGCTGAAAAGAAAATTACGAAACATCAACTTAAACATTTGATTTGCGCCTACATATCTTGATAATGTTCTATGTTACCTTTCCAATATGTACTTACTGGAAAGTAGTACAATATGATTGGGTTAAGCAACGTCCCTATACCATAGTAACATCCCGTGTTGATACCTTTTAATAGGCAATACAATTACATTAGAATACAAACACAATTATGAAATACAAACATTGCAAAAATAGTACCACATTGGAAAACCATAAAGGACTTTATGTGAGTCATAACGCATCTTGTCAGTGCAGAATGCGCCGCGTTTCTTGGAATTTTATCCGTGCCAGAAACGAACAGAGAATGAAATAAGTGGGGAAAAAACAAAGTAATTTTGTAACTTGCGTACAAGTGTTAGCAGATTTTGCAATGTTATAGGAGTGGGAAGAAACAAGTAAATAGCGTAGTAAATCAGTCGGGATCTCAAACCATTACAGCATTCATCGTAGTATTATTTAATGTTTGCATATGGCGAGGTTCGGACTGTTTGCTATCTGTTTGCCAGAAGAAGATAAAAGATGATCGCCACCAAGGTTTGAGCTTGTAATCACAATGGCTATGATACCTCTCCAATGAGGATAGTCAGGAAAACTCTGGTTTTAATACACTCAGTTCTAAAAGAAAGTGTGCACTTTGTTTTCTGTGATTTTTCATCGACTACCTTTTTTCTGAAAGCCTTTATTTGGTACCAAAATTGAAATCTATTTACGTACAATATGGCGAACATTTTAGATTTTGCAATCGATCGATGACAAATACACATGGGATATAGTGTGCGAAACTTGAAGCCGATACGTCTGCTAAATATTGAAATATTTAAAATTAAGAAGTACACACTTTCTTTTGGAACTGACTGTATGACCAGTACTCCGTTTTCTTTATCACCCTTTCATGGAATGTATCACACAGTCACCTTATAAACACAATTAAGTTACATATTATAAAATTGAATCACTAATCACTGTCCGGTGTTTTCTTCTGACAGGATTGGTCCAGATAACGCATGTTTGCACTGATAAAGGTTGCAGCACGGATAAGGTCCACTGTGGCTCTACAATGTTGGTACATATAGTTTTCGGCAATATGATTGATTTGTAAGTCATACAAATTATGTAAAATAAAACTCTGCTTTGAATTATGACATGGTGCTACTAATGATATAACTTTTCTGACCGCCGGTGCTTGAATAAGTCGCGAAGATGCTATGGACATTATAGCCATTGATTGTAATGTGCATGCACTTCGAAATATCTTATGTGTTGGTGTTTCGACAATTTGAAATTTATCATTGAAATGATTTATAAGGTTGACTGGTGTCTTAGATATTTTGCAGAGGTAGCACAGAGGGATTATCGAGGCATACTGATTTCTAATGCAACATTGAGACTTGACTGAGACACGTTTTGATGACGTACTTATATACCAGACTTCAGGTACCGGATACAAAGGTGAAAGTTTAGTTGTAGGTTTAAAGTTGTGGTTGTCTGGTGTATTGGCTTATTTGAAGGGCGCAAAAACGCTAGAACGACAAATAGAGCGCGCCAGTACAAAAAAGGACATTTTTGTCGTTTTGGCGCCAACACGCCAAATCAAGAATTTGTCGTTCTTGTGTCTTGACACCATGGAGACACTGGTCGTTTCAGCGCGATTGTTTGTCGTTCTTGAAATTGTTGTTCCCAAGTCCTATAATTGACCAGAATGACAATTAAGCGCGTCAATACGACAAATATGTCATTTGTCGTATTGAAGCTGCTTTTTTACGTTCTGGCGTGTTGGCGCCCTTCAGTTGCCAGAACTAAATGGCAGAAATCAGCCATCAAACAAAAAGAAATTTTTTTCTGAGGTTCATGTTCATGGCTTGTACAAAAAGTATAATGTGAAACTGAGATTTGACTGATATATACACTGTATGTTGTTGGCATACAAAAATGACGCGTACAAGAATGAACAATGCCGTAAATCTGATACTGATCGATACATGTGCAAGCACCGGAAGCAAAACTCAAATTTGATTCTTACAAATACAGAAGGCAGATAGAATGAGACATGGCATCTTGCTGAGCAAGCTAAAACTTTGGAAATATCTACAGAGATGGAAGCCGAGACTTGACTCGAACCCATGTTGTTGGCCACTCCATTGAAGCTGGTGTATAGATGACTACTTCAAAGCTGTATTTACGCCCGGAGAGTTGGTCAATTCAAATTTGGACTTAGCTGAGTCATCTGTCGACTGTGTATGCATTTGGCAAATACTTGCATTATACTGTCTATATATATATAGACATAAACAGTTTAAGCCACAAGTTTATATGATAGAGTTTCGATAATATTGGTGACAATGGAGAGACGAGAAGCTATCAGTTCAGGGTAGACAGGATGCATAGATAATGGTATAAGCTACATGTCGCCAGTGACGTATTACAAACAAACCGGAGAACACCGTACTACGAGAAGCTATCAGTTCAGGGTAGACAGGATGCATAGATAATGGTATAAGCTACATGTCGCCAGTGACGTATTACAAACAAACCGGAGAACACCGTACTCAGAGAACAAATGAAACAGAATTGCATACCATCATTACTAATTACAGCTAGGGGTAAGCCCCTATACTGAATAATTTTGTTTTGTTTTTATACCATTATAGTTCCTGCTGTTGTGGACCGTGACACAGATATATGTACATGTGCATGTTATATGATAGAGCAGGCAAATATTGTCATAATATTGAATCAGGTAAAGCTTTCCAAAATCTGTTTCAAGCTTCCCTCAAACTGGCATGCTACTAAAATTTTGGGTAGAGGGGTTGAAGTGCAATCTTTTCTTCTAATAGATTTGTATAGACATTAAAAAAGTGTAAGTTTACATCATTTACAAACATTAGAAGAAAGATACAAATCTTTAAAAATGTTGGTGAATAAAATAACAGTTAAACTCAGGCACAACCTTAAAGCGCAACACTGCAACATTCTTTTTACAAATTTTAAGTTGGTTGGCACACTTGACACCAGGAGATCATATGTCGGTATTACAATATGTAATAAGACAAAAATTGTGAATATTCTTACCATAAGTTAGCGTTAATAAAAGAAAATTCTTGTTGCGGAAGAGATTTTTCAATGAGGTGAAATAGTTTTCTTTATCCCCACCATGCTCGGCCAACAGCTGTGCTTTGCTCGGTGGTCTCGGGGGTTTGTCTTTAAACACTGAAATAGAGGAACACTCGTGTTATAAGCTATGGAACTCAATGGTCCTTCTCTTCTATTTATTCGCTAGTATACGATATTTTATGATACGTGGCCACTATTAGTTCTTTCATTATAACATTATTTGATTTGAAATATGTTAAAGGAGCTATGTCGGCTATGTTAAGTTAATATTTTTTTCAATATGTGCTATTTGCAACATTTGTCGTTCATTCTTTTATATATGCAAAATAAATATCTCAGCATATAATATGCATACGATTTCATGCAATATGCTAATGTGTGGCTTTATATTTCATTTTGTCAGTACCACCATTATTATGAAGTGATAGTTCGGGGTACTTTCTGAGAACTTATGAATATGGCCGTTCAGTTCAGTTCAGTTCTTTATTTCCTCCTTTAAGGAGATATACATACAAAGCAACATTATATCATGTGTGTACAAAAACATAAAAGAAAGAGAAAAAGAAAACAAAAAAGAGCATATTGAAGCAACAAAATATATACAATTTTACATTTCATCTAAGAGTCTATCTATTAGTAAGCGAAATAGATAATTTATTGTTACGCATTAATTGTTTAATGCGCAGAATATCTACCTAGTTACCTCCTATGCGTCATATATTCTGAGGTTGGGGTCAAACCTCAGTGACGTGAGACAGATATTCGTGGCATAAGCAGACAAATGCTTTGTAATCATCAGAAGCAGTCGTCCAGGCCTAAACCCATGCTGATAAGGGTGTGGAAATTGATTGGAAAATAAAGATAAAAATAACATTTGTTTTTTAGTAATTCTCGCACAAGGATTACAAGTTGTTTAAGATGAACATCATATAATTTTATTTACATTTTATCAGCTGCATTTTAATTTAAGTTGCTGACAATAGAGTAAAATTTATATTGTCAGGTTTTGGGAATCTATATTGTTACCATACTCAAAGAATGAAATTTGAACATATAAAGACATTTTATTTATGGAGCTTGGTACACATAAAGACATTTTATTTATGGATCTTGGTACGTATAAAGGCATTTCGTATATGGATTTTGGTATACATATAAAAACATTCATCTATGAATCCTTAAAGACGTTTTATATGTAGATTTTAGTAAGTGTAAATACATGTATCACTTTAATTGTTATTATAAATTTGTCTCATATATTTCATATGTGAATGGTTGTTTACATGTATGTACATGTATGTCTTTCTGTTGATGTTTGAATGTGAAAATTATGTGTATATGCATGCAAAAGAGAATATAGTAAAGAATATCATGTTCTTTTTAAATTGATAATGTTAATTTTCTGTACATGTACAAAAATGAAATTTACAACAACTGTATTAGATTCTCATTTCGTTAAAGAGTTGTACATTCACATGTAACGTTTAATGACACAGTGCAAAATGAAAATAAATAAATATATGAAGCATCGATTTCATTATCCAAATTGTTTTATTACACCTAAAATTAGCAGGTGTCAGAGCATATATGTCTATGTTTGGATTTTCATGTAGACTACAGAATAAAACAGCTGCATATAGTTTTCGCTAGTTCACTATCATGTACAAGATTACTGCATATATTGAGACTATTACCAATACAAACGTCGCATAATATAAAGAAAACGCATACATTGCAGATTCAACACGTATACAAAATAGTAAGCGACTTACATCGCTATTAGCGTAAAATGAAAAACGCACGCACACCAAGCCCAACGTTCATGAAGTTTTTAACTCTGACATACAAGCATACCTACTGCTTATAACCGAAGACCTAAAATAACACGGTGGTGGTTTAGATCTTTGTAATATATGTCTTTGTGCCCATGAAAACTTAAATTACCATCCCACTAGAAGTGATAGCATGTGCCATTTGCAACGATTTTAAACCTTTAATTTGTCTGCAACAGTTGAATGAAATTTACTTCATTTCATACAATATTCATTGTGCAGGGAAAATACACATATAAAAGAAGGAAATACTTACGAATGATAATAATGACAAGTAAAGCTGTAGTAAACCCGGCCCATACATAGAACATGGTACCCAGATCACGGCCTATATCTGACAATGATTCGCTGTTGGGAACCAGCAACGGCGGTATCAGGAAGCCAGCTGCACACCCAACCTGTGGAATTAAAACAATTATCATTAAAAAGATTCCGCAAATCATAACAATATACCTGAATTATGCCAAGAGAATCCAAAGTCTGCCATAGAATACATAGCATCATGGTGACGCCAAAAACACCGGATACTCACATTCTTTATGATAGTATGTATACAAACTGTAGGCGAGGTTAGAAAAAGAAATAAGAATACGCGCTCTAATTTGTAATTTAAGAAACAATGGTTAAGGAAAATAGTGGATTGCAACTGTATCTTGAATAATTGTTGGGGTGGAAATTATATGCAAAATAATATGTCATGTGGGCCGCAGCCCAATCGATACTGTATCTACGCATCTGAACGACGGACAGTGATGATTCAGGGTGAATTCCAGTTCACATATGTACAATTCTATCGCGACAAAACTGAAAGGATTGGACTCTTTTACCTACGCAACTCTTGCAACGTCGCATCACTACAAATGACGTCAAGGCCTCGTCATGAACGTTCAAATGCTTAGGTGTAAATAGACATTTTTCCAAAATGAACTGTAAAATCTTTAGTTTCTAATGGTCTTATTTGGTCACAATAAAAATTCTTACCTGATTTCCGAAAACGCCAATAGAAGTTGCTGTTGAGACTTGGTTGGGTCCAAACCAGACGGCAGCAAGACGTGCAGGTATACCTAATATGAATATCTGAGCTATGGCGCATAAAGTCTGAGCAAACATCAGCACTGGAAATCTATCTGGGGACAAACAAGCACATTTAATCCAGGCACCTAAAGCGTTTAGAAAAGCTCCACATATCAAATTCAGTCTTAGACCTTTCTTGTCGAGAAGCCATGTTGCGGGAAATATCAACGGAATGTAAACTAACATATAGATCATCGACAACCAATCAATGGCCGTTTCCTGTTGGAAAGAGTCTTCCGGCAGGCTCTCGTTATAATATTTCATGATGATATTTCCAATTATATTTAAATGAATCCATTGATAAGCGTTGCTGAAGGAATACGCCACAAATAACAACAGCATAAACCAACGCCGCGTGTACTCTTTTGGGATCATGTTCTGGTCATTCATGGTGTCGGATTTCGGTGGTATGGACTCCGTTGGCGTCTCCGGTGGAAGTAGTTTGTCACCGGAAGCGCTCTCCGGACGACGAGATTTTGTTGAAAAAAGGCCGCCTGTAATAAAATGGAAAAAAAATTCAATCAGTAAATCACTGTAGAAATAAGATTCGACGGTAGTACGGAATTTATAATCATTCTAAACGCTTTTCTCATTTCCTGAATACTACTAGTCGACGATACGTTTTCAATCCCCTTCGGTATCATCTGTATCTCTCCGTACAATTATTGTTGTAGGAGTTTTACGTCTGTTTCAACAGTATTTTGGTCTTTTTAACAGGCCTTACGATCTTTCCTGGGAAGAACCAGCACAAGACTCATATCCTCCGTAAGAAACTGCCAAATTTCCCACATAAAGAGACATGGTCGGTAGCAGGGCTCTAACCCACGACCCTCAATCCAGTGGTATCAAGTCAGCGGCCCTGGAGGTTGACACGTATAACTGTTGTCAACGTTATGACTACGAAGTTGGTTACTTATTCCTTTTTCGAATAAGGAATAAGGAACTAGTTACTTATTCCTTATTCAAATCCGAATAAGTAACAGAAGTGATACTGCCGGTGACACGAACAATGTCGTCGTCATTCTTTAACAAAACCAATATCTACCTGTTTTAAGGCCAAACAAACTAAATTTAAGCTATTACTAACAGTATTTTTGAAAAAATGAACAAAGTCGAATAAGGAATAAGGAACTGGTTACTTATTCCTTATTCAAATCCGAATAAGTAACAGAAGTGATACCGCCGGCGACCACGACAATGCCGTCGTCATTTTTCACTAATATCTCACTGATCTAACATTTTTACTAATATCTAACTGTTTAAAGGCCACGCAAACTTTATTTAAGCTATTACAAAAATCATTTTTGAAAAAAATGAACAAAGTCGAATAAGGAATAAGGAACTGGTTACTTATTCCTTATTCAAACGCGAATAAGTAACAGAAGTGATACCGCCTGTGACACGGGCAATGTCGTCGTCATTCTTTCACATTACTAATATCTAACTGTTTTAAGGCCAAGCAAACTTAATTTAAGCTATTACAAAAATATTTTTGAAAAAATGAACAAAGTCATAAGGGAGAATCCCTTTTTTGTGTTATCCTTGGTATTGATGTGCATATCATGGTTTATAAACTTGTGTATACATCTGATTATCTGTATATGTATGCATCATGTTTGTTTTAACCATGTTTGTACATCTGTGATATACTAAAATAAATCTATCTATCTAAGTCAAATAAGGAATAAGTAACTGGTTACTTATTCCTTATTCGAACGCGAATAAGTAACAGAAGAGATACCGCCGGGGACACATAATATATTGTCGTCATTCTTTCACAATACCAATATCTAACTATTTTAAGGCCAAACAAACTTAATTTAAGCTATTTCAAAGAGCACTTAAAAAAATGAAAAAAGCCGAATAATTTACAGAAGTGATACCGCCGGCGACACGGACAATGTCGTCGTCATTCTTTCGCATTACTAATATCTAACTGTTTAAGGCCAAGCAAACCTAATTTAAGCTTTTACAAAAATCATTTTGAAAAAAATGAACATAGTCGAATAAGGAAAAAGGAACTGGTCATTTATTTCTTATTCAAATCCGAATAAGTAACAGAAGAGTTACCGCCGGTGACACAAAATATGTCGTCGTCATTCTTTCACAATACCAATATCTATTTGTTTTAAGGCCAAACAAACATAATTTAAGCTTTTACTAAGAGCCTCTTTGAAAAAAATGAACAAAGTCGTATAAGGAATAAGGAACTAGTTACTTATTCCTTATTCAAATCCGAATAAGTAACAGAAGTAATACCACCGGTGACACGAACAATGTCGTCGTCATTCCTTTACAATACCAATATCTTACTGTTTTAAGGCCAAACACTCTTAATTTAAGCTATTACTAAGAGTATTTTTGAAAAAAATGAACAAAGTCGAATAAGGAATAAGTTACTGGTTACTTATTCCTTATTCAAACGCGAATAAGTAACAGTAGTGATACCGCCGGCGACACCGACAATGCCGTCGTCATGTTTTCACATTACTAATATCTAACTGTTTAAAGGCCAAGCAAACCGTATTAAAGCCATTACAAAGAGCCTATTTTTAAAAAATGAACAAAATCGAATAAGGAATAAGTATCTGGTTACTTAAGCCTTATTCAAACGCGAATAAGTAACAGAAGTGATACCGCCGGCGACAAGGGCAATGTCGTCATCATTCTTTCACAATACCAATATCTATTTGTTTTAAGGCCAAACAAACATTATTTAAGCTTTTAATAAGAGCCTCTTTGAAAAAAAATGAACATAGTCGAATAAGGAATAAGTAACTGGTTACTTATTCCTTATTCAAACGCGAATAAGTGACAGAAGAGTTACCGCCGGTGGCACAAAATATGTCGTCGTCATTCTTTCACAATACCAATATCTAACTATTTCAAGGCCAAACAAACTTAATTAAAGCTATTTCAGAGAGCATTTTTTTTTAAATGAAAAAAGCCAAATAAGCTACAGAAGAGATACCGCCGGCGACACGAACAATGTCGTCGTCATTCTTTCACATTACTAAAATCTAACTGTTTAAGGCCAAGCAAACCTAATTTAAGCTTTTACAAAATCATTTTGAAAAAAATGAACATAGTCGAATAAGGAATAAGGAACTGGTCATTTATTCCTTATTCAAATCCGAATAAGTAACAGAAGAGTTACCGCCGGTGACACAAAATATGTCGTCGTCATTCTTTCACAATACCAATATCTATTTGTTTTAAGGCCAAACAAACATTATTTAAGCTTTTAATAAATGCCTCTTTGAAAAAATGGACAAAGCCGAATAAGGAATAAGTAACTGGTTACTTATTCTTTATTCAAACGCGAATAGGTAACAGAAGAGATACCGCCGGGGACACAAAATATGTCGTTTTCATTCTTTCACAGTAACCAGTTCCTTATTCCTTATTAGACTTTGTTGATTTTTTTAAATGCTCTTAGAAATAGCTTAAATTAAGTTTGTTTGGCCTTAAAACAGTTAGATATTAGTAATGCGAAAGAATGACGACGACATTGCCCGTTTCACCGGTGGTATCTCTTCTGTTACTTATTTGCCTTTGAATAAGGAATAAGTAACCAGTTCCTTATTCCTTATTAGACTTTGTTCATTTTTTTTCGAAAAGACTCTTTGAAATACATGTAGCTTAAATTAAGTTTGCTTGGCCTTAAAATTGTTAGATATTGGTATTGTGAAAGAATGACGACGACATATGTTGTGTCTCTTCTGTTACTTATTCGCGTTTGAATAAGGAATAAGTAACCAGTTCCTTATTCCTTATTTGACTTTGTTCATTTTTTTCAAATATGATTTTTGTAATAGCTTAAATTAACTTTGCTTGGCGTTAAAACAGTTACATATTAGTAATGTGAAAACATGACGACGACATTGTCCGTGTCGCCGGCGGTATCACTTCTGATACTTATTCGGTTTTGAATAAGGAATAAGTAACCAGTTCCTTATTCCTTATTCGACTGTGTTCATTTTTTCAAAAATGCAGTTTGTAATAGCTTGAATTAAGTTTGCTTGATTTTATAATAACAGTTAGATATTAGTAATGTGAAAGAATGAAAACGACATATTTTGTGTCCCCGGCGGTATCTCTTCTGTTACCTAACCGCGTTTGAATAAGGAATAAGTATTTAGTTCCTTATTCCTTATTCGGCTTTGTTCATTTTTTTTAAAAATGCTCTTAGTAAAAGCTTAAATTATGTTTGTTTGGCCTTAAAACAAATAGATATTTGTATTGTAAAAGAATGACGACGACATATTTTGTGTCACCGGCGGTAACTCTTCTGTTACTTATTCGGATTTGAATAAGGAATAAGTAACCAGTTCCTTATTCCTTATTCGAAAAAGGAATAAGGAATAAGTAACCGTCAACGTTTACAGATATTTGTACAACTGTGATCATTTACACAACTTATCTGTACCTCTTATTGTGTTAAATATGTTGTGAGTAGACAAAGAAAATACGTCCCCACAAAAGAAGCATTTTATCGTATAATATATAAGTTACTGGTAAAACATTTCAAATAGAAAAAAAAGTACCTACAGATTAGTTGATTAGACTTTCCACATACTATATAGAAAGTATCCAAGTTCACAAAATAAATCTCAAGATATGACTACATGTAAATATTTTGGAAACTACGGTCTCAGAACATCTGGACAATGCCATGACCGCAAAGATGAACTTATGTGAAATAAGATAATAGGAATATGAACTCATATTGAGAGAGCGATGCGCACATTTTTGCGGAGTTAGCATAATAGTACAACATGTAGTGATAGGGTTGCTTTATCGCACATACTAAGTTCACTGACATAAACTGTTTCATTCAACAGTTTTCCGATTTAACTAGTCGCACGTGTAAGGTCTTAGCCTCACTACGAACACAAAGGGAGCTCAAAGAGTAACAAGAGTGCCATGATGGCTCTATATCGCTCACCTGTGTGCATCAAGGTTTAGGTAACAAGACATACATGAAATACATGCACCTTATCTGTGTATTGAGTAAGAAACAAGGTCTAAAAGATGAATTTTGAAAATAGCTTTCTTATTCAACAATGCAGCCTACAAAACAAGGTAAAGGTCCAAACGTCATGGTCAATGTCAGTAACGGAGAATTTTGAAATCAGTTCGCATACCGACAACGTTTTTGACCCCACATAACCAAGTTTCGAACTCGATCTAGAGTTTAGCAAGACAAACATTTTGACCAACTTTAAAGGTTTTCTTTAATTTGTTGTGATGTTGTTGATTTGTTGTTTTGACCCTACGTATCCATGCAGTTTAAAACTCGACCAGAGTTTATCAAGACAAATTACCTAATTAAGTAACTTTCATGATAGAGAACAGAATGTTTCCTCTAGAGTGTCCTCAAGGATATTATATGACTTGTCATAGTGACCTTGTTTTTGACCCACAGGACACAGTTTCGAACTCTACCTAGAGTTCATGAAGACAAATGTTCTTACCAAGTTTAATGGTGATTCGTAGAGTAATGTGGCCGCTAGAGTGTTCACAACGTGAACGTGGCCGCTAGAGTGTTCACAACGTGAATGTGGCCACTAGAGTGTTCACAACGTGAATGTGGCCGCTAGAGTGTTCACAACGTGAATGTGGCCGCTAGAGTGTTCACTACGTGAATGTGGCCGCTAGAGTGTTCACAACGTGAATGTGGCCGCTAGAGTGTTCACAACGTGAATGTGTACAGACATGCAGACGACAGACATCGGCCGATAACACTAGCTCATCTTGAGCTCTTTATGTTTAGGTAAGCTTAAGAAGACCTCAAGCAAAAATAATCATGCAAGAGTTATGTCCCGCATACGTTATTCTCTTTTCTTTACTACTTTATATATCCGAGTACCAATTGATTGTACAAATGTATAGGCAAATCAAGAAGTGTGCCCCGCTGCTGTGCATGCAGGTAACACAAAGAAAGTTACTTACATTTGGTATTTTAAAAAGCGACGACATACGAAAGACTAAAAACAGTGAAAGTTTACTCAGGCAAGTTACTTCATCTTGCTCGGATTGTAACGCTGCCTATATAGCAATAATTGAAATTTAGGACAAATTTTATAATTACTCGAAAAGTGTTGAATTAAAAAAAAATCAAAAAATAAAATTGTAACGATCGGTGAACGTAGTGAAAACGTTCGGTCGCATATGATGATAATATGCAAATTTAAAACCCATGTACATGTGATGGGGATTAGGCACAGAGACCCATTCAGGGTTGAGTATACTTTTCACTGAATGGATCTGCTGCGTCTTAGGCCCTCGGCTCGTTACAAAATAAAACAGGCATCTCCATAGAACGATGCCTTGACTTAAGAGGAATTTTATAATAAAAAAAATTGAGAAAATCTATTTTTAGTAACAGTGACCTTGACCTTGACCCTCTAAATTATTTTTTTAGTAACAGTGACATTGAGCCCCCTACTCGAAAAAAAAAGGAAAAAATGATTTATTGCTCAAAACAATATAAAAAATATCATTATTATTTTTTAAATATCTTCCTCTCCATGCAAGCTACATACACACCAAGTTAAATTGCAATTGGTCACTCCTAACTCATATAATTAAGCATTTTTCTATTTTTGGTAACAGTGACCTTGACCCTAGTGACCCCAAATGCAATCCTAAGCTTCCTCTCCCCGCAAACTACCTACAAACCAAACTTCATTGCAATTGGTCACTCCTAACTGAAGCTATTGAGCGGAAACCATTCTACAATTCCGGGTCACTGTGACTTTGACCTTTGACCTACTAATCTCAAAATCAACAGGGGTCTTCTACCCGTTATGACCAATCTCCACATCAAGTTACAAGATGCTAGGTCCAAGCGTTCTCGAGTTATCTTCCAGAAACTGTTTTACAATTTCGGGTCAGCGTGACCTTGAAGTTTGACCTACTGACCTCAAAATCAATAGGGGTCATCTGCTGGTCATGACAAACCTCCATATCAAGTTTAAAGATGCTATGCTCAAGCGCTTTCAAGTTATCATCCGGAAACCGTTTTACTATTCCGGGTCCACGTGACCTTGACCTTTGACATACTAACCTAAAAACAATAGGGGTCCTCTGCTGGTCATGACCAACCTCCACATCAAGTTTCAAGATCCTAGGCCCAAGCATTCTTGAGTTATCATCCGGAAACCAGTTGGTAGACGGACGGACGTACGGACGGACATGCCGACCGATTTTTTATTTGATTTGAAGCAAATTTTATAAAGGTCCGTCCATAAGAGCAAATATGTTAGCTTGAATTTGTGGATGAGACCTCGGCATGTCTCCCATCATGCCTATACCTATCAAAAGAGTTTTCTGTTTCAAAAATAGGAGAGATTTACAGTCGTCGGAACGTAACAGTTGTCACACTGAGCGCACGACACACGCACGATGTACGCACGTTACACGTACGGTAAATACACGGTACACGATTCAGAACGATACACGATATGTACGAAGCGCACGCTACACGATAGACGGAGTACACGTCATACGATTACTTTGACCTTTTTACATTTTACTTAAATTGTGATTGTTTTTTTTTTTTCACCAAATCTGTTTGTTTTGTTTCTTTTTCGACGTAGTCGTATACTTTTGATTTGAACTTCCGTTGGTATGGACGCGTTGCTAACCAACTTCGTTATAATGTGACCAATCAGAATCTGCAAATTATTGGCTAGCGTTTCGGTACCGGAATAAGCAGTGTACTGCCCGGGAGCCTTCTGAAACACAAAATGTGTATATTTTTTTATATTATAGTTATTTATAATAAATCATGTTGCAAAAAAAGAAAAAACAGAACACGTTATGTCAAGGTTTCTGGACAGTACGAAGATCAACTTTTGTATTCAACGAGGTGTTGTCCGGGGCCGGACATCTAGCGTCATTGATTATTGGCTAGCGTTTCGGTACCGGAATAAGCAGTGTACTGCCCGGGAGCCTTCTGAAACACAAAATGTGTTTATTACGTCACCTACGTCGACCATCTTTTTTTTTTAAAGATATTACTTGTTATTAATGTGTTGTCCTGATACCGTTAACGGGACCGAAATAATAAGACCAATTATTTACAGGTTTCACACCTACACAATAGAAAAAAACTTCGGTAAATTTCAAATGGCAACAGTTTAGCTAGGTGCGAAGTAATTTACAGTTAGTGTCAAACTGGAATCGAGGTTCGGGAAAATGGGCGGAAGTTAATTGCTGTCAACACGTTCTTTTAAAGCGCCACTACACGAAATACGCTTTTCGACAGTCAGCATAATTATCTTTTCAATAAATCATTCATAGTTTTTAAGTAAATTCGTGTGGCGATTATTTTTTATAACTATTACGAGGATTACCATAAACAACATGTAATTTTATTAAGGTACTGTACATGTACAATTATTTTTTTTATTTTTGCTCGGACTTTAACAGAATTTGTAAAACAACCGATGATTCGTCGATTGGCCATATTATTTTTATCTGCCTAATAAATATTCAATACATGTAGTTACCTTTTAAAGTAGTTGATGTTCCCTGTCCTGTTAAAATTTCCAATTAATTTCCTTATAACTTGTCTACTGCACTTAAGATAATGCCGTGATAACAACAGTTTAGATTACAATTATGTCTTTTCCGTCGATAAAATATGATTACATTTGTCCGTATTGCACTGACAAATGAAAAATAATAAAATGAGCAGTCAGCTCTAAATTCTTTTTGCGGAGATGTACACGCTTAGTAAAACGATTCACGAGTGATTAAAGCATCGAATCGTATACCGTATAGGCCTATCGTGCACCGGGAATCGTATATCATGTATAGTATATCGTGTATAAGTATATGGTGCACGTAGCACAATTAATGATATGATATGATACACGATATACGATTGACAAATTATACGATGAGCGCACGCACGTTACACGCACGATATACGCAAATTTTGACAACTGTTACGTCTGACTACAATTTCCAACTAGAATAGCCAAAGGTTGAATTTGATTGGTTGCCAAAGAGTAGGCCAATCACGTCGACCAATGAGATCTAAGTGTGATTGACCTAGTTACATACCGACCGACCGAAATCTGCAAACCAATATACCCCTGTTCTTCGTAGGGGGGCATAATTAAGACATGTTTACCAGAATCAAATTAAAAACTGTTCTGACATTCGAATGAAAACATTAATTGCATTTTCATTCTAATTTCCAGTCTAACCCTATAATACATGTACGTGTTATTTCTGTATTATGAACTGTATGACGCATGAAGTGTTGCAAAATATTTATAATATCATTCATTCCAATCTGATTGCAATAATTGATTCAGGTAACAAAATCTACTTTGTTATCGTTTATTCTTCAATATACATCAACAAAGTGTGTATGTGTGTAGAAAAAAGTCGGCACAGTGAAAGATCATAGCCAGTTTCTGAAAGATTTAATTAGTTTCACATATGGCCAAAACTGTTTCTTCCGAAAAGACATCTTGATATTTAAATGACATGTGTCCACATACTTAGATGTGAATGTTTAAGTATTCAGTCATACAAATGACTGTAGATGAAATGTCTCTGATGGTAACTTTGGTGACCTTGACTTTCGATGTAGCAACCCGGTTCTTGCGCGCAACACGTCGTGTCCATGACAAAGTGTCAAACTATTCAAAATTCAGCAACTCATGACAAAGTTAGAGCCCGAACACGACCACCTATATACTGTGTGCAAGTATAGATTGTCGAATAACCTTTCATTTCTAAGTGTGACCCAGAACCTCAAAAGTTAAGGACCAAGGTCTTGCATGTGACACTGTACTCTCCGTGACCTTGGAGGTAGCCACCGGACTTTGGCTCATGACGCATCATTGTGTTACGGATGTATATGCAGGGACATACACGCATACAGAACAACTATTATTTAGACATCCTTCAGGCTCATTGGTAGGTAGGTCATGTATAGAGGAAAACTTGTTAAAATACGAACCCACATTAAAACATCCATGACATAACAAGGACCCCCTATCATTGCAGACGTAACAATAAACACATGGACAGGATGGGTATTACATTAGCAGCTTTTAGATGCAAAATAAATATTCAGGGTAAAGACATTGTGGAGCTTCATAGTCTATGGAGGTCTCAGCCTTTGCTGTTCCCTGATACAGAGGAACTTTATCCATTTGACCTTTTGTTCAGTAAGGTACAAATCCCTGACGACACGTCAGACTGCTGACTACATCTCACAGACGGATGCGTCGTGTTTTATCATCGACCATTCATGTATTTAGCAAAGATATGTTCTTGGCATAGTCTAAGGTAATTCGTTTTAACTAAATCTTCCGACTCGTATCCGCCATTTTGGAGACACCATAAAAGAAAGAGTCAGTATATAGCTTGGGTCTCGGAGTTATGCTGAGAAATAGCAATGGAAATTTTACGTAATAGTTTAGAGCCCAGATTGTGCATGCGACCTTGGAGGTTGCCAACTGGGTTTTGTACTTGACCGTGACAGTACTGTCTTATAAGGCAACAACTTTGCGAACTTATTGCACATTGGTCTAAGAATGTAGAAGTTTCAGAGGAAACACGAAAGTGTCGACGGACGGACCAATAGTTCGTAATCTTCGTCCAAGTAAAGCTATGTCAGTATTCATACTACCAGAAACCTTTACCCTATTCAAATCCATTAGTGTTGTCTGGCTTAAAACATAAATTACAGTTTTTGAGTTTTTGACTGCGCACAAAATGTATTCAATATTTTGTTTAACGAACGAAACTTTTAACATGTGTAGCATTACAATAATTTAATTTTCTTAGTAATCATGTATCTACATTAACGTTTAACTTGTCGTTGTTCTTTTCAAAATAGACACAAAATATATAGTTTCTTTTCTGAAACGATAATAAACGAGAGCCATGTCGGCCGTGTCCGATCACCCGCGAAGAAGGGTTGTTGCATGAAAGGTAGCCATAATTACGAAAAGGTCTTAATTCAATGAACTAGATGCCTACGAGCATCATCGAACCCACTTTCTGCTATTGAAGGCAATACGGTCTTTAGGGTGACACACTGTCTCACTGTGGTGAACAATTGTCCAAAGTCAATTTAAAATATTTCGATGTTTGAGGACGCTACAGCCAATACGAAGTCTCAAGTGTCCGTTCTTAACTTTTAATCTCCACTCGTGCGCGCGACACACCATCCCATGTGCTCATGCGTCCATGTTTTAGGCTGTAATCTCTAAGTGTGGACTTGACCTTTGAGCTACGGACTTACATGAATTTATTAAAGTACGATTATGAAGAAAGCTCCGTAGCTTATTGAATCGCTCTCGAACACTCATTCCAGATGTCATCACGCTCGCGAGAGAGAGAGAGAGGCAGCGAGTTTTTCATCATTGCTACCTATTTGCAGCTAGGTCAACTGATGCACGTGTGGCATCAGTGTCTGTGCCCAAGGACACACCTCGTGCTCGGGCTGAGATTCGAACCCAGGACCTCCCGTTCCAGAGGCGAACGCCCGCACCACTGAGCTATCGAGGCCCACTGAGCTACGGACTTGGAACTTGCGCGCGACACGTCCTCTTATTATGGTGAACAACTGTGCAAGGCAGATATAGCCCGAACGGAAAAGCATCTATATCTCTTGACTTTAAGTAAGATCATATTGCCATTCTCCTTTCTTTAAACATATACAATTCCTAAAGGTCCTTTTACCGTGTAGAATTTAATGAACTTTAACCAATAACTGCCATTTGTGTACGACATTTTATATCTATTTCATTTTAATGTTTGTGAACGTTATAATCCCTGGGAGTATCTATAGTTCATCGACCGTAAGGGTCAACGACACGATTTGTAATTTTTTTCCGTAACTGTAGTCAGTAGGACTACAAAAGATACCATTTATCAACTTATAGTAAAGAATATGAGCTGTGATTTATAGTGTAATAAACTACAGAAGAACGGCACTCAAGACTTAAAACTTTCAAGATTTTGAAAAAAAGTCTGATGTGGTTTTGCAGACAAACAGTATTTGAAAGACTTAGAATGTTCTTTATATAAGTGTAAAATGTGTTGGTTAAATTCTTTGCATTTTGCTCTCGTGTTACAGGAAAATGGGAAAATGTTTACAAGATATTTCAAATGGTCGATACTGTAAATGCATTTTTATTCGTTTAAAAATGTTGTTGATTTTACTTATCAATGCAGCATAATTCCCAAATAAAAAAATCCTTGCATGTTTGTTTGCTATTATCCGTTGGAAAGGCTAACTTAGTGTTGTCCAATCGCAGCGCACTATTGGTTGCAATCAATAATTATATACTGATTCAGTAAACGCGAGAATAATGCTGATCTTCGAAAAATCAATTTAAACAATTAATATGCGATTGTTTATTTTGATACATACTACAATAAATTGGTCGCACGGAATGCACCGCGCCTTACAAATTTATTAATGAGCACGAACCTATATGTCCGACTGAAGTTAGAGTTTGCGTGACCTACTTGTATCATCTCTGGTAATATGAAAAACACATCGAACTATTTGTTTAAGTTTAACTGTCGCCCTTTTGTACATTTGAATATACATGTATAAATCGATAATTTTGAAAACAGATATAAAATCTGACGGCAATAGTACATTGTACCGGATAAGACCAGTATCGTCTGGTTTGTATAGGTTATAAATTGTGACCTCCCAGAAGTCGGCCAATCTTGTTATGAAAAACAGAAAACACTTTTCAGCGAAAAAAAATGAATGTCTGATTTGTTTATAAAAGTACTGCTGTGACCATTCGTATTGAATTTCAATAATGCTTTAAAATCTTTGTGAAAATAAAGAAACAAAAGAGAGAAAGAGAGAGGGAGAGAGAGAGAGAGAGAGAGAGAGAGAGGGAGAGAGGGAGAGAGAGAGATTTATCCTACTTATAATCATTGATGCAGCTTAGTTATTCGTTATATGCTTACTATGATTCTATGATGTTCTGATATGAATCGCGATCATCCGATGTGGTGAGAAATCGTCTATCTATGAACGTGTGCGTCGTGCCAACAATACGCATAAAACAATCAAAACTCTATTAAACATTAAATATAGACATTGAATATTGTAGCGATGCAGAAAAATGAACAAAAATACGTTTTTACTTTACTTACCCATTTTTCTGTAAGTAGTGGAATCTATCAAATAACTGTTTGAAGTCCGTTATTTTTATTTTTAACAACGTAATAAGTGTAGCCCTGGTAGAACTAAACTGTACATGACGGGTATAACTAAGCGTTATAGTTAACCACTATTATAATCCTGTACGTTTGTTGCTTCACTCCAAGACAGGTTAATTGGCACATACTAGTTTTCTCTCCGTTTTTTTCCTGATATATTAGGCCAACAGAAAACTTTGGTTTCTGCGAAAATAATGCTCCTTCAATAAACTTAGAAACTTCTTAAATTGTAAAAAAGCGGCAGTAATTCATTTCCACACTATTCCAAGACATTGTAAAATGAAAAAGTTGTATTTCATCACGACCGCTGCGTATATTTTGTCTGTTGTCAACACATAAACACATCTGCCTGCATGTTAAGATGCTTATTTAACGTTATTAATGCATCGAACCAATGAGCGTGTCCGTAATCGATACAGTCTTACAACATGCACACTTGTCCAAATGTTCTATCCCCATTAAACAAATGAACATGTTCTGTTTTCGCTAGCTTCACCAGTTCTACACATACAATGTTCACGCACAGTCCGTATAAGATCAATAGAAGCAATATCTGAGATATTTAATTTGTATGGGAGCTCATCGGGGGCATATCAATAATATGTAAATCTATACGTGGGATGTGTCTTTTTCCTAGTCTAGCTCATGTTAACATGTCGATTTTACCATGATACAGCGTAGATTAAAATGTTAATGCAATTTTGATATTTGAGACTTTATATATTAAATGGTCGCAAATATCGTTTAACTGCGACGGACAATGAAGACACGGCTCTCATTATCTAATACGTGAAATTCATCACTTCTGCTTTCGCTAGAGGTAGCCTTACCACGGACAAAGGTCCATGGCCTAATCTAGAGGTAGCCTTACCACGGACATAGGTCCATGGCCTAATCTAGAGGTAGCCTTACCACGGACAAAGGTCCATGGCCTAATCTAGAGGTAGCCTTACCACGGACATAGGTCAATGGCCTAATCTAGAGGTAGCCTTACCACGGACAAAGGTCCATGGCCTAATCTAGAGGTAGCCTCACCACGGACATAGGTCCATGGCCAAATCTAGAGGTAGCCTCACCACGGACAAAGGTCCATGGCCTAATCTAGAGGTAGCCTCACCACGGACAAAGGTCCATGGCCTAATCTAGAGGTAGCCTCACCACGGACAAAGGTCCATGGCCTAATCTAGAGGTAGCCTCACCACGGACAAAGGTCCATGGCCTAATCTAGAGGTAGCCTCACCACGGACAAAGGTCCATGGCCTAATCTAGAGGTAGCCTCACCACGGACAAAGGTCCATGGCCTAATCTAGAGGTAGCCTCACCACGGACAAAGGTCCATGGCCTAATCTAGAGGTAGCCTCACCACGGACAAAGGTCCATGGCCTAATCTAGAGGTAGCCTCACCACGGACAAAGGTCCATGGCCTAATCTAGAGGTAGCCTCACCACGGACAAATGTCCATGGCCTAATCTAGAGGTAGCCTCACCACGGACAAAGGTCCATGGCCTAATCTAGAGGTAGCCTCACCACGGACAAATGTCCATGGCCTAATCTAGAGGTAGCCTCACCACGGACAAAGGTCCATGGCCTAATCTAGAGGTAGCCTCACCACGGACAAAGGTCCATGGCCTAATCTAGAGGTAGCCTCACCACGGACAAATGTCCATGGCCTAATCTAGAGGTAGCCTTACCACGGACAAAGGTCCATGGCCTAATCTAAAATTAATTAATAATCACAATAACAACTTTGAATTTAATACGTTGAGTTCACACTCAACTGTCCTTAACTGAAATTATAAATAGGACATTTGCGGTTTGATTAGTACGTGATGTTAAGTGTGCGAATGTGACATTAATATGCATGAAACCTATTTATTTCTAGTTGATATTTTCTCTGCACATAAAATGTAAACCTCCCTGCTTGATAACCAAATTTAAATTGTTTTCCGTTTCAAAGTATTCATGGTATCGTATCCAAAGGCATCTTACACAAAACACATACACACTTAGCTGAGCTGTAAGTGACCGTACAACATTGCAAAACTTTTTATTGTATAATTACTGTAGTAGATTGCGATACTTATAACACAATATGTGTGTTGTAATTAAACTGCATATTTTCATATGTATCTTGATACTCCTCAAACGTAACTGTAATGCTAATGCAATTGAAAACTTGAAAAATACCAGTTTCATATGCAAAAGAGCTGGCTTACTTTTAAAACTCTTTCCGCTATTTTCCTGTGTAATGTATTGTAAGCCAAAAGCCGATAAAAAGAAATGTACTTTTGCATCGACATAGATTTTATTTTTGAGAGGTAAAACATTAATTGTTAAAATTTTAAGAATAAACTGTTGCTTCTAAAAACGATGCAACGCAGTAAAGTGTCGTGGTTTTGAACTGACACTTATTCCATGATGTCAGACGGAACAATGACATGCAACCATTGGAGCAGATATTATTGCATTACAACACGGCACGCGCGCGCCAATAGAGTTGTTACTGGTAAGTGAATTAGAAGGTCGCCGTGCTCACCAATCTGCTTGTAAGACCGACTCAAGCATCTCTCCCTGATGCCGTAAAGTAAAAGTGCTGAAATAGGAGATAATTTATCTGACTGCAATTTCCAGTCTAGACTGCAATTTCCAGTCTACCCATATCCGACGGTGAAGATATGTTGCTACTACATGTGCTCCTGGAAGTGATATCCAATGGCGTTCTTTGGTCCCTAGGGGACCTTACCCTTGACCCCTACTAACCAGAGGCAGACCCTGAGCGGACGGGGGGGCATATCCCCTGTTGAATTCAAACAGGGTCATTCACGAGGTCAGTTCGGACTGGGTGTATAGCTAAAGGATGTAGCCCTAAAAAGGCACTTGTGCCTTCCCCCCAGCGCAGTCACGTTTAGGAAGGACTTGGCAAGGCAACCAAGTAGCCATCGGTCCCATCAACCGGCAGTCGTCACCGGCACACGGGTTCTCTGTATAGGCATCGTCGTCGGTAGCACACCTCTTCAGCACACAGTCTTTGTCAGGGCCACTCCCCTCGTTGTTAGCTAGGGTCCCAACAGCAACTAGAACGAAAATGGACCGAAGTTCTTTTTGGTATGTGGTTGTGGTCCAGCGTCTGTTGAGACCCCACGCCTGCTTCGCGATTTGCACGCTTCAAGGGCCGACGCAGCGCGTCACTAGAATGACGTCTTTGATGAAGTCTTAGTAAACCCAAAGGCGCAAGCGTCCATAAGGATATGAATTAAGCTCATCGTACAAACACATGCAAACGTGATTTTGTTGAAGACATGTAGCATGAACAATGACAGCACATTCTTACCTTGTGTACACTATATAAGATTTATTCCATTGAACGCAGAATTTAAGTTACATTTTAAAATAATATTATTTTTTTACAATCTGTCCACTTTTTCTTATTATTAAATTATAAATACCTGTTTGTATAGGGAATATATAGTAAACTGACAGTGATGCTGAATTGAAATTGGTACATTAAACTTACAAAACGTCATTTTCCAGTTCCGGTAGTAGATGTATCCAAAATTAACGGAATAAACTGCGGAAACGCTTTCAATAATTTTATATAAAGTCGCACGGAACACACAAAAAATCAACATAATGTATGGGAAAGTTCAAATCTGCTTGCCAACCCTTTACATTTAAATGATAATCAAAAAAACCGAGAGATGTCCGCTACTCATTTTTCAACTGTCTTGAAGCTTTTAACGCAAAAAAATATATACTTATTTTTATTATGTGTAAAAAACAGGGTTAACGTCTTTGCATATGTGCGCGTTTTGTTTTGCTATAATATTATGTAAACCTACACTGTATCAAGAACGCATAGAGTGTTCACTTATAAACGCTGGTAAGTGTGTCTTCAACATGTGCATGGAAGAATGAGTCGCAAGGTATGAGACTACAGTAAGTAAGTCGATGACGTTGTATTCAGATATCTCTACTTGCTGTATTGTACTTGATAATATGTTGTACTCTACTTTCTGATGTTGATAATATTATGCAAGTATACTTGTTGTATTGTACTTGATAATAATTATGTTGTACTGTACTTGCTGATGTTGTACTTGATAATATAATGTACTCTACTTTTTGATATTGTACTTGATTATATATTGTACTCTACTTGCTGATGTTGTACTTGATAATATGATGTACTCTACTTTCTGATATTGTACTTGATAAAATGTTATACTCTACTTGCTGATGTTGTACACGATAATATGCTGTGCTCTACTTTCTACTGTTATACTTGATAATATGCTGTACTCTATTTTCTAATGTTATACTTGATAATATGTTGTACTCTACTTTTTGAGGTTGCCATGTACAACATCAGAAAGTAAAGTACAGCATATTATTAAGTACAACATAATGGAGTAGAGTACTATATATTATCAAGAACATCATCAGAAAGAAGATTACAACATATCATCAAGAACAACATCAGAAAGTAGAGTAAAACATAATATCAAGTACACCACCAGCAAGTATAGTACAACATATTATCAAGAACAACATCAGAAAGTAGAGTACAGCAAATTATCATGTTTATATGTTGAACTCTATGATGTTTGTACTATTGTTGATGATGATGATGTACTTGAAAACTTATATTGTACTTTACTTTTTTATGTTGTTCTTGATAATTTGTTGTACTCTCCTTTCTGATGTTGCACTTTATAACTTTTACTTGATAATATGTTGTTTTCTTCTTTCTGCTAGTGTACTAGATAATATGTTGTACTCTACATTTCATGTTTGTTTTATACTTGATGATGTTGTACTTGATAATATATTGAAATCTACTTTCTGATGTTGTACTTGATAATATGTTGAATTTAACTTTCTGATGTTATACTTGATAATATGTTGAATTCTACTTTCTGATGTTGTACTTGATAATATGTTGTACTCTACTGTATTAAAGGACTGTGGTTGATGTTGTTTCCTGTCTTATGAAAGGGCTGAAGCCTGGTATTTTACTCAATCAAAGCTGATTTTGTATTCTACTTGATTTGCGGAGTGACTAAAAAACTGGAGGCTAGTGGTACTCGACAGAATGATTGCAGTCTCGTGTTTTTGTTTTCTGTTTTACTCCTTTTGATAGACTGTCTGTGTGCTAATAGTTTACTCTACCTTATAGAAAGATTTGTACTCCACGTAATGGAATGGCCGTGGGCTGATGTTTAAATCTACTTGAGATATAATGTATGCGGACATTGTACTCTACGTAATGGAAGAGGGCTGCATACTGATGTTTTGTTCTACTTGACACTTTGACTGCAGTTTAGGTATTACCTTTTCTTATTTTACATTTATTTCTTGACATATTCCCGCATCAAGGGAATTATTTGCTTTCGCATACTAAACACTGAATCTCTGAAGAGTTCTAACTCAGAAAGACCGAGCGTAAGTACCACATCAGTGTACAAAAAAGGAGTGCGTTAACAACCAACAAGGTTACTGCAGCAAGATTAGACCTTCTGTTAATGTATTACAATTTGAACGAAGGTATTATTGCGTACATCCCTCGTATTATACCATTAGTCTATAAAATAGTAGGATATGAACTATAATCTATATAATTCTATATATTACTGAGAAAGAAATATTGTAAGACTTTTATTTCATTTTCATGTAACTGTAATATATTGCTGTACACATGTTTCAGGCACCCTGCTTTTGATAAATGCATGGACTTATTGTTCTATCAAGTTAAACTTGAACTAAAACAGTTTCTCGCAGTGGTTTAATTAGTTTTTAACATGCCTAAAGGGGAGGTTACCATGTCGAAGAATTTGAAAATATCAAATTGCCTCATCTGATTCACTAACCATTCATTCTTCAGATCAAATGTGACTAGGTGCTTGCAAATGCATAACGTTATACATGTATAAATACTTGTTATTTCATTCCAATATCTAAAGTCCCTAACAAAACACTCAAATTTAAACAAACGCATGTCATTTATGTCATGCAATTTATGTCCTCTTCTACTTAACACAATTTTAAAGTTCTCAACACGCCAAAGTACACTTATATATACATGTCCACTTTTGGTGGAAATTTTGTCACTTTCATCTTTTCTTCATGCAACATATCACAGTCCCACAGACTTAGCTTGTCTCTCTTTAGACAGTTGTGTCCTCGCGGAGGGATTCTCTGAAAACAAGAAAAAGTAACGCAAAATATTGAAGTCAAAATTGTGAACTTGGCAAAGTTTTCAAGGAAACACAAAGATCACATACACGTAATGCCTTTATAATAATTTTGCAGCAGTGTGTATGGTCAACATGCGGTATTTCTATGAACCATTTGTAGTCAGACAAACACACTGTATCAAAAATCGTAAGAAGTGGATCCGTGGTCAAGTGGTAACGTACTGGTCTAATCGACCCATTCCAGGAGTCGCAAGTTCGATTCCCGCATAAAAACTAACATAAGTTGACAAGTTAACTAAGACCATTGACCACATGGTGCATCTAAAGGGAATACACTCTCCTCCAACCCTAAGATAACTAAACTTTTGGCGTTTGTCATCTTGGAAACAGGCTCCAGCGGTAAAAAGTATAAAGTATTTAAATATAATGAAGAAGTTGAGAGCAATAATTTAGAATATGATTAAATCTATTGCCCTGTAAATTTTATTGTACATGTACATATGTATGATTATGTCACTCTGAGAAACAATCAAATGAGGTATAATAAAACACAATGTATATACATTGTATATAAAGTATAATAGTATACTATAACTGTCTTGTTTTGGCATTCAACATAGGAGCTTGCGGTCAGGATTACGCCTTTTCTGGCTTCCTTTTGCCTTTTCGTTTAAGAACCAAGCTAACAAAATACATGTATGATCTTATTTTCCCCGGATCTTTATTTTCATATTCTACCAATGAAGTACACAGTAGACCTAAAAACTTACTTTGGTAAGATTATGGTTAGATTGTATATACTTAATTAATACAATGTTTTAGTATACATAGCGTGACTAACTTACATAGATACGAGTCGAATCCCTGCACGGAACTCCTGTATACAAATTGTATTTATAAACATAATTAATACACAAATGTATAGGAAAGTTAAATTTATAAAATTGTATTCACTCACCCATAAGTCCTGACAAGATAGTTAAGAACGCTAGCTTTTTTTGCATCTGTATCGAACGGATAGTACATGGTATAAGCGTTCATTATTGTGTCCCTGACTCGGGTGTCGACCAACTTTTCACGAGCCTTTGACTGAGTTGATGTGTAAAGCTGAAACGGTCAATGTTCATAGACAATATAATGAAAAAATGTTTTCCGTAAAAGCATTTTAACATTGAACTTTGATCGGTTGTATCTTGTAAAGAAGACACGGATAAAGCATCAGAAAGGAAGTGACGTCAGGGACGTACCTACAAATAAACCCGCTACTGCACATTCTCTTTAATTTACGGTGGAAGCATACTATATAAAAATACTCTAGTCTACCTTAGTGTTAATATATGAGGTTTGGGAAGGTGTTATGTAGTTAATATCTTACAGCTGCAGAGTGGACCATGTGTGCTGCTTTTTCTCATAGCTAGAATTCACATCATGGTCAGTTTTCGACTACTTGACGTCTTATTTTTTGACGGGTTGCTGTGTTATATGTCGTCATGTCGTCCAACAGGAACTCGACTCAGACCACATAAACATGTCATCACGTTTCCATAGTTTCATTGGGTTTTTTTATGTTTTTTCTAGTAAATTGTCAAACACTTACTACGTTGTCTTCAACTGAGTACAGAACGATAACCGTCTCGTTACAGCTAGACGAGTGTTTGCCCCATTTTATTCCCTGACCAAGGTAGTAGCTAAAGAGCTGGGCCTCACGGAACTGTGTTGCACGGTTGTAGTCTGTCACACTGCAATACAATCAAAATTGCTTTTTAAAGGCCAACAAAATGATACATGAATAGTTACGGTGTTCCGTAGGGGACATCGCCATCTCTAATAATTTAGAGGGCGATAATGCGAACTAATGATGACAATGCGCAAAGATGGAAAAAGCATCGCAAATCGTCATCGTGACTTTGCGCATCGTCATCGTGAATTTACCTAGCATCATCGTGAATTTGCGTATCGTCATCGTGACTTTGCGTATCGTCATCGTGAATTTACGTATCGTCAACGTGACTTTGCGTATCGTCATCGTGAATTTGCGTATCGTCATCGTGAATTTGCGTATTGTCATCGTGAATTTGCCTATCGTCATCGTGAATTTGCGTATTGTCATCGTGAATTTGCGTATCGTCATCGTGACTTTGTGTATCGTCATCGTGAATTTGCGTATCGTCATCGTGAATTTACCTAGCATCATCGTGAATTTACGTATCGTCATCGTGACTTTGCGTATCGTCATCGTGAATTTACGTATCGTCATCGTGACTTTGCGTATCGTCATCGTGAATTTGCGTATTGTCATCGTGAATTTGCGTATTGTCATCGTGACAATGCGTATCGTCATCGTGACAATGCGTATCGCTATCGGCACTTCGTGCATGAAATATTCCAATTGCGACTCACTTCGCGTACCGTAACCGCCATATTTTACAACAAGATGCGACAGAAAATTCAAATATATTATTTTGTACATCCGAAGGGTACTACATAATTATACAAACTTGAAGACCGCGATGTAAGCCAAGGAATATTTACATTTATGAAAGGCGATTGAAAATATACCACTAAAACTATTTTAACGAAGACATTTAACATAACCCAAGACTAATCGTGATTATTTGTATTCATGATTAACCAATTAATAAGTAAAATGACTACAGTATCACGAAACTTGTACGTACAGGCAAAAAGAGTTCCAGCTCCAGAAGCATATCTATCCTTTTCGTTTAACCCATGTTTGTTTCCGTCTTCGTATACTTGTGCCAAATAAACCCACGGAGCTAACTAACCAAGTGTGTCCATTAAAAAGTCAAAGACTGAATAGTGAACAGTATATACATGATAAGACGCCAGGTTATGCGGGCTGTCCGCGAATACGTAGAATCATTTACGGCTAGCATGATGGAAAATATGTAAATATTCCTTCAAATACATGTACAACACTACATGGGATTACTCACTTGACTGTGAAGTATCTCGTCATTTTGGGCACGATGGCCACCATCACAAGATAGCCCTTGCGTCTGGTAGCCCGGGGACCGGAAGAATAGCATGGTACAGTTGTCTCATTGTAAATATTCTTCACCAAGTTGTCAATGGCATCCGCTGAAGGAGGTAGAGAAGAAAAAAACATATAGAACAGTCAGTTGGGATATGTAGTATATAGATCAGTCGGTAGCTGGGTGTATTTGGAAAGGTAAAACAGTTACAATGTAAATTTAACCTGTCAGATATGTGATTAACATTATAAGAAATATATGTAGATATGAATTTGCAATTTCTACAGTAATACAGTTATCTCATCTATGTTTAACTAACCTTCACTTTCCGGAAGATATCCCTGTGGGTCACAGATGAATGACGGTCTCGCCCTTCCACATGCCTGGTATCTGTCGATGGGGTCCGGGTAGGTACCTACGGTATAATTAGCGGACTGTGCGAAAACTGGCACGAGGAAACAGGCAACAAATAGTAGAAGTGTTTGCATCGTGACGTTCTGGTCTGAAAACAACAAGTTACGTGCTCAATATGGCCTAGAGGGTACATGGTTTCAGTGGCTGTGTCTAAATGTTACACGTTTTATTTTATACGAAATAGTAAAAATGCGTGCCAGCTTTCCTCTCTGCAATTCGCTTTAAAAAGATCACAGGAGATAATAGACCGGTAAAAATAGGTCATCTCTTAAAACAAAAACATAAGAAGAATGAAAATATCATGTTTTAGTTTACACCTATGTTAATGAAGATCTTCGTGAATATGGTATGCTAGGACTTGCAAATTACTTTTAGAACATTAATTGATCGTAAACCTGGTAAATGCTTGAAGAAAATAGTTAGAGGACCGGTTTTGCACTGTTTATACTTCTCTTCTGAAATGACCCTTTCTTACTTGAATTGAGGAGGTAACGTCTGCGGGGGTGGTCCTGGCCGTATATCAGACATTCCCTTTTTTTTAATTGAAGTACTTGTAAAATAAAAGCATGTGGCATATATTCGCTCGATTGTATTTTATTATCTTTACTCGTCATATATATGCACGAATCTATGTGCGAATGGATCAACGACCATGAAGTGATAACATATATACAACTACAACTGACGTAATAAGAAAACACCGCATACCATCTAAATGTAAATAATTCAGGAATTCGTTTTCAAAGAAGAAAGAAACACTTACCTTGTGATTACCAAATACCGAATATAAAATTGCTCCAAAGAAAACAAAGGATGTGATAACTATTTACTCTCTTATTGCCGTGTACAAATAACCACGACTGCCTGGAATGCAGGCCGTGTACGCACTCCTACAACTCTGGCAATATAGATAGAACTCTGGCAATAGATATAATCTGAGTCATCCTGACGTAGGTGTAAACACATATGTACTGATAAGCCTTTTGCTTGAGGCCAACTGTTTCTCATCGCACTTTCTTTGTTTACTCGAGTTCGTTTTTTGTTTTGTTTTTTTTAATTGTCGATTTATTATGTGAATGAATAGTATGGTGATAGCGAATGTGTTTAGTTCCTGAAATAAAGGTGTGTGTGCATACAACTTACAACTGTTGGAATACTTATTTTTGATTTTTTAATGACTCTGACTGCATGAACTTTCTGACATGACATGCCTTCTAGATCTACATTAAAAGGAGTTAGATATTGCGTAGTTAAAACTACGTGTAATTTGTCATTATTCTGTGTTTTAGGCCTTCTGCTTTCACCCCCTAACCTTCCAATTACTTTAACAAAAATCCATATGTCCTGAAACGTTATACATAAATTTGTCCCTAATTTAAACACTTGGAGAGAGCAAATTATACGATCCATTTATATTAATTGTCCGAAAGATGAATCAATTAAATTTATTTATTCACCGAAATCCCCGAATTTTTTAACTAGTCCTGTCCGTATAAGTAACGTCCATTTATACAATTTGTCCTTTAATTGATTGAAATTATACATTTAGCTAACAAAAACGAAAAACATACATACTGTATTACCTAAATTTAGTATTCTTCAAAATTATCCAAGAAAACTGATGTGAATGTATTTTTTTCGTGCATTTATAACATGATAAACAATCCTGTTAAGTGGCTATTTCCAGTTTATATTCAGTGATCTGCATTTCTGACATTACTTGTGCATCTACAAAAAGAAAGCAATATTTTTCACGTTGTAAATATTTCGAGGGTTTGAAGGCACGTTTGTGTTTAGTGAATATGAAAGTATAGAAACTGAACGACTGGGGTCTACGCATTCTTCAGTGAGACTGAGGGAGACAAGGTTCAAGGATGAAAATAAAAATTGCAATAAATCAAACATAGGGCTGGACTTATGCCTATGTAGATCAGATACAAACTGTGGCATCAAGAGTTATAAATTTTATATATGATTTACCAGGGTGTCCTATTTTTTACTTTTGACAAACCTTCTAGAGCGCTTACAAGCAAAGTGTTGATGACAGGTGGATGGACATATAGACAAGCAGGTCAGAGCAGATGGTGATCGCAATAGCACACACTTGCACGTACACTCGTGTTGGTGTGTTAAGTAAATATCTTAATGGATTAAAAGGCAAATTTTAACAAGGATCAAGTTACCATAAATCATACTGACAAATGTTCATGAAGATAGAAGGAAAAATGCAATCTCTATAGCATACACGTTTTTTCTACAATTTTAGACCTAGTTTTTGACCCTAGATGATTCATGTCCGAACTCGGCCTAGATTTCATAAAGGCAATCCTACTGACCACGTTTCATGAAGGTCCAATGAAAAATGCAACCTCTGTAGCATACACAAGGTTGTTCTATGATTTGACCGGGTGACATAGTCTTTTACCCTTGATGCCGTTTATTCGAACTCGGCCTAGATTTCATCAAGGCAGTCATACTGACCAAGTTTCGAGAAGATCCAGCGAAAAATGCAGCCTCTATTGCATACACAAGGTAAAGTGTGGACAGACAGACGACAGACGACGGACACCAGATCACAACAGCTCACCTTTGAGCTAAAAACTAACTTAAAGTTGAATTATATTAATTTGTTTGTTTCAATTGCAAAACAAGTTCTTACAACTTAATCACTCGTTAGACTCATTCCAGATGGAATAAACTTCCAACTAAAAGATGGAAGTATTTTGTCTGACCTAAAGACATAACCACATGGTACTGGTAGGAGTCTAACAAGGATCCTCCAATACCGAGGCAAAAGCAGTACAACTGTGCCATGGCAGATCCACGAAAACTAAAAAATGCAAGGACTGGTTGTGCAGTAGTATCTATTGAGATGGGCCAGTTAGATACAGAAGAGGTTTATTACTATAAATGTGATACTCAAAATAAATGCCTATTTTTATTTTGGTGCTCAAGGATTTTACTGTTCTAAAAACCCAATCGTTGGTAAACTTAGTCTACATTTATTAAGGATTCTTTAAAAAAAACGTGTGTCTCTGACCATACTAAAGGGTAAGGGGGTTAGAAGCATCAGTAAATTCCATGCAGTTACATCTACAGAAAGGTCAGGGTAAAGGTCACATACACCCTACCAGGTTATTTTGCTACACATAGAATAATGCGGCAGACATTCTTACGTAGCAACTAAGGCAGAACATAATACACTTAAAACAATATTTTCATTGATTTTTTATTCTACAAATATTTCAATAAACAATATAATTCCAGCTTGGTATTTTGTCATTTCATAGTAGAAAGTATTATGATCTTTAAAATTTGTACATTTGACACACATGTACAACTTAATGTAAAAACCAGCATGCAAGCAATTCATAGTAATATTCCATTGCAAAAAACTCAAGCAGAATATAATCTTTCAGTTCAAACTTAATCAATTTTCTTTTATATTTATAATCTATCATTAAAACATCACAAAATTGTCCCGATATGTGGTATTAAAGTTATATTACCCTTCAAAATGGCCACACTTAGTGATGGTTAAGTAAGAGGCTTAGCACGCAATAAATGCTTTGTAAACAAAATGCTATACAGAGTTAAGGCTATTATTGATCAATAGAAAAGAAAAGTTACCTTACAATTTGGCTCTAATATTATCAATATTTGACTCGGATAGTCAAAAAAAGATTTTAACAGACTTTCACCGAGACTAAAACAGCTATCTAGAAATATATGGTCACTTTGAAGGGTTATAGCACTTCTGGGTCATATATTAGGACCCAGATCACTTTAATTTTATACTTCTATCACAAAACTTTCTTTCTAACTGCATTGAAATGAAAGAGAATTAATGACCTACAAAATTTTAGATAAAAAGAAAACAAAGAAGTGTTATTACCACATCAAATCAGCAAATTTGTTTTAAAAAGAATGGCGGTTAATGGCATAAATGTGTACATCATGATAAAAACATCTGATTAACAGGTGTAAAAGTACAGTAGGACTCTCTTACAGTGAACTCTATTAGTTATAAGAAATTCTCAGTTATAAAAAACTGGTTTGTCTGGCCTGATTTTTCTCCTATATCTTTTGTATGAAAAGTCTTCGAATACAGCGAACTCGGATAAAGCGAAACCTTGGTTATAAGGAATACATTTCTATGTCCCACCATGAACTTAAGCATGTTTATAGCAAAGTGTTATCGCAAGTCATTTATGATTAATTCTTTCATATTTTCAAGTATTACCGTTGTTCATCCTCATTCAATCAAGTAAGGGATAAAATCCCTAGAGGGTTATGTAAATTTGGTAGATGTACAAGTATTAGAATAAAAATGTACCGTACTGATAAATTTGTTCAGATCAATTTAAATTTGGTCAGCGAAATTCAATAGTTGTGTTGAGTTATTGCCAACCCATAAAACTTGTATGGAAATAGAATTAAATTAAAGAATAAACATTGTAGAACCTTTTAACTGTAGTTGAAAATAAACAGTAGCTGATAAAATAGTTGTCAAACACATCAACAACTGCTGAAAAATTCAGCATTCACACCTAGCATTCCTTATAACGTTTTTAAAAAGCGACCTCTGTTCCCTGCATCGATATAACATACCTCGGAAATAGTGAACATGTCTCCATGGCAACAGCGAGTTCCTTATAACCAAGTTTTACTGTATTTTGTTAACAAAACATCCTATTAGGGGTACAGGTTTTGACGCAAATTAATATAAATAGTCTAAATTTGTGTTCAAAACAACCAATATATTCATGCTTCTCAGAATGAAAATATATAATGTGTACAAGTATACATAATACTTAAGTTGTTAGCAGATGTCAAAATCACCTAAAGTTAGAAGAAAAAAAATCAGCAACAAAACTCACATCTATGCAACCAAATCCATAACCATTGACAAATGAGGAAGCTAATGAACAATTTTGTTCAATATATATTTCAATATTTAGAAAACAAAAAGACGATCATAAAAGTCACCTTAACTTCAAACAAACCTGTGTCTAAAAGACTTGTTTATGAAAAGCAGCCACTGTTTTTACCTTTTTTGATGTACAATTGAACAGAAAAGATATAACCTAGCGGGAAAATAAATTTCTAATATTGCTGTTGCCAGAATTAAACCTGAAACCTGATTCTTTCCTGTACTGTCTTTTGGTTTATGGTATATGAAATCAACAAGTAAGGAGAAGAAGAAATTAGCAATTAAGTTGTAAGGATTATGTTTTAAATTCAGTATGTTTAAAGAACATGTGTAGACTGAAATGTTGTTTTTTACCAAATTGTTTATGGACCAAGCCGACCATGGGATTCCTCCCCTGATGAACTTGCCATGACCATAGACTGAAGTGATTGTGAATCTGTCAAAAATCACTCTAAAATTCTCCAATATTCATTCATAACTAAAGAATTTCTATTTTTTCAACCTCATTTGTGTATTTGTGTTTTAAACACCAGATACAATCTGCTAAAATCTGAAACATACAACTTTATCTTAATACAAAACTTTTGGTTTAACCTTTTCAACCTAAAACAAAACTACCACCAAACACACGGAGAGTATTACAATTAATCATTTGAGTTGTTGGTGTTTATTATGGTTCTACTGATATAGAATCTAGATGGACTGCTCATTGAGAATAGCTAGTTTCTAATCATCTTGACCTTATATTACAGTCAATGTTAAGTGTTTGTTCTAGATTTGATAAATATCACACTCTGACAGACCTACACCAAACACTCAAACACTTTTGTATAAGAAAAATATACATGACAGACAAGACATTCCAACCCCTAAATACATGCTTTGCGCAATGAAGCTACTTAACAAGTGAGTGGTAACGGCACGTACTGCTATTTAATACGTACAGTACTTTTCTTTAGTACAAAGCATTCTCTACAAGAAATAATTGTGTCCTATGGCATGAACATGTATTAAAAAGCTGAATATTGAAAATATCCCTGTAGGTTTCTATATGTAACTTGTGTTATTATTGTCTATAGTGTCTATTAATAGAATGACTGTCCGGGTGATCGTCGTAATATAGGGCTGCCGATACGATTTCTGTCAATACGGAAGAACTGACCGTTTCCTCTCTTGATGTTACCCTGGAAAATAATACCAGAAAGCATGTTAAGCATGATAAGCCTCACCCCACGTAACAAACCATTGTATTTCCAGTCTCCAAACTGATCTAAACGTTTTACTGCCAACCTCAAACTCCTTTATGAGAAAATGATCAAATACATTGCAGACGAATTTTCAAGTGTCTTAAGACCAACCTTAAGTTGTTTGGCAAGGAGACAGAAAACCTAGCTTTTTTCCCCTTTTGCCTAAAATATCGTTTTAAGACATATCTCAGACATCAGCTCTGGTTTCTGATTGGCTAAAAGTAAACACACTTTTGAATGTCATCAATTAAAAGCCAAATGTTTCAGATTCTTCACAGGAAATGGTCATTAAATGATTATGTATTGCTTTATGCCAAAGGCAAAGCATTTACTGTAAAATGTTTGCACCAAATAAAGGAATGACAAAAGTTTTGATTTAATCCAAACATCAACAATTTGTGTTACAGTATGTAAAAATTCCTTTATGCTAAATACTGCCTGTGAGTTTGGAATCTAAACCATCAACCCTGTTAATGTAAAAATTAACTAAAGTTTAAATTTACTTTCAATAAACAATAAGTTTATGTCTTCATAACTCATAGCATACATTCTTTAGGATGGTGGTTACCAGAACAAGGTAGTTTATTATTGTTGTCTCATATAGTACTTACAGTTTGCTTAAGGTGACTCCAGCACTCAGTCCAGCCACTGTATGGCTTCATGTTGGGAGGGGAAGCAGCTACCAACCTGGAGAAACAAAACATCTCATTTAATACAAACATTATAAAAGTCTATTGGAGCTGGAAAGTTATTGTTTTAGAGTAACTTCTTTTTGAATGTGTTCGTTTAACTAGCTCAAAGAGTTACATGCCCAGGTAAGATAAAAAGTAAAACGCTCATAAAATGGAAAATGCTAGAGTTTACAATGTTACAAATGGTCTATTTCAATCAACAGCATCAAAGCTAGTTCTATGGACAGCCCAATATTGTTCATCTGAAAATGAAATGCTCAAGGGTGAGACACAGATGACACCTGTTAGAAGTCATTGAGTGCTAGATTCTATTAGGACTACAACTTCCTGCTTAAACATAAATTATCAGTTGTGGTATCAATAATAAATTAAGTCCTATCAAGAAGCCTAATTTGTGAGTTTAAAGCTGTCTACTTTAGATGTAGTTTTAGTGAAATAAAGGACATACTCAGTTCCTGCTACAGCCATCACATTTGATACAAGTGTGAACGGGTACGTAAAGTTGGAAACTACAAGCTGAAATATAAAATATTTTGTTTATAAAATCTTGTTCAATATATATGCTGTCTGGAACAAAGGGATTCATCGGTCAGAATACGTTAGAATAATTGAGTGAAAACCCATTTTATTACTAAAGGTCATGGTAACCTTGACCGTTAACCTAAATAGCCCAACCATCTACTCACCACAACCAAATTATCTTACTAGTGTGAGTATCCTTGGCAGAAAGATTTTCAAGTAACTGATCAGAGACAAAAGTGAAACCTAAAAACACTGATGACACTTGATGTGGCTTGACAGAATGATCCTTATGTGTCTGACAGACTAGTCAGGTGACATATTTCATGTTTTACAAATGGACATAAGCACATGTCAAATTAATAATTACTTATGAGACCTAGTCAATGTAAATTTACAAATGTACTTAAACCAACACTGTATAGATAATCTTTCCTTATTTACCAACTATGGAAGAAAGTGAAACAGATGTACAAACTTTATGTAGGCATTTAGATTTTAAGAAATGCAATTTCTGATACAAAGAGAAATTACTTACCCCAACAAAAAGAGGGACATAGGACTGTGCTTCCTGAAAAACGTAGATAAAGAATGTAATATATTTACTATACTTTTCAACATCAATGAATTACCATCAGACATCACACTGAACTCCGTATATAACAACTACGGACAGCAAAATTTCTGAGACAAGGAACAAATTTTCAACACCCATTTTTTCCCCTTCTGCATTAAACATGAAAAGGTTAGATGGATATTACATACTCTGGATATAAGAATCAAATTTAAATGGTCCCAATGAGATTGCTATAGACAGAGTTCACTGTATTTCATTTGTGTAATTCTACATTTTGAGTGTCATACCAACTGCAGTTTGCTATAATACTGCATAGACATTATACTCCTAGTAGAGAATTTACTGAAGAATGACAAGTTTGTAAAAAAACATATGTGTACATTGGCAATATCTTCTGTAAATAAAGAATAGAAGAAACAGTTGAGATGGAATGTATGTATTAAATGGAAAATAATTACATGAGACAATAAATAAATACAGGACAGTGAGCCTTCACAATAGTTCAACATAAGAAATTAACAAGCTATCAATGCCAGGATAAAATGTTTACTTCAATTATATCCTCTTATATTCTGATTTAAGAACTTTTTCATGTTTTATATCATTTACATATTTAAACAAATCAACTTTTTCCCCTCCAACAGAAAAGTTGCACAATTATTGACACTATATTATCTTTACTACCAAAACACAATTACAGTTTAACAGCACGAAAACATGTAAAAATGGAACATTTTAGCAAGGCACAGAAAAACTTTCAAGAAAAAAAGCTAAATCTTCAACATAACTAGAACATGGCAGTCTAAATGACAGCTATATCCCCCACCACAAAATGGAGCATTAAAGGAATTAATGTTACTGAGTGTAGTTTTCTCTCTGAGGTGCACAGCGTGGATTTCTAAAGAGCTAATACAGTTACTGATCTGTTGCACATCATCTCGATGTGTTGAACATTCGACCAGAGTTTCATTCAAATCCATTAGGCAGAGATATTGAGCTGACACAAATAAAAGACACAAACTTTTGACCTTAAGTTGTGTCCTTGACTTTAAGTCAGTGTGACCAGGGTGATCATTTCAAAGAGATTAGGAGATACTGAACAGACTCCCATCTCTGACTTTAAGTTGTGACCTTCAGTGGACAGGAAATGTTGCAAAAATTCATGATTCAAACCTTTAACCATAAGTTGGGACCTTGACCTTAAGCTAGCATGACATGTTCATGGGTTCTGCACATCATCTTGATGAGGTAAACATTTGACAAGATTTTCATGAAAATCATTCAAGGGGTTAAGGAGATATAGAGGACAGAAACATTAGACAAAAGAATGAAAAGATGGACAAACTGACAACATTACTATAATCCCCCTCGCTCAGCAGTGGGGGATAAAAAGACAAATCATAACAAAAATTAAATACTCAAACTTAAAAGCAACAAAAGTAAGCTATTAACTTCTGATATATCCCAGTCCTGAAAAAAAGTCTAAATTTGTTTATGCAATAATATGTCTATCATCTAATAAAATACAATCGGGAATTTAGAAGTGTAGTAATCACATTACAAGTGTTCAAATGTTTTTGCATACGGAAGACTGGCTGTATTTTATTCCAAGCATTTATTATTTTGATTCTAACACAAAATTGTCTTTGAAATATAATGTTGCCTGTGGAAAACATGATGTATTTTATCTAACATAGGCTAACATATTAACTAACACAGCGAAATGTTTATACAGTAGACTGGTCTAATATAGCCCCTGATTTTAACAAAAAACTGCCGTACTTTTTCCGGCACAGTACCATGGTCCCTGTAGCATAAAATGTGTCATAGAAACCCAATAATCCGGCAACCTATTTCAACCACTATGATTATGTGGTCCTTGATTTCACTGTAAAATCATTACTCAGCACTATATACAATATGTTAGTACATGCAGATGGCAAATTGATAACATATGCACAAGTTTACCGACTTGTTCCCTTTTGTAAAACAATACATTGATAAGAAAGATCATGAAACTACCTTGGTTGGTATAATGTATTTGTTGATGGTACCTATGATCAGGTTACAGGCCCAAATCTGTATAACCTCTCCTATCAACCGCGGGGTAAGACCTCTGAAATATGAAAGAAATCAAACAGTTGAAACTGCTTTCAAATTCTTTTTTTTTTAATAAAAATATGGAAGACAGGGACATGAATAGTGAGTTTGAAGCAGAAAATGTTTGCTTGCAAACATTAGTGATTATCTTATACATGTACCTTCAAGATCACATAACAAAACACCTATTTCAACAGTTATTCAGTTAGATATAGACACAAAGTTAAGCTAACCCTCATTCCTTGGAGGAACAAAACATCATAAACTGTCAACTTTCAATCTCAATCTGCACAGAAGCTCAAACCTAGGATCCCCAACAAGTGAAAAGTTTAGTGATTACAAGTCAATTACCTCACCTCCTAAACCAGAGAGTTTAAGAACTTGAAATGTAGTAACATAACTTCAAGTATGTTACATGTGACTATGAGCTCATTTTACTAACAATATTCTGACATACATTTTACATGATCAAACAGAAATTACACTTGTAAAATACTGTTTTACATAATTAATATCTCAAACACAACTCAAAGAAGGGGAGTGGCTCATACAGCCACTCTTTAGACCAAATTTCTCATTTCCTCTCTAGTTAACTACAAAAGCAGATATACCCCTTTTCATATATATTACCTACAAGAATCGAATAATATTGAATTTTCTTAGTAAAGCACATAGTTTATTACAGCACCATAGATTATTTTGTTCTTTAAGTAAAATACGGAATAATAAATTTAAGGCAGTATCAACTTACGCAAAGAATCCCCTGATTCCATCAGAACTATAAACTTCACCAATGGCTGGGAAAAGGCCCCTGCAAAAATACAACGAGGTAAAAATTACCTTACTTTGCTCACCTGAACCACAACACTTCCACAATAATTAAAAGCAGTGATTACAAACTAGCAGATCAGTGACTATTCCCTTTTTCAGGATGCCAAAAGTCTGTAATTCATCACAACAACTGAAGTAGAACCATTCTGTTGGTTCCATGAAGACTGGTGATAAAGCTGCTACAAAACATGAAGCTCATCAAAAATCAGAAAATATAACGGTATAATATCTGCTAAAGGGCAGATAATTCAAACTCAAGAACAGTGACCTATGGTTTTCATTTCAGATTTCTGTTTCAAAATTGAGTCAAAATGCCATGTTCAAAGAACTTCTATGAAAGGGAATATTTTAGCCCTACTAACATATAGGAGACTGTAGTAAATGCTGTAATGAAAGAGAAATAAGATATACTAACCTGTAGATTTTCTCTCCACCAACAAATTGAGCAATCTGTCTCACCATAATCACTGTAATTAACAATATCTCATATCAACAGAGGTTTTAAGCTCTCTCCCAAGTCCTAATACAGAGTTATTGTGCATGTTTATGTTCATACATTCATGTAAATGTAAAATGTTAGTTTGCTATAATGATGATATCAATGATGGTAAGTTCTAAAGTATGTAATAACCTGCTGGTGTTTTATCATTTATATAAAGTACTCATGATGACTGTGACCCGAGCTGTGACCAGTACATTGACTCACATAGCAAGGACTATGGATTCCATTCATGGCAACATTTTTCACACATCAATATGTATTTAGTTTTATTATTGTCAATAATATAAATAGTTTTAATATTAGTAAGTATTAATTTCTAAAATGCTCTTACCACACGATGTTTCAGCAACGAAATAAACAGATTAATTTTGTTAGTTTTGATAAAAGTTTAGGTATATTTCATAACATGAAAACCAAAAGTAGTAACTTTCAATCCTGGTTTCACTACTTCTGAAAATATCACTTTTTTGCACATTCAGTAAAATACATCTAGTAGATCTATAACCAAATACCAACAATTATCATCTTATTTCATTTCTAAAACATTAATATTCTATTTGTCAAACTCAAGACTTACCGTGGAAGGGTTGGCTTGCGATAACTGCTGCACACTTGGCTACTGTTTCTTGCCCTGTCTGCAATATTAAAAGCAAAAGATTTAATGTTGTGAAGTCGGAACATCAGCATAGTTTAAGGGCGAGAGTAATCTTGAGTGAGTGAGCAAGTTACAATGTAGAAGGTTGAGAAAGTGTAGCTCTGTTCCTCTACTGATGGATACACTTTAACTGGCTTCAGAAAAGGAACTGTCAGTAATAAATACTTGTAAACAAACACTAAGTTCAGTTGACATATATACATCACCTAATTTTTAAACTAGAGTGCCATTTGAAATTCAAGCCAAGTTTTGAACTGGGAGATTCAATGATCATAATTTCATACTCTTTCACACATAAACAGTCATTCAAAATATACCCCTCATGTATTGATTTTGTTACAAACAACAATACAGAGTGAATACTAGCTGTAAAAATAAGTTATCCTGCGATATCTTTTCCTTGAAGTTCGATATTGGAAGCCCATCTTTAGTGGCTAAATTTTCTAATGAGGACAGCTGCTGTATGGTATCATAGTATATCCATGTTGTAATATACTAATCTGTTACATGATGCTGTTGTATCACAATATATTGTTATACCCTTTATACTGTGTATATTTTACCTTCATACACAATGCTTTTATCCAGTCTTTTCCTTCCTCCTCCTCTTCTTCCTCAGCCTTCTCATCCTGCTTCAACCACTGAATTACAAATGAAAACAATATGGTCCTGTGTTTCTAAAGGTCAAATTTTCACGCTATTTCCCAACAAAAAGATGAAATGAATACAGCTATCATTCCCCTACAAATGCACCTTGACTATAGTTAACACTAAGTCATTTTGACTACCGGAATGATTAACACTAAGTCATTTCGATTATACATAACATTTATTTTAGACTGGTTGGGAAACAAGTTCTCTGAAAATATTATCCTTGTTCTACAGATCCTTGATCAAACCAATTACGAGATATAGTGTGATCAACTTACATTACTGGTACAAATTTACAGCTCAGTGTACTGAAGTACATTTGGCATTAAGGTAGTTCCACACCAAGGCCGAATAATGAATCAAGCACCTTGGAAAACGGCAAATTTGCATTATGGCCAGTCTCTATTATGTACTTTAATGCGTGCTATTTGATAAGAACAAGTAACTGTAAGAATTATGCCATAGAGCTCGTCAAGCAAGACCAAATTTCAATGTCTTATGTTACACAACGTTGGTACCTTGGTATTTATGAACAGATTTTGAAGATTCAAGTTTCATTTTTATGTTACAAGTATATCACAAATTTTGGTTGGCATGTTTAATATATAATGAGAGCATTTATAGTCCAAGTATGGCCCAGAACTATTACGGCAATTTTAGTTTAAATATCGTATTTAGCCAAAAGGTACTCTATATAATTTGACACGTTTTGCAAAATTCTAAGAACTTTGTCTATGACCCCAACTGTAATTTCAACTTATATTGCCACCACATAGTAGTTTATTCAAATTATCAAATAAAATCGATAGGTAATCGAAGTCAATTTTCTGCAAAAGGTTGTAGAAGAGAAAATATTATTATACTTTGTTATAATATGACGTATCAATAAAGATGAGATACAATCAATGTTCACAGTGCAAAACAATCAAATTGTTGTCACAGTTTTACTTGTAAAAAGGCAAAAGAAAGAAAGTATTATGCACTACGTTAAGTGAATTCACATACCATCTTCAAGTTAATTTATTTAAACATGATGGCTTTCCAAAGAGAGGCCGTTCCATATAATCTTTAAAGAGTGAGTCCAAACTATAGTGCCTGTCCAAAGTGAAGTCGATGCTTCCGGTGATTGTAAAAATAATCAATCTTCCTGGAGGAACGCGTCGAATAATAGAGCTTGGGTATTTCGCGGATCAGAATATGCAAGAACTGTAATTCGTCGGTACATTTGGCAGACCAAAAATGGGCTAGCATCATTCTTTGATGTCAAGTGCCGGCAATACAGTTTCACTACAGCAGTCACAAGCGGCAAGCGGCATAAAGTAACCCAAGACGGTAGTTGTCGCTGCTTCGATATCAATACAAAGATGGCAGCAGGTAAACACACATTTTTTCACCTGTTTATTAAAAAGCATGTTTTCCAGATATATACTTTGAAATTTAGACTTCAGAATATCTTTTTAGAATTCACAGTTAAAGGGTAGCGCATTTTATCAATTTTCCTTCTTTTTATGCAAAGCGGTAAAAAGCGATTTCAAGCTATTCGTTATTTCTCCATAACACATACATGTGAAACAAAAGTATTGCTAGTATATGACATAACATGTACTACGACGACCACATCCTCAGGCATGCCTATGTCTTAAGTTTAAACTACATGTTATACAAATGAAGATAATATAATTTGGGTTGAAACTACCCGACTCCGTTTTCATATGTATAACCGTTATCATTTGTGCGCAGTAGATAAGTTCACTGAGCTGCGTGGTCGTTTGGGTGAGATAACTTACTTGTAATAACTAAACCTCCCGCTGGTTAATTTTATCCCTGAGTTCGAGCCCCACTATTGCCATTTTGTCCATGGAAAATGCCGCAAATAGTGATATTAGACATCTCTGTAGCTTCGGTACTATTTGGACTATTATGAAAAGATATTTTCATGCTGAACGCTGGTGTTGGTGAAACTTTCACATATCAAAAGACATGGTATGAGCAGGACTCAAACCCACGACCCTCAATCTATGAGAGGTAACAGTGATTTAAAGTCAGCGGCTCTAACCACTTGATCACGGAGGAACACGAGAAATGACTTAGAATATAATCTTATTGTTTCGTGTTGCCTCCACGTTTACATTATAATCAGCAGCGCTAGTTGATAAGTCTGACACCCGGCGTAAAGGGTCTCCCCAATGCATGTTAGTTAATGACATACATATTTTAAAACGGTGAATATCACATCATAGCCAATGCCTTACAAGTCCATAATTGTATATTATTTCATGCTAACGAATGAAATACTCCATTGTGTATCAGCTGAATAAAAAGTGATGATTTAGATATCATATTAGTCACAGTGATAGTGATATAGATCTGCCATAACTTCTTTTTTGGTGATGAATATAAATGATTCAGGTTTTGTGATAATAGCGTCGCGCTCATGATTTTAATATTAAATTGTATCACTTATATAAAAGGATTATTTAAATTAGTGTTTCTCAATACAACAGTTACACCTATTAGTCATTATAGAAGTGGCATGAACTTCGTTTTGTATTTTTATATATTTCTGTTCAATACACTAAACACTTGCAGACAGACGGAGCAAGTAGGGGCAGTGTCTTGCCTAAGGAAAGAAACGTCGTATCACTGGTGGGGATCGAACCCGGGACCCTCTGATCCTGATTATACGATCAATATAATATATGTGTCTATTAACTACATGTATGCATAAAGTATTGGCATTGTTTGGGGATTTTTACATGATATCTGAACAAAAACGAAACGATGTATAGAATTTGGGGTTGCAAATATATCTTGCAGGATTTGCAAATCAACTAAAACAAGTCTCTAACACGAAGTCATGACTGTAGAAAAATGTAAATGAAGGATGTACATGTATGTACATGTGCAAGGTAATTTATAAAAAAAATTATGGTAAACTAACGAGGTTGTAAACAAACTATCTCAACTAAGTCTTACAGAATATTTATTAACCAATTCGTTCCTAGTGTCTACTTAAAACATATACAATGTAGTTTCAAGCAGCTACGTTCGAAGCAGACGACACTTTGGTTGTCGTCTGGTCAGAATTTAGTTAGTCAGTCTGTTGGATCACCATTACGAATAATGCCTTTGTTTAGATAAACAGAAAGGCATAAATTGGAAATCAAAAGATCCCATTTTAAAAATACATGTATATGTATAAACGGATTAATTGCTGTCGGCGCAACACTGATGATCAGTAAACTTACTAACCGTAAAACATTATTTCTTTCAATTATCTATTTTTCGGGTAAATGAACAGCATAATGTGAGCCCAGGAAAGTATACGCTCAATATGTTTATAGGGTTGGGTGGAAAGCGTGAACGCCGGCGGACAAAACAAGAAACTGGACAATTCAAGAAACGACGCCTTCAGTTGAAGGAAAAAAACGGCAAGGCCAGGAATTTCGCGAGAACCATGTGTTTAAGGCGTTGCCTCCGAACGGGAAGTGATGTGTTCGAATCGCATCCGGTGTACCCTTGAGTAATGACACTTATGTCACACATGCCTCAGCCCGTCCAGCTGCAAATGGGTACCTACGATGACATTTTTTAAATACCTACTGTTTTAAAGTACATTCCATGTGGCTAATGTTTCCTCTCATGATCAGCGATAACATATTAACATAAGATCAGTGTTGCTTTAATATAAAACTTATATCATTAAATAGATTTATGACTTTAAAAATGTTTTTTTGTTTGTTTAGACAGCGTCCGGTTGTAAAGAAATAAACCATTGCCTGATATTGCAGTTGAAATAACGACGTTAACGTTACATATTGACGCACAAAAATAACGCATAACCAGTAACTAAATTTCAAAATTAAAAAAAATCTACTTAGATGACCTATTGATTTTTTTTGATATTTTGAACCATCTACACTATGGTAGTAATATATTTGAAAAATAAGATTGGGTCACCGGACAAACTTTTTCGTAAAACGGCAAAAACGTGTTCAGTGGTAGCTGATAAATACTACGTTATTTACGTCAAAATTGGCGCAATATCATTCGAATTACCAATAAATATATTCAATATTTCAAAAATATGCAATAAAAAGTTAGGCTTAAATGTTTCTGGAGAAATAAAACTTTAATCTTCAAAATATGTTCATAAATACCAGAGAAAGGAACGTTTGTATGAAAGCGCCTAAAGAAAATGGGTAGACTGCTTGACGACGTCATGACGTCAACGTCTTGTGAGCGTGTTCCTATCAAATAGCAACACATTAAAGTACATACATCGTAGACTGCCTATACAAAATATGACCGTTTTCTGATAAGGTTGAAAAATTCAGACGTAAGGTGTGGACCTACCTTAAGTGTCTTGCCCAAGAACAATCAATGAATCAAGCATTGGTAAAACCCAAACATTATGGCCATTTTCTTAAAAATCCCTCCTATGGAAAAAGTAACTGTAAGAATTATTCCACAGAGCTGTCAAATAAGACAATTACAATGCATAGATGTTACACAATGTTGGATTACTTACCTCAAGGACATAGTTGTTCACACATGTACCAGTAAATGCTCCCAGCACTCTTGGCAAAAGGCCAGTATACATACCAAGAAAACCATCTGTTGTCCAAATATGGCCAGCTGAAACAAAAATATCACTGCATCTTACTTTAACATCTATTCAGCTCAAAAAGAATCTTATAATTATAACACTATTTTCCAAAACTTCTAAAACTATATACAAAAAAATGTATTTTCAAATTTTATATCTGGCATGGAATGTAGAAAACCATATCCTGCATTAGAAAATCTCAGTATTTACATTGAGCAAAACACTTCTTCCCAAGGAATACATATACATATACAGGACTGTGTTCTAACATAGTATATCTTTAATAATTATAATGATTCACTATTGTATTATGGAAAAGGCCCCTCTTTATTCTTCAAATAACAAAACTGAAATGCAAAGTTAAATCAATACTGATGTTCACTTACCATACTTCAATATGTTAGGATAATAATAATATTCTTTCCCAAACAAATTGGTCCCAAGTTTAGCTGGTATCGGCTCATGGCCAAGCTGAAATTTTAAATTACAATTTTAAAACAATAAGTACATGTACATTGTTGTAAAACATAGCTAAGTGGTTGTAAACATAGCAGAAAAAATTGTCATGAACCAGGATTATGCAACATGGAGGTGTTAAAATTTTTCGTATAAAAATCAGTTTAATTCACAACAGCTGCATCTATTGAAAATTTTGGGAGGTACACATGCATGCTAAAGTGCATTTTGCTATAACATTACTGCAATGTTTGGTCCTAACTTTGAGGACTGTTAGACAAATGTTAGTCTAAGACTATTCTTTCAATTAATGCATTACTTATAGTTGTTATAACTTAACCATGGGTATAGGGTATGGCTCTTTAAATAAGGATATTAAATATCATTGCCTTTAAACGTCATTTTTTGACACAATAACGTCAGTATCATGTATGTCAGCTATCACTGTTAACAATGTAGTATCAGTTTCAGCCTTTAAAATATCATGGGAACAAGTTGAAATCAATACTTAATAAGCTCATCAAATTGTCTGATTGGGCTTTCAAAATTAAGCTTAAAACTAGATTGGCGTTCAGTAGAACACTTATGTCGCCCTCTTACACTTTGTCAGAATAACTAATGATTTCGTGACAAAAGCTAAGTACAAAAAGGGTCATAACTCTGTCAAATATGACCTTGACCTACATCATTTGGCAGCTTCACGACCCTTTTGACATAAGCAATGCAATTTGAAAGTTTGATGAAGAAATCTTAAAGCTGCTCGCTCTCAGTTGCCATTGAAAAAAATAAAATTTTCAAAAATGACATACTAGTACATAAATATACAACTAAAGGCTAGAGTCAACAAAAGAAGTAAAAGTCTAGGTAGGAATTTGCAAAAATTGATTGAAAATGCTGGTTTTACAGCACTGCTATACTGTATGTTTATACTGGAATTTCAAAAGCGTTTGCAACGGTTTTTTAATTTGATAGCATTTATTTCAAATCTACATATATATGCGACAGGAATTTTATACAGGAACCTTTTTATATGACTATATGCTCTAAAACATGTTATTTTTATACAGTTTGAGGAACTTTATTTTTTTCCAAAACCTGTGAGCGAGCAGCTTTAAGAAATGGCAAAGTTATAGCCAACATTATGTTTTCATGACAAAAACTAAGTACAAAAAGAGCCACAACTCTGTCAAATATGACCTTGACTTACAAAATTTGGTAACATCATTTTGTCATTAGCTATACAATTTGAAAATTTGATGAAGAAATCTTAAGAAATGGCAAAGTTATAGCCAAACTCTTAGTACAAAAAGGGGATAATCTCTGTCAAATATGAAATAAGAAATGGCAAAGTTAAAGCCAATGTTAAGTTTTTGTGATGACCAGACCGAAGCACTGATGGACAAAGCAATCCCTATGTTATGTAACACCTTTTCTCTGAAAGGGCGACACAAAAATGCTTTTCTTCACTTGAAGTGTTTGAACACATAACAAGAGCTGTCACATGACAGCACGCTCGACTATTCGAAAGGTTGTTGGTAAAATGGGTTTTTTGTCAAAGAACAGGAGTATTGTGTAATTGTCTGTAAGAATTAAGGTCAAAGATATGAAACTTGTTCAAAGACCTTTGTAAATGTACATTACATTCAAAGCCTTACTCTGGATTCTGTAAGCCAAGTGGAGGGTGGAGGGTAATTTCAAAGAAATACATAACCTTGTAAATTTGATCATGAATAACTCTGTAACTTTTCAAAATTGAAATGTATAGAATTAAAAAAGCATGACCGCTGCATGCTGCATAATTATTATATGATCTTTCAAAAGAAAGCCATTTCAGTATTTCCATGTTAGTCTGGTAAAAACTGTGACAAAATTCTAAGTTAAAAAGGGGCATAAATGTCAAAAATCAAAAACATTGGTGAAGATGTTGACAGTAAACATACATTTTAAGTCCATAAAAAAATCAAAAGTTAAAAAGGGGCATAAATCTGTCAAAAATCAAAACAGAGTTATGGGGATTGTTTCCTCAGATGTAGATGTTGATGGTAGACACATACTTTGAGTTTCAAGTCAATACCTTTGATAGTATTCAAAACATTTGACTTTATAAAATCTTTTACCAAATATTCTAAGTTAAAAAGGGGCATAAATCTGTCAAAAATCAAAACAGAGTTATGGGGATTGTTTCCTCAGGTGTAGATGTTGATTGTAGACACATACTTTGAGTTTCAAGTCAATACCTTTGATAGTATTCAAGATATTTGAATTTATAAAAATCTTTAACAAAAAATCTACGTTAAAAAGGGGCATAAATCTGTCAAAAATCAAAACAGAGTTATGGGGATTGTTTCTCAGGTGTAGATGTTGATGGTAAATAAACAGTTTGAGTTTCAAGTCAATACCTTTGATAGTATTCAGGATATTTGACTTTATTAAAAACTTTAACCAAAAATTCTAAGTTAAAAAGGGCCATAAATCTGTCAAAAATCAAAACAGAGTTATGGGGATTGTTTCCAGGTGTAGATGTTGATGGTAAACAAACAGTATGAGTTTCAAGTCAATACCTTTGATAGTATTCAGGATATTTGACTCTATTAAAAACTTTAACCAAAAATTCTAAGTTAAAAAGGGCCATAAATCTGTCAAAAATCAAAACAGAGTTATGGGGATTGTTTCCTCAGGTGTAGATGTTGATGGTAAAGATATATTTTGAGTTTCAAGTCAATACCTTTGATAGTATTCAAGATATTTGACTTTATTAAAAACTTTAACCAACGCAGACGCTGACGCCCGACGCCCCCGGGGCGAGTGCAATAGTCTCCTTATTCTTCGAATAGTCGAGCTAAAAAATGACAAAAACAACTAAAAAAATTATTGTTTGAAAATTGTTAATGTTTTCTTGCAAAAACTGGTATCAAAAATGACAACAAACAACATTTTGGCAATATTTTCAAAACTTATAGTCTGAAAGCTCTAAAAAAGAATCCAGCTTAGATTCATAGTAAATACACACACAATTATAAAGAAACCAAAATGAAATGCAGAAAGTTACAGCTTGTTGCATCTGGGCTTTTCTGACTTTACATATAAAATATATGGAAACTGAAAGTGAAAGTGCCATAAATAAGGCAAATGACTGAATGGATTCTAATGATGCCGAGTGTTTTTATAATACAAATAATATTTCATAGGTATTTCAAAAAATTCCATATAGACAGAAAAAATGTATTTTTTGCTCTAAATTAGTTAAAATGTCTCAAGGTGACTTTTATTCACTTGTTTATTTGATTCTTTATAGCTTAAATGTAATAGAATGTGAACGGTTTTAAATATAAAGCATTTAAATGTATTGATATGATACAACTGAAAAATACTGAGATTCTGTTTGCTACATTTGTCTGTTTGTGAAGACAGTGGCTATGGAATAGGAGTTGGTACTCTAGACAACGATACCAGTGAACTGGAATTATTTTTCCTATTCATATTGATCTGTTACGTGGATACCAATGTTGGATAAATGTGTTTCTTAATATTTTTTCAATTAGTTCACTCAATTATCTTAAAGTCAAACATTGATTTACATGCTTTATTTACCTGTGGTTACAGTGTGTTCATCTTGTTTTGCAGCATCGGCAACCACTGTCTGCCATTTAACAATACCAAAGCGGCGGATGGCAGATACCGGTGCTTCAACTTACAGGATTGAGAATCCACAATAAGTGCAAAAATGTAAACCAACGTTGACTTTCTAATTTGAGATAAAACAAAGTGAAAAATTATTAAAAACACATTTTAAAAAAAATGGCTATTCACATGGAGGATTAATATGAATAGTAAAAATTATTCATGATCACTAATATCGGTGTCTAGAGAACCGATTTCGGTTGCTAGACACTGTCGTTTGTGAAATTTTGGGAGTGTCATTGAATTTTTTAAGTTTGATGTGGAGTCTACTTTCGCTATCTAACATTTACATTGCAGACCAGAACCAGCAAGTACTTTACAACACAGGACATCATTACCTGGATTAGAATTTTAGCATGTCCTATAGGATGAAATATTGCAGTAACACATTGTCCAAGAGCAACCGTTCCAAAATTGATGGGCGCTGCCATTTTTCTTTCCAGACTAGAAACTTTTTGCCGTTACGGAACCGGACAAGATAATAGAATAGAATACTGTTTATTTACATCTACGTTTTACTGCTAACAATCGTTTACGATTATAACTACCATTCGGCTTTCACATGTGCGCGTTAAATTAACATTCTTTTTGGAAGACACGGTAGTTAGTCCAAATTCCAGTTTTCTTAGCTTGGTGGTGCAACCGTTGTTTGCGCTTACTGATTTCTTTTAGTTTCTTATTCATCCAAGGACCATGGAACTTAGTAACGGTCTTTAACAGTATTTGTTCGAGGTACATGTACAAACTCTTTAAGTAAATTAAAGATATCAGATTTAAATGTTTCCCATAATGTATCAATTAAATCAGTAATTAAAATACTATTGCCTATATATAGCTGTTGTTTAAACAAGGAATAGGTTCTTAATTTACCAGTATCTGTATCTGTACAGGGTCCGTATAGAATATACGGACCCTGATCTGTATAATACGTCGTTAGAACCTAGTACTGGTATAACACGACGGGAGAGTGTCTGGTCACTTAGTAGTGATGTGAGAGGGCGGTTTTAAAACCCTCAACTGTCTCAGTATTCACATAGTTCACATAGTTTGAAGCCGAATATGTTACACATATAAGTTTATAGCTTGTTATGCCTATGTTAGTGTTTTCCCTGTTGGTAATGATCTTTTGAAGATCAGAAATAACTATTAATTTTTCTAAAATCAAAGTGCTAATAATTTAGCACAATAGTAACAGTATGAGCTACTGTTCAAGGTTAAATAGTAAATTAATTACTATCATTTAATAGGGTGCTTAACATTCTGCAATATGGTAACAGTACTATGTGTACTGTTTAAAAAATAGTAATAAATTTACTATCATCAGAATGCTAGCCTTTAGCACCGGTTACAGTAATACATGTACTGTAATATAAATCATGTCAAAATTGAAGGTTAAAAAAAGAAGACTGGACATATTAAAACATATTATTTACAAGTTGCTATGAACTGTCTTACTTGTAACATAAGGGTTCAAATTTAGATTCTTGAACCCAGTGTTTATTAAGTCTTCGCTTGAAGGCATTTATGGAGGGCACAGAAACCACCTGTTCTGGAATTTTGTTCCAGGTGTTAGCCGCTCTTTGACTGAAAAGGGAACTTTTAAGTTCAGTGTTTGATCTTTTTTTGCAAATCTGACGGGAATTTGCCCTTCTGAGTGAGTTAGACAATCCTGGATTATCTCTCTGAGGGAAATAACTGCCCCCACTAACATACTAACTACAGTATTATTCGTGGTAGAACAACCACAAGGAGTTTGATTATTTTGTTTAAGCACGTCGTAAATGCTTGACGCCAAACTAGGTTTCTCACAGTCGTGTAGGTGTTTACTCTCCGAAACTACTTAAGAAAATAGCGGACTAACTTTACCAGAGTGAAGTCGTTGGTAATGGTTCAACGTGTTGCAAGCAACATATATCACTATATAAAGGGTATCTGCCTAAGTCGCCTATGACTTCGTCATTTGTAGCATATTTTGGCACATCATATATTGATTTCAAGACTTTAATATGGAGCTTTCACAGACTTGGTTTTTGACCATCCTTTTTCATAACTTTACTTTTTATATCAGCTGTTCTGCATAATTCACTGCAGTATATAATAACTGACTTAACAGTATGACCAAACAAATGAATAATTGTATCAATATTTCCATTAAGGCTTAATTATATTATGCCTATCAGGGGCTTAGTATTGGGCCATTAATATACATGTAATATCAGGTGAACACGACAGCTATCAAAACATATCTAAGTTCTCAAAGTTAGAATCGAGTATATTCCCCAAACACTGTCTTAAAATCTGATTTAAGTTTTTGAAAAGGTGAACGAGCTTTAAGTTGTCCGTTTGAGCTCACCTGAGCACGAACTGCTGAAAGATGAATTATTGTGATCGTCCGATGTCCGTCGTCTGTCTGCCGTCTATCAATACTTACCTTGTGAACACTATAGAATACAAAGTTCAATGATGGAAATTTGTCGGGATGTTTGTCTTTGTGATCTCTAGGCCTAGTTCGAAACTGAGACACAAGGGGTCAAATAGGGCAACAGCTCAGGTCGGATAACAGAAAAACCCTGTTAACACTCTAGATGTCACATCTTTATGTAGGAACTTTTAAAACTTAGTCAGTATATGTGCCTTATAATATCTAGGTCAAGTTCGAAACTGGATCAAATGAGGTCAAAAACTAAGTCATCGGGTTGGTTTGGTTTAAACATATTTTATTGCCAATATTGTATTTACATAGTATTCACAACATATAACACAATACATGTTTATATAGAGATAATAGATATATGGCAAAAGGGTTGAGTAACAAGTTCGTACAACTTAATTGTGACTCTCACACTTTAACTATAATATAAGAAATTTGGCAGAGATTTTGACTTCTTCAAAACAATATAAATACAATGGGCAATTAATCAATTAAATGTTCAAAACAAGTTTCGTTTAGTTTTATCATTAATTACAATCGAGATAAGACAGAGAAGTGAATAAAGTGGAGAGGGGAAAAAGATATGAGAATTGTTGCTGGATGGCCTAGAGGTAATAATGTAATAACTTAATTGTTGAAACGTTTGGTGTTTCTTATAAATTTTTGAACAGCAATAAAAAAGGTTATATTATTCTCGTTGGGTAAGTGGTTGCTTCCAAACAGCAATAATTGGCAATTTAGAAGATGGAATGGTCGCGTTTCTGAAAAGAGTTCGAGGAGTTCATCGGGGTATCGATTACAATGAAAGAAATAATGGTTTGCATTTTCAGGAACACAACAGTGTGAACAAAGTTCGTTATCAGCAATACGGTTAAGAAACAGATCACACTGAAGATCGCTACAGTTATTGCGTAATCGGGTATGAATTACTGACAGAAATCGCGTCCCATGAAGGTAATAAGACGGCACTTCGGTTACCGAAAAAAGGTGCGCAAAAGTTCACGTTTGAAAGCACCAGGCGCTTGTATGTTTCGTACTGATGGTAATAGAGAGTTTCATTCTTTTATTGCCGAAGGCACGAAAGAGTTTTCGAATAAAGACGTTCTTTTTGGAATAGTTACAAAGTTATCATTATTTCTAAGATTGTAAGATGTTTGCTCACCGACATATCTTGGAACAATATTATTTTTAATCTTAAAAATTAAAACAAATTTCTGGTATCTTCTTCTATCGGCAAGTGTTAACCAGCCAATTTCTCGGTGCAGATTTTGTAAGCTTACAGAGCGCGTAGTCCCAGTAACAAGTCTAGCTGCCTCAAGTTGTATTTTCTCTAATTTATCTTTTTCGTATAAAGTACAATTATCCCATACAACCGAGGAGTATTCGAGTAATGGTCTCACGTAGGAGATGTAAATTTGGTTTAGTGTTTTACGTCGAACTGTGAATTTTAATTTTCGCATGACCCCAAGAAGTTTTGATGCAGAGATTATTATATTATTTATGTGAGTGTGCCATTTACAATTGTCACTAAAAGTATCATCGGGTTAAATAACAGAAAACCATTGTGAACACACTAGATGCCACATTGGAACCTCTATCATCGTGAAAATTAGTCAGAATGTATATTTTGATATATTCTAGGTCTTACTGGATCACGTGGGATTCAAAAACGGTTTTACTAGTCGGTCAATAGCTATTCATAGCTAATGATAATTGCATTGCCCCATACCAATACAATACAATACAAAGTTTATTTATAGTCGGAAATGTCATATAATTACAACAGTAGAAAACATAAGCTATGTATAGCTTTTGACCGACCTAACAAATTCCATTTATGCATTAGTCATAATAAATATCAAATTTATACATTAGTAATATTATCACAATGTCACATTATTTGCTCTGCAATTATTATTATTACTATATTAGAAAAGTAAATTAATGAATTACATATACAGTTAAGACTACATGGATAAAACTAATAAGCATTACAGCATAGCAAGCTACATATACTATAAGACGGCTATTAAAAGTTGTGTGGATGTCGCTGATCGTGGCCTACAATGTGGGTCTAAAAACTGCCATAAAAGGGGGAAATAAAACTCTGAATTACAAAAGAAACACAAAAGTGTGACAGATAAAAAAGATTTAAGAACATTTATCCCCCCAAATCAGATTTTGGAAGAACTGATCAGCGACTTCTTCACAATAAAAGACATAATAGGCACAATGCAGGCAGGGTATGGCATAATGAACAAAAGGAAAAGCAAACTGATTGCATGCAAAGCAATACTATGAAATTACACAAAGTAATAAATGAAAACATAAAGCAGCTAAAGGAAAATGACAGAACTGAAACTAAAACTGAAAAAAGGCTGCAACTCAAATAAATAAATAAATAACTGTTATTTCTATGAACAAAAAGAGCAGGAGCAGACCTCTCTATCCCAGGCATTGATTAAGCTTCTGAAATGAGAAAAATTAGTTTCATCTCTAAAATGCTGAGGAAGCGAATTCCATAGTTTTGGAGCACTGGAACGGAAAGATCTGCTACCATAGTTTGATGGTTTTACCTGTGGAAGTTTTGCCGTATTTGTGTACCTAAAACGAAAATTGTTGTCTTTTATTGTTACTAGGACAAGAAAGTATACCGGACCTGGTTTATTAATTATTTTATGAACTTCAAGAGCTATAGTCCTCATTCTTCGCAGCTTCAAAGTGGGTAGTTTATACTTAAATAGAAGAGAAGTGTAGTCAGATCCGACAAGAATGAAATTTGTATTAACACTCTAGAGGCGACAAATTGTACCCAATCATCATGAAAGTTTGTCAGAATGTTTCTCTTGATGTTTTCTAGGTTGGGCTTTGAAATGGTTCTCGTTGGGTAAAAAAACAGGATAATTGGTCAAATCAAATTATAAAAAAAGTAATGAACACTCTCGATACCACAGTAAGCACCCAGTCATCTTTAAAATCAATAAGAATGTTTGCCTTGATGAACTCCATGTCAAGATCTAATCTAGGTAACGTATGGTCAAAAATGAGGTCACCAGGTACGTTGATGCTGACCTTTTGGCCTACATTTTTGTTTTTTTAGCTGCATAAATGAAATTTAGAATGTGTGTACAGTTTTATTTATCATCGGTTGACCGTGATCATATCTTTTTGACCTCCTTTCTTGCCTGTTGTGTAAACGGTACTCAGATGAGTGATGTGGGCCAGTATATGGTCCTCTTTTTAAATTTTGTAAGAACCACAACATCGAACTCACATAAGTTTTCAAACACTACCTCTGTGAAGTAAAGTACTAATCTTTAGTAAAGAAATGTATAAGTTGCTTTATAATTATATCATCGAAATTTTGCATTATATGGCCACAGCAAAAGTATGAAAAAACCACGGACCTGTATATAGGTCCGTAAGAACTAATATCTAAAGAGGCTTAAAATTGACTTAGTGTATGGGGTAAGATATTTTTGAAATTTTTATCTCAGAATTTTACAGGAACAAATACTTGTCACTATTTACCCTGTTTGTTGCAAAAGAGCGACATGGTCTTAGCACGGAAGTAGTACAAGTCCAGGTTAAATTGTTAACGTCATGGCATTTACAAACAGTTGAAGACCGGAGGCGGAGGCCAGCTTTTAGTGGGATCTATATTTAGTAATCTTTCACCTATTTATGAAATGTATTATCATGCATTACATATTCTAACGGTGCTCAAGTTTGTTTACAAATGGCGTCTGCGAGTGCAACCAAAATTTATTTTCAAGCTTTCTTTTATCTATAGTAAAATTTGCTTTACATTTTCTGTAAGTGATGCAAAACATTAAATGGTTAATCACTCTACGAGGGTGATGTCACTTTTGATCACAGCGTAGATACAAACTAAACACCATAATTATCATCTCTCATGGTTTCAGGTTTTTGTAAATCCAGACGCACATACTTTGGGTCATATGTAAATAACATCTAAAAAAGCTTAACCTAAAGACATTGGATGGTTACCTATGGACACACAATGTGCAGAAAAGCATATTTTGGGATCATAAATTATGACAGAATAGGCAAAAACAGCTCAGATCATAGAAAATACACAGATAATTATAAACATTTTTAAACAAAGGTTATAGTTTCAGGGCCCGCATGCCCAGGTCTTGATTTCACAATAAAGTATATGGAAACTGAAAGTAGAAGGGCCAAAAACGCTTTGGCGCAAGAAATAGCTGGATGGTTTATAAATCAAATAACATTCCACTTTTCGAATCATGAATCAAGGTATTGCACTGACTAAAAGAAATGTTACTTTTTGGCGATTTCAGGAAGGGTATTATAACTGTGTTAGGAATGTGAAGATAAATATAATTCTCTTTTAAATTTATTCCAACAGTACAGAACCTTGCATTAGAATGGAAATTGTGTTGCATTTTTTCAAAACAAAAAAGTTTGATATTTAATGCCGATCACATTAATGGCATCAGCCTTTGCCAATCGTAGATACAACTAGACAGCATAATTATCATCTCTGATGTTTAGGTTTGTAAATCCAAACGCAGGACTTCCGATTGGTCATATGTAGTAACCGCGCTAACCTAAAAAAGACATTGGATGGTTATTATGGACCACATGTGCGGAGCGTGCATGGGTTGGGACATAAAGGTTGAACTGTCCTCATGACGGTAATCGTGAATTCATTAATTTTATTGCTTTCAGGATATTTTTGCAATTAAATAGCTTGTATTTCATCCCTGGTGGTTTACCCGTATAGAATGATCCTTGTCGGCAATGAAGTAAATCCAGATGAAAAGATTGAACCCTGACCTCCAGCTTAAACGGACACCACAATCATGACGTTAAAAGCATTAAATTAATTTGGGCCCAGTGGGGAGATCAAAAAATTTTTGCGTTAAATTAAAACTTTTCTGTTATTTTCAGCTTCCGGTAAAAGGCTCTACCCGCTTTCTACACGAATGATCCTTGATGGCGCAATGATTGAAGTTTATAATCCAGATGAAAAAAGTTTTCCTATAGTCCCCGTTTTATAGGCAGGGATTAAAATAGGGGTTATTTAAAAAATTCAATTAACCAGTAGCCAAAGCAATGTTGAGCAGAAACGAAAATATCATCTGGACTTGGTGCTTTCATAAAATTTTAAAATTACGGGCCTAAGGTGGCAGTTCAAAAAAAGTTTTATTCAAGAACTTGACTCCGTTAATTTGAAACTTTTCTGTTATTTATAGAGATGGACCACATTTGGGAAAAGGGGATGATGATTAAAATTTGATGATTCGGAAAATTACCAAGAAGGCAACGACTATACATATATTGACAGGGTTATAATAAGGTGATATAGAAAGTTTTCAAATAATCCACTATAAAGTAAACAAATTTTCTTAGCCGATTGGGGTTAAAAACATTTTCAGTATATGCTGGGCTCCTAAATATTGTACTGGGCCCCTAAATTTGAAAATTAGGAGCCCAGGTGGCCCCTGGATAAAAAAGTTAATATTTTTTCCTGTAAGGGATTGAACCCTGACCTGCAGCATGAGAAGCGGACACTACAACCACGTCACTAAAGTGTTAACCCAACAGCCTGTTGGAAGTAACCTGTTACCACTATACTGTTTTACTTAAAATTAACTATTGGTGACTTTAAGTATTACTCTAAGGGCTGTAACAAATACACTAAGGGGCAAATACGATACGTATCACGAAATACAGGGTGACTATTACAAATACTAATTCATGAATAGTGTACTTAAATCACAGAACAACTTAGCATTATATGGCTTTTGCCTTTTTAACCTAGAAAATTATGAGAAGTATTTATTTAATGGTAAACCAATGTCAAACGTTGTGTCACGACGAAATAGTGTGAAATGCGCTACAAAACAATAGCTTTTTAGTAGATTTCTTCTGTTCTAGGTAAATTCAAATGATTTTAGTTTAGATAATGCATTTTTTATCTATATTAGGTTCGGCACACGGCTAATAACAAAAACAATTCGGACGAAACTGTATTAGACTAAATCAAATATTCAAATGTATCGTTATACATTCCTAGAAAAGATATAAATCAACTTTGAAATGGAGCGAGCCCAGCTGAAGAACTGTACAGACTCAAGTATTGAATGGAATGTATCATCTAAAATACAGAAATACATGAAAAACTTACCTTTGCAAAATGAAAAATTAAAGAAAACATTTGAAAGGAAAGGCAGGTTTAACTATAAAAGCAAGCAAATAAAATGGGATCATGGTATTAATACTAACAGTTTCAGAAAGTGTGTAAATGCAAGATGTGCAGGGCTGAATGGGACCACGTAAATGAAATTATCTTAGATAGTATTGAGAAGAAAAACTGCTAAACCATTTTTGAATTACATTGAAACAAAAAAGCAGGATAGCATTGGAATTTCCCCACTAAAGAAACAAGGAAATAAATTGTTTAAAAAGTGTTTACTGTGCAAAAGTTGACACATGGTAATTGTACAAGAAATTCAAATCTTCAATTCATGTAAAATAATACAGTTTAAGCATAAAACTATTTTCAGAATGTCTGTGATAGTTACTGACAACGATGCTGATGCCAAGGAGAAGGATGTTACACATGAGAAGAGTTTGGCGATGCAGGAAGAGAGCATTGGCCCTCTAAGAGAGGATCTTGCTGATTGGATAGCTAAAACCTTAGGTACGAATAAAGGAGTTGTGTGAACCACTTCCATGGTGGAGTGATTAGAATAGCTGACTTGAGATCAGTGTAATACTGTTCGACCCAGGAATGATTGTTAGGTAAACTATCTGCCTTTAATATGACCATGGTTGGAAGTGTTTCTTTCATTATTCCTAAGCACGTGAGTATAATGTCCTGAAAAGAATCTCAGGGTTTGAGTCAGCTAGTATGGTGTTTGGTTAACAGATAATAATGTTAGATTCTGATGCCTGTTAAAGTAGAACTCATACCATTTACTCAACCTGATATAAGATAAAGCTCAATTTAGGTAAAAGAATATTGATATCAGAAGTGTTGAAATTATTACCTAGATTTGAGTAATGAGTGAGACTTGACCTCCAGTATTAAACATTCTTATACCGGGTCATTAAACTTCAGCATAATTTGAGTGATTTTATATAAAATGTAAAATAGTTTGATTTCTTTTGTTTAATCAAAAAATACATTTTGGTAAGAGAATTGTTCAAAATAATCCACTTCATGATATGTTTGTAGAAATTGATGTTACTGCTGCAAACTTTATGGAAGTGTTAGACAATGGAGTGTATATCTGTGACCTGGCAAATGTAATTCACAAGAAAGCTGAAGAGTGTGTCAAAGAGGGCAAGTGTAGTGAGGTATAATATACAATATACTTATAAATACATGTATTATACATGAATAAATATACAGTTCTTATAAAGGAAGTTCTAGTAAAGAAGTTTTAGGACCTCATTGAGTCATCTAAAAAAGACTTCATTACTGTAAACGGGATGACGATGTAGACCAGTTACACAAAAAAGAGATGATTATAAAAGGGTAGATTCTTGTTTAGCGGTCTCCACTGATTAGGCTATTGGTTTAAAATAAGTTTTGAATCGGTCATCATTTGAAATAAGCATGCATAGGTTTAGTGTCAGCAGCCCCCAGTAGCAGCCCCCATGTAATAAGATGCATTTGTCAAAACATTATATGGGTACCACTGTACTGGAAGTGTTTCAGGATTTGACAAATCATTCTTTTTGTATTACACAGGTAGTTAAAGTGTTAATTGAATTCAAAAGGAAAGACTTAATTCTGTTAACATAACTGAATGTGCTGAAGATGTCTGTATATTTCAGGATATCCCCAAAGTACATCTCAAGTGTAGAAGGAATGCTAAGTCTGGTAGTTGGTTTGCTAGAGACAATTCAGCCAGCTTTCTAAAATGGTGCAAGTCATTTAACATGCAAGATGATTGTTTGTTTGAATCAGAGGATCTAGGTAAGTCTTGTCTTGATAAACTTCTAAAAGGACAAGTGATAATCAAAAGCAGTCATTATCCTATAAGGTCTACAGTGAATGTTGCTCTACTTTTATAGGATCTGGAAACTCAGCTTAAATTGTTTAAGCACCAAATTGGGTCAAATTTATTATATTCTATGTTTTTCTATCATAGACTCCTTTTGCAGGACCTCCCTTGGGTACTGAAAATCAAGTGTCATACAGTCATATTCTTTCCCCTGAACTGACACCATTATGTTGATATTAGAAATGTTAGCAAGTTAAAATGTCTACAGCCATACAAAAAGTTTATTCACAAAATGCATAGTCCTTTGTTAAAGTTTGATGATTCCTGAGTATTGTTGCCCTCTTCTGAAGTTTGTTTAGCTAGCATGTTATACCCATGTCATAATCTGGGGAAAAACAGTGGTAAAGCTTATCCAAAAACTAAAATATGATGTAGTGATGATATTGATAGGAGGTGTTATATGGTTTTGTCCTGTTTTCAAGCTAAAAGATATTTATGAACTTATGAGAGTGGAGCACTATTAGAATGCTTTTCTGTGAGATTTCTAGAGCAGATCTCATTATTGGTACACTTTTGCTGTACACACTCATATAGACTATGCTTGTGATGCAGGTTAAGAAAGGTTATTGGTACTGGTAAGTATAAAGCACTTAACCAGACAAGATGTCTTGCTGTGCAAATGTTTTATAGAATTTGACCGTCTTAGTTTTCTCACGCTTGCTTGCTCCAATTTCATAAAGTAGAACAGTGAAATTTCTCATAACAGATGGTTGAGTATTCAGTGTATTGTGCCAAAAGAATCTGTTAGAATGAAAAGCCTGTGACGTATGCACTTGCAAAAAATGACTCAATACTGCATGGCTATTAGGCTGTTGATACATTAATTTTCTCACATTATATATTACCCTGTAAAAACGAAATTTATTATGTGTTATGTCTTTTACTTATCTATGAAAATATAAGTAGTACTGGCATTTAGCATGTTCTAAGTTTTACATTATTACTTCTGGCTCTCTGGACTCAATTTACTAGTATTGACCTTTTCTCTGTAAGACAGATATCTAATATTTTGCATATGATTTAGTTGACCTTACGGTTACATCAAATTTGACCAATCAAAAACCTAGAGATTTATAGCTTTTAACAAGGGATTAAGCTGAATAACTAAATGCTATGAATTTCTTTACATCATGTGAATTGTTTGAATTGTGACTTTGCATGCAAGTTGAATTTGTAATTTTATAGAAATTTTATATAGTACATGTACTTTTAAATAGTTGAAAAACCTAACAGCATTGTTAACAGATGGTTTGAATGAAAACAAAAACATAGATTGACTAGAAGTTTTGGCAGGTTGATTTTTTAAAACAAAACTTAACCAAAACTACAGTCAAACTTGTATTAAGAGACCACCCAAGGGAAAGGCCAAAACCGGTCACTTAATAAAATGGTCTCTTAATGCAAAGTATCACCGGAGACTGCCACCCTTATCCATGAATATCATTATGTCATGTGGTAATTTTCCAAAAACAGCAAATTAGTTTGAACATGAAAGTACTGATAGTCGGTTGCGTTAGACAACAGTCGCTTAATGCAATAGCAAAACAGTGTAAAAATGCTAGGCAGGATTCAAAAGCAGTCGCTTAAGACAAAGGTCGCTTAACATACGTGGTCGCATGGGCAAGTTTGACTGTAGTTACCAAAGTTTTTATTTTAGAATTGTTAAGGGGGTAGTATTCTGGATTAATAATTTCTGTCATGAGCACGAGGTTCAGATCGAAATATCCGTCACCGAGGGTAACTGTTTTGGCGGGAACGAGGCTCTGCCGAGTTCCCGTAAAACAGTTACCCGAGGTGACGGATATTTCCATCTGAGCCAAGTGTCTCATGATGGAAACTTTTTCTTGCATACCGTCTTGCTCTTTAAAGAAGATTTCTAAATGCAAACTCATCAAAATGATGAATTATCATGAAAAATAAACGATTTTCCGACGTTCTGTTTGGGAAATTGACGTCACAATGTTTATAACGTTACGTCATAAGTGATTCACGAGAGTCGTCTGGCATAGGAGGGGTGCCAGACCGGTTTTTCCGGCATGGGCAAAATCACCGGAAATGCCGATCCGATATGCAAGAATAAGCTATCTGTGTGTCTGTCTGTCTGAAGACACAATCTTGTGGACGCTAAATCTACAAAACCCCTGGTCACTATTTAATGTTACTCCACAGAAATGATAAGCACCATCTCTAGCACCATGTTTGTGTCAAAGGTCAAGGTCATCGGGGCTCAATATAGTATAATTTTGTGCACTTTTAATCTCTGAAACCCCTTAACTGATACTTCACAAAAATGATAAGTTTAATGCATAGTTGTGCATGTTCCATGTTTTGGTTCACTAGGTCAAGGTCGCGGGGGCTCGAGTTAATAAAATATTGTGCACTCTGTTTCTCCAAAACCCCTGGTCAAAATTTAATGATACTTCAGTAGTGATAAGAACCATGCCTAGGTGTGCATGTTCCAATAGTTAAGCATCAAATGTTTCATAAATGTTATATACTGTATCAGTGTGGTGTTCGGGGATAGTTTTGTTTTGTCAGTACACTGTAGCATTTAAAAATATATGTACATGTTTGAAGTGCTCAATTAAATTTTAACAGTAAGATATATTGAAGGAAAATGGTAACCATAACATAAACCACACCAGCTGGTTGTGGGACATTTTTCATTGTTTGCACTCGTAACCAGACAGTACAAGAATCTGTATAATGTAAAACAATAAAGCTTTAAAAGCTTTGATATACCCTCTGAAACTCTTACCTTTATCACTTAACTGGGGTTTGTATGTCAGGAAAGTATAACAAAAAGGCCCAATGCTGTGTGATTTGCTTTTTTGGCTGTATTTATATTGTTCATCTGAGTTAATCTTTTCTTTTGAAGTTGCTTAATTAAAGTTTGAACCGTGGGAGAGAGAATATTCTCTGTTTGTGAGCTGTGTAGATTACGACAAACCTGTACATCCAAACAGTCTGATCGTACCAGTCCTTTACTGTTGATTATTTAGTTTTCAGCTAGCTCTATACAACAGAAAGCTGCACAAGTCCATTTTAGAATAAAACAACTTGATAATGTGTGTATTCATTTGAATATTTCTTGCATACATATAGACTAAATTGAATATTTTCTACCAAAAGTTTCCCACAAGTCCGAGCGTCAGGTGATAGTGACGTTGCTGGAACTTGCTCGTATTGGCTACAAGTATGGTCTAGAACCACCCAGTATTATCAAAATAGAGAAAGAACTAGAGAAAGAAGAACAACAACCAGTCGAGTTGCCACCTCCAAAACCAAAACCACCTGTGTCAGCTAGGTCAAGGCCTCTCAATCTAGATGAGGAGGTATAAATTGCTGTCTGCACCTTCAAGAAACACATTTAAGAATTTTCAGTTTACACAAGCATCAATTGACTTGATATTGCATTCTGTTTTCTGTACAACCATAAACAAGACAAATAATTCATTTAAGTTTTTGGTAAGAATTTAACATTCGGTAACACCATGAGATGTTTATCCATTAAATAGGGCAGATGAGCTTTTAGACCAAACAATTTAATGGTCCTGAGACAGGAGTATCAAACTGTTGAATATATTTGTACAGGTACGCAAGATGGCAGCTAAATGTCAGTGTTCAGAACATGTGACCAGGATTAGAGAAGGCAAATATATGGTGTTTGGAAAAGCTGTGATAATAAGGGTAAGTTAAACTACAAAGTTTTCTTGCTTTACAGACCTTTCATTCTTTCATACATAATAAAAACTTTTGGTCTGCTCTTAACTTCCTAAGAGCAGGTATGTTCAAGTATAGTTACTTGTAAAGAAAGAGAAGAAATTGTAGGATTTTAACTACAAATTTTTAAAGTGGACAGTGCCATTGTTGTAAATAGCTCAGCTTGTTTCATGTAGCTACTGGTTCATATTTTATTTTTTTCAAATTTCAGAATGAATGTAATGTTGTATATCATTTTAATAGTGTACCACTTAAATGAGTTGTGTGAAGAAACTAGATGCAGAATGTGAAAATTAAACAGTATTTCTGGTTGTATTTTTTAGCTCTTAAAACAGCAACATCTACATTTCTTGAATGTGTGTTACGAGAAATTACCAATATTACCAGGTTCCATAAATGAACTGTTGATTGATTGATTTTGATTGGTTTCAGATGTTAAAAAATAGTGACAGAAATACGGTAAAAACTGAGCAATAAAGTGGTTGTAGAAATCTTTACCTTTATACAGTTCAAATTGCTGTATAGTTTATTCTTTGTTATCGTTTTGTTACAGTTATTCTACCTGCAGTTTTATGCTTGAGGCCAAAAAAATATATGTGTTTCCAGTCTTCCGACCAACCGTAACTTTTTACTGCCAACATCAAACCTTTTTTATAAGGAAATGATCTAAAAGACTCTAAAATTTTCAAGTGCTTTAGGGCAAACAAAGGCAAAACAAAAAAACTGCTGACCGACATTAAACTTTTTGGCAAAGAGACTGGAAACATATAAAAAAATGTTTGGCCTGAGCAGATTTTACCATTGTTGAATTTTTCTAATCTTGGTACTTTCAGTAGGATAATAGGTCACTGAAATAAAAATTCAATCAAAAAGGGTCAAAATGATACTGAAAACAGGAATTAGCATTTTACTTGACTTTGAAAAAAAAAGTATAAAAAGATTTTTATTTTCAGTTATATTCATTATTTATAATAAATGTTGTCATACATTAAATTTGTGTTATGTTAAATCACATTAAGTTAAAGTTTTGAACACCTTGTTGTTTTAGGTCAGTAGTTTTGTGTCTAAGCAAAGATTGTCAGAAGTAAGTGAAAACAAATGAGCACTATGTATGGCAAAGAATTGCAACCAGTGTATCGTTATGCCTCACAGCAAAGTAGTTTGCGTGTATACACAGAATAAAGAGAAAACCTTGTATACTTTCAGTTGTTGAAAAATCGTCATTTAATGGTACGAGTTGGTGGTGGTTGGGACACATTAGAACACTACCTAATCAAACACAATCCTTTACTTGCTGTTGAACATCGGCGAAGAAGCAGTATTGATTACCTAGAAGGAGAAGATGTTTTAGATGGAAAATTTCTATACATTAAGTCCAAGTATAAAGTTTGACGTTTATAACGCAATCGTCACATGTGCTCACTACAAATCCTGCTTGTGTTAAACATTCCTTGACAGATATTTTTCAAATTTGTTGTTTTCATTGTTAGAGAATTTATTTTTTTATCCGTTAACAATGTTAAATGGATGTGTAGGTGGCTTCAGGTGTATTTTAGATAAATCAATTAAAACATTTGCTTCATACAGTCAAAATAAAACTTTTAAAGTAACAGTATTCACATATGACCAGACAGTAATTCTTAAGACTTAATTGTACAGCTTAGACAATTATGTCTGTTTGGGGATATAGCTGTTAATTACCATATGATTTCTTCATGTGAAAACTTGAATGTAAGAATGTCTTTGCTTTGTTGTTAATTTCGAAGTTACATTTGAAAAATTGTTGAACATGTACATACAGTAAAAAGCCTTATAAAGTTATTTTTGTTAAGATTGATTTTTTGAAGAATGCATTTAGATGAAATAACCAGATATTTTTACTGTTACATATAATTGACAAAATGTTATGATAATTCACATATGAGCAGCAGTATATTAGGCAGTAATAGTTTTATTAATTTTTTTGTTAGTTCACAGGCTCTCAGAGTATATATAAGTGTTCAAGATATTATTTATTGTCAATGTTCATTGCCTAATCTGTTTCAGGTTGCAATATGTATGTTGTTGAAGTACTTTTAGTACCATTGCTTCAGTTTCCTTGTTTTTTTGTGTGTTTCTGATTGCATAATAATCAAATATTGGTAATGTTCTTCTTTCAATCCATTTGTTTCATCTCTTTCAATGATTTGTATGCAAGTCAGGGGAAATGTTTATCCTTCTAGGGCTCTAGGCATGTTGCACAATCTGCATACCAACAATCTCACTTCACAGTCAGGGCTTCACTTGAAGGTGAAATGTTTTCTGCCATGATGGGGCGTATCACTTAAGTTTACAGTTGTGAATGCATGTTTTTTCCAGTTCTGTTTTTGTCATTTTACATTGATATTGGATGCCAACTAACTAAGCACTTCAAGAGAAATAAGATCAGTTTTGTGAGTCCGCTGCTTTCACTTAAGTTCATTTAAAAAGTCAAACATGACAAGAGAATGCTGGAAAAAACACAATCCTGATAACACATTTCATGACAAGTCTATATTTCCAAAGAATGATTTGATGAAATTGAAACTAAATGGCAGCTATATGAAAGTCGCTCAGAGTACATTTGTCAGTTTCAAATTTGTGTCATACTCTATAATATCTCTGAAGTCCTAATATTACTGGAGAAAGTAAATGCAATAGAGACACAAGAACTGTCACCCTGACTTGCTTTAATATATTTTCAGCTCACCTGAGGACGAAGTGCTCAAAGGTGAGCTATTTTGATCGCCTGGTGTCCGTTGTCTGTCTGTCTGTCCACACTTTACCTTGGGTATGCAATAGAGGCTGCATTTTTCACTGGATCTTCATGAAACTTAGTCAGTATGATTGCCTTGATGAAATCTTGTAAGTTCGAATATTGGTCATCTGGGGTCAAAAACTAGGTGACCTGGTCAACTCATAGAAAAACCTTGTGTATGCAATAGAGGTTGCATTTTTCATTGTATTTTCATGAAACTTGGTCATAATAATTGCCTTGATGAAATCTAGGTCGAGTTGGAACATGGGTCATCTAGGGTCAAAAACTAGGTCACAGGGTTAAATTGTAGAAAAACCTTGTGTATGCAATAGAGGTTGCATTTTTTATTGGATTTTCATGAAACTTTGTCAGTATGATTGTCTGGATGAAAGTTAGGTAGAGTATGAATATGGGTAATCTGCGGTCAAAAACTAGGTCACCCAGTTAAAAAACCCTGTGTATGCCATATAGGTGAAATTTACAACCCAATCATCATGTGAATTGGTCAAAAGGTTTGCCTTGTCAAGGTCAAACAGAATGTTTGTGTTTATGAGTTTAGAGTTGAAGTTTGGTCACATATTGTCATAAGTGGCAGGTGAGCGATATAGGGCCATCTTGGTCCTCTTGTGTATAATTGTAAAGATTGCCTTGATTTGAAAAAATGTTGTTAGAGTTGTTGTTATTGTGTTCATTTTATGTTATGTTGATATTTCGACTCTTTTTCTATTTTCTTTTTTTTTTGGTTATGGTTTGATACATGTAGTTAACAGAATTCTCCTGCTGTAAAGTCTGTACAAGCACTGTAATACACTTTTTATAAAGGAGAATTTTATTTGTCCTTATATTGGAACATATTTCTTTATGATAAAGTAATTAATATGTCTCTTAAAGAACTGTATATTCCTACATGTTTTGCTCAAATTTTTGGAGGAAATTCTTCTTATCATTTATAAAGGGGAATTATTTTATTAGGTGAAATATGATAAAATTCAAAATATAATGTTTGTTTGAATGTAAGTGCAAAACAATGTGCACAACTATAACTACTGTGATATTTTTGTAGGTTGTTTTAGATCTGGTGCTATTTATTTTGCTACTAAGTTCAGTAAGTATGTAAGTTACTAATGAGTGTTGGTAAGGCAGGGCAAGTTTCATGTTAGAAACATTTCAAAAGACCTGTTTTCTTTAAGCATTTCCACATAAACTTGATACATGTGTTAAGAAGGTTTGACTAGAGATGTGCAGCCATTGACTTAGGTTTAATTTTAAGCTGGACTTTTAGAGGAATAAGGAGGCTATTGCACTCCCCCAGTGTCGCTGTCACCATCTGTGTTGGTTAAAGATTTTTATAAATGCTAATATCTTGCATACTATCAAACATATTCACTTCAAGCTTAGCATACTTGTTTCTAATGGCATGGCAATATGGACAACTGCAGCAAGTCACATAACTCTGTCAACCATATTCGCATAATCATGCCCCTTTTTTGTCACCAAAAACAAAACCTTAGCTATTACTTTGGCATTTTTTATCATATCTTCATCAAACTTTCAAATTATTTTGCTTATGACAACAGAGTTGTGATGTAGCCAAAATCTTTGGTCAAGGTCTCATTTGACAAAGTTATGCCCTATTTTCCACTGAGATTTTGTCAAGATAACTTAAAAGTTAGCTATAATTCTGCCATTATTTAATATTTCTTCATTAGATTTCCAAATCATATTGCTTATGACAACATGGTCATGATTCACCCCCCTCTACCTCTTGCCTCTACCTCAAGCCCCCACCCCAACCCTACCTCTATCCCAAAGCCTACCCACCCTCAGTTTGACCTATATTCTTACAACCCCCACTCCACATACACACGCACGCATGCTTGCACGCACGCACACACACATGAAAAAAAAATCTCAATTTTTGTTTTATAAGTTTGATAAAAACCCATTTTACTGACAGACCCTTAAATAGTCCAGCTTGCTGTCATGAGACAGCTCTTGTTATGGTTAGTAATCATATTTACAGGTATGACTATGCATTTTGATGTGATAAACATTCATGTTGTGCTTACGGAGATCTTTATTTATACAAGGCATTTTGGTTGTTGTTATAAGATGAAAAATGTAATCACTGTCAGTTCTGTTGTGGTCCTCTTCATAGAGGAGTGTTATCAATTGTTTCACATGTAAGACTTTATTTTAACCCCACTTTACATAGGAATCACGCATGTTCTCCTGTCCATCCCGTTTCATCCCATCTTACACTAAGTATGATTACTAATAAACTACATGTCAGAGCCCTTTCAAAAACTAGGAAATGGTTCCTGTCAATTGCACTCATAAACCAATGGATGGAATGTCATCAAACATACTGTATAGCATATCCATGCATTGTCCCTTTTCAAAAAAGAAGAAAGGTTCCGGTCATGTGCACATGGGCTGCTGTTACTAAAAATGGAAAAACCTTTTAACATCTCGTGAACCAATAGATGGAATGTCACCAAACTTGCTCTGCAGCATCCTTATATTGTCCCCTTTCAAAAAACAGGAAATGGCTCTGGTGCATTGCAAACTGGGTCATTGTTACTAAAAATACAAAACTGTCTTCTTTTCATGAACCAATGGATGAAATGTTACCAAACTTGCATTTTTCCCTTTCAAAATGGTTCCAGTCCATTACACACATGGGGTTACTGTTCGTAAAAATAGAAAACCTTCAAATGGCTTATTCTCATAAACCTGTTGATCGCATGTCACCAAACTTGCTCTGTAAATTCTTGCATTGTCCCCTTAGAAAAAAAAAAAGGAAAAGGTTCTGATCCGGTGCACACAGGGGCCACTGTTACTGAAATAAGCAAAATCTGTACGTATAGTACTATTTACTGCATTACAATAATAATTCAGAGTAATACATAACTCTACAAATTACGGAGTACTACAGTACTAGTTAGAAGTATAGAGTACTACTGTAACATAGAGTACTAAAGTACACTACAGTTTTATCTACACCATAGAGTACTGTAGCGCCATAGTGACCAGCACATAAGCAGGGGTATTAATCACTTCCAGTTAGATGTCTAGTTGCTTTTTTTTTAACTTTTATGTGTTTATTTTATTTCACTATGTTGTAGTCGACCAAATGTTTTTGTCTTTGCTTACCTGGGTAAACAGGACATGTGTACAATTGTGACTGTGGTTCACCAACATTATCTGTCTGTCAATAAATCCTTCCTATGCAACATATAGGAAGTTCATTGTCTATCAAAATTTTAACAATTTGTACCCTCCAAGACTCAGGGTACTTTTGTTGGACCTGCCAGATTGGGTTATATATGCAGTAGTTTGATAGTTCGTACAAATCAGTATTTTAAATCTGATATACAGACTAGAGGTTTCATGTATCATTTTATTGAAATGAAGAGTCAGTTTGTCAAAGGTTAAGGTCACATAGCCACTAACATTTTATTCAGAAATAGAGGTACCTTCTGGTATATGATTGTAATAAACCTCCTGTCGACTTTATGGTCAGTAAATTAAAGGTCCATCACACATGTTAGGTTTTGGTGAGTATGCTGTATGTAGCTTAGGTGAGGGACCATCATGATCGTCTTGAATTTTTATTCTTTGTTATTATTATTTTGTGCAGTATTACGTCTTTTCTTTTATTTGATGTTTTTATACATTTTTTTTGTTCACTTGAGCACCAGATGCTATAGGTGAGCTATTGTGATAGCCTGATGTCCGTTGTCAACAGTCTGTCAATTTACAGGTACCTTGTTAACTCTCTAGAAGCCATAATCTTAAAATCAGTCATCTTCAAAATTACTCCGAATGTTAAATTTGATGATCTCTAGGTCTATAATCTGGATCATATTGGTCACTTGAACTGGAACACATTAAGGTCACTGGCACAGATCAAAGGAAAATCTTGTAAAATTATTTACTTAGTGAAAGTTACTAAACTGACACAGACCTTTTATCAGAGTCAGATTTTGTTTTTATTTTAATCCTGCAGTTACAACATGGGTTGCAAGTATTCTCTGTTGACTTAGGTGAGTTAATATATTGCCACATTGGTTGTCTTGTTTACATTTATGTTTATTTTGGATGTTCTCAATTTTCTAGGTCTGTGTAACCTGCATTATAAGTTTTTTCTGTAACCTTCTCTATTTAATCAATGTAATTTCCAGCTGCATTTCATTTGTACTCAACACTGTTGCAAATAAAATATCATTCAATTTGATTTATTTACAAGTTAATTTAATCATTGTATGATTGTATTTATTTCAGTACTAAGTACCAAGGATAACACAATAAAGAGCAAGCTCTTATTTCCATTGTGGTCCTTTATTTTAGACACAGAAGCAGAAACAAGGGAATCCGGGTACCAGACCCTAGCTCTTTTACAAATAGACCCCTTGGTTCTTTTCTACGCCCGGCATATAGCACCGATACACACAAGACTACCTGGGTTTCTAACAAGTTCATCTCAGATAGGTGGGAAACACTGAAAAGCGTTTCTGAAATATCCAGTGCCCCAGCCGAGAATCGAACCATGGACCTCTGGATTGGTAGTCCAGAGCGTTACCCACTCGGCCACCACATCACCTAGATACGAAGTATATCGGGGCTAGAATGGAATCATGCTTGTCTGTTTGCATGCCCGTCTGCAGACAAAATTTGTCTCTTTTTAGCTCACTTGGCACAAAGTGCCAGAGTGAGCAATTAAGATCGCTCATCATATGTCTGTGTTAACATTTTCATTCAAACTACATCTCAGAAACCACTAGGTCAAGGATGATGAAACATGGCAGGGATGCTCCTTGCATGAAGCACTTTCATAGTTGTTTCAATAATTCCATTCCATGCAGAACTCTGGTGGCCATAGTAATGGAAAGGAAAAACTTTAAAAATCTTCTTCTCAAGAACAGGAAGGCATAGAGTTTAGATATTTGGGGCATTGCTTAGTGGACCTTTACCAAGATTGTTCAAAACTTGGATCAAAACTGACCCCACCTAGGGGTCACTTGTTTTTGCATAGGCTTATGTAGGAAAAATAATCTCTGAAACCACAAGGCCTAGAGCTTAGATATTTGGCATGTATCATTGCCTAGTGGACCTCTTGCAAGAATGTTCGAATCATGTCCCCCAGGTCAAAATTTACCCTTTCTGCTATTGTTGACCTTGTATTATAGCCAATGGTAGCCAGGTCAGCAACATAGGGCCGTCTTGGCCCGCTTGCTTTTCTTAGCAACCACATGCCAAAATTCAATTTAACTTCACTGAATGGATGAATACCAAGCATTACACTTGGATATCTTACATGGACTTCAGCCCTATGGCTTTGTTTATACATGCAGTGTACATAGAGATGATTGTCTGCCCAGTTCCTGAGCAATGACAGTCTGAGACCAAAATTCAGTGAATATTCACAGGATTATCAAGGAGTACAAAGCCTAGTTATGCATGTTGTCCAACATGTTTTGCTTGCATAATTTTTCTTTCAGGTATGGCAGTTTGATTTTCAAATATATAATTATTAAAGTGTACCTTGAAATTATTATTTGGTCATCTTATTCCTCAACAATCTCATAATTGATGGAAATAAATGAAACTTCAAGGGAGTGGTAAACAAATTAAGAAACGTTTACTTCATGGGAATGTTTTACAAATAGAAACCATGGACCTATATACACGTTTCTACACGGACCTTTATGTGTATATAGGTCCGTGGTTTCTATTTGTAAAACATTCCCATGAAGTCATTGTTTGAATAAAAAAAGGTTTTAAAATTGAATACATCAGAATTAATAAAAAAAAGGCAGTGGCTAGAGTTACGGTACCGTAACTCTAGCCTCCGGCAGATAGGAAGTTCCGTATCTCTAGCAAAACCCCTAAGAGGAAAGGCTAGAGTTACGGAAGTTTATAAAGGTATGTATATTGCTTTAATATATGCATGATAATGTATTGTAAACTTAAATATTTTACCACTATTGGTGAATAAACTGATCTGTTGTATGTACGACAATTCACAGGCGCCATTTTGGTTATAATTTAATATGTTGCTAATATCGGAACTATCATTGTCATGTTGTATATTCTTGCACATATGTACGTGTTCTGTTTACAAAGAACGTTAATTAAACAATAGTAAGAAAAAGAAAAGAAAATATTAGAATTCGAGAGTACGAAAAAAGTAAACCAAAAAAAAAAATTAAGATTAATTTTTAAATTTAACAGCTGCACTTTCGATCTTTCCTTTTTGTCACGATTTGAGTGGGCTTAAATGTAGTCAGACAATTAAATACAAAAACAACACATTTTACTTAACTTCTATCATGCTTTGCACAACATGTGATATAATTGTCCAACTGCAATGGCACGCTCAAGTAAAGACAGGAATACTATATAACTTATATACGGTTCCTGGTAAAGACGAAGATAACATCGATATTTTGGATATTTATGTACATATTACCAAAATGGCGGCTATGAAGTCGCTGCATTTGCCGACAGATCGGTTTATTCACTATTACAGGTGAAATATTTACAATACATTATCATGCATATTTAAAGCAACACACATATACCTTTATAAACTTCCGTAACTCTAGCCTTTCCTCTTAGGGTTTTGCTAGAGATACGGAACTTCCTGAACTCTAGACTCGGGGGGGAGGGTGAAATTGTAACTCTAGCCACTGCCTAAAAAAAAAATGCGTAAAAATTTGATCATGGCAGCATTCTTCTTACAATATACCATGAAGAAACATTTTTTAAACAGTCATCCTGCAATTTCCAGTGACATGAACGTTTCCTTCTCCCAAGTTGGTTTGCTGTCAATACAACTGGATACACTTTTGCAAGCGCTTGAAAGTTCATAACATTTTTTCCTCTACAAATTAAGAAACATTTAGTTGTACTATACCGAAGGTTTAATCCTAACAACACATCATTCGACCTGCGCCGGTAGAATATCAACTTCCGCCCTCTGACAAGTGTTATTTTTTCAAAGAAATAAACAGTGTTTTCTTGATGTTCCGAAGCTTTGAATGTGTCCATTATTGAAAAACATTTTAATTACTTACTAGTCCTTTCTTACATAATTTGTGTACGTCGAATTTTCTGGTACTGGCAAGAAGACGTCACGTCAATGCCAGAGGAAAGATTGTCATTTTGTTGACAGTTCATCAGCTGTGCACGTTCATACTGACTCATTGTTAGCGTTGTATGTTTATGTCAATAACATTGATGAATTGATAAATAAGACAAAATAAAAAATGGCTGAAACTGGTCGGCCATCTCACCTGAATTACCAAGACAGTGTAGAAGGAGACAGCTTAGGTAAGCAAAATCATTTGAAGTCCAGATAATTGTGTAATAAAAACTTTAAAAAAAACCTAAACATTAAAACAGTACATAATCCATGTTCTAGTCATGTTGACACATATTCATATTTAGAGATCAAAATTTAAAGGTAACTGCCTCTAGTATCCATTCTGTTAGCCTTGGGCTGTTGAGCCTCTTACAGGATGTTAGATTAACATTTAGCAAGATGTCTGTAATTGGCCTAATTTATTTGGTTTTTTGTTCTGACCCATCTTTTTGATCTGATATTTTAAAGTTGTCAAACCTCAGAAAAAAGCGCCCATTCAAAATCTTGCAGGCTTCAACGTTGAATTAAACTAGCCTGCCATTTTATCTGGTTAACATTTATTTTTCTTCTGAATGAACAAGGATAGTAAAATTAATTCCATAAATATTTGCACACAGATATTTAGGGATTGAAAGATATAGTTGCCCAGACAAATAAATGGTGACCATTTCGAGTGATTGTCAAAAAGATTTATCCAAAATATTCAAAATATGGCAAGTCAAAGTCTTAACTTTGTCTGAAAATATCGGGTGTACTTCAAAATCCCCTTGGTTATAATCCCCTTGGTCTAAAAATGGCAAAGTAGTCATAATCCCCTTAATGAATTTTACGAGTGGAAAAGCATATGTTGAATAAAAAAAATTACTCTATGTTTTATTTGTCTCTAGTTTAACCATTTTTGGACCAAGGGGATTTTGAGTGTCTCCCGAAAATATCAATTGCTGAGAAACCATACATAGTTAGGACTGTCACTGACTAGGGGGAATGGGACCTGGGCTCTTGAAAGGGGGGGGGGTGTTATTTTCAAGGTAAAGGGGCAATGTTTTTAAGTGATAAACTTAAGGGGAAAAGATAAAACTTCATTCTGGTTACAGACTGCTTTGCAATTTTTATTTCCTAAACATGTTACCATTTGCGAAATTGTTAATGTGTTGATGTCATCATAATCATACTGACTACCTTCCTTCAAACAAATTTGTTTAACCTTGCAGTGGGGAATTTTAGACCTGAGTTTTGGGGGAAAACATACTATTTCTGAGAGGGAATAGGACCGAAACGCAGCCCCCAGAACAGCCAATTGACAGCGCTAATAGAACTCAATATTTTAAAAGCCCAAGGATCAATTTGAATTTTTATAAGGATATTGAAAAATTATAAATTTTCTGATAGGAATATTATAAAACCATGTTCTATTCGCTATTAAAGAATGTTTACATAATGCCTTTCTTTCATAATTAAGTCTTTTATTCACAAAAAGGAGTTGTGAGAAAGCCTTTAGAATTTTTTGCAATATAATGGAAAAAAAATACTGCACTTAGACTATATTTCTAACATGAACATATTGATTTAAAAAGCAATGTTAGGAATGTTTTTGGTACAAATAAAGGTCATTTCTGCTGGTAAGACATGTTTTTTGGTAAAATAAGGGCTACTTGTAATTGTTCTCCTGGGACTTTGAATACACTATAACAGATTTAAAGTTGTACTTGCTACACTGGCCATTCCATTTCAAGCCCAAAATTGTATAAACAAAAGAAAGAAATGTTAAACATACAATGTACACAGCTGGTCTATGTTGACTAATTGGAACTGACCTTTCATTTACATGTATAAGAATTTGGGCTGCCAATGCTAAGCCATTTGTCATATGAATAGATTGATGGAAATATATACCGTCTCCCTTGGTCTAGTGGTTTAGGCATCCCCCTTGGGAGCGGGAGTGGGTTGAATCCCAGCCAGGGGTCCGTTCTGATATGGCGGGGGGGGGCGGTTGGGGGGGCGCCAGCTAGCGGGTTAAATAATGGTTACCGTATGCCTGCGGTGCCTGGCGTTAAAGGGATAGGATTGGGGGGGGGGGGGGGGGGGGGGGGGGGGGAGTTACATGGGGGGGGGGGGGGGGGGGGGGGGGGGGAAGTGCAGAAAGGGGGGGGGGGGGGGGGGGGGGGGGGGGGGGGGGGGGAGGGGGGGTGACTGGCCCTTTAAAATAGGGGTGACACTATAATAAACAAACACTTTACCTTTACCTTTACCTATATATGTAAATATTGGAAAAGTGGTAATGTTAAAATGATTTGCTTATAAACTGAATCAAGTTTTTATGATTTATCACTTCAGAGACTCCAGCATCAGATTTTCAGGACCCAGAACTTGAGTTTGATGAGGATGGATTGGATCTTGCAGCAAAAGAAGGTGAGAGAACATTGTTGCCATAGTGATGTTGATTGTTGTCATAGTGATTTTAAATGTTTATCTGTTTACCTGTCAGGAAACAAAATTTATAATAGATTTTTAAAAACAAAGTTATCAGTTTCATCTTTGTACAGGAAGACACACTTTTTTGAATACATTGTGTTTATCAGTCTGATTTTTATTTTCATTGTTTAAACACATAGAGAATGTTTGCATGGTTTAGGGAGCTTACTTTGAATTGTACAGGTGATGTTGTTATTATTACGTACATGATATAGCATTTTTCAAGCATAATTTCACATATATATATATATATATATTACTCAGATTGAATAATTTTCATGTGATTTGATTTGTTGTTATTATTGTATTAGTTGTTGAGTATTGTTTTGTATTTGCCAAGAGGGGAAGGTTTAAAGTTCCTTAAACTCAAGGAGGGGGGGGGAGATGAACTTTTAAACATGTTGAAGTGGCACAAATTGCCATTATTGAAAAACCAAAGTTATGTATCATTATGATCAAATTAGGAGAAAAGAGTGATGCTGAATCTGAGATTAATTTGAAAGGCAGATTCTCAAGTATCAAACTGTCATCTATCAAATGTTTCTTGATGGTTTTGTTTTTGTGTATTCTGGCTTACATATACAGCAGTTCAGATAAAAAACTGTTATCCTTACATGCTCAAAAGAATTGTGTGGCTTTAAAATAAAGCAAGCTCTTTAAATGGGCCAAATTTGGCTGTTGTAGAATAACCTACATTTTGTCTTGGAATGTTTTGTTTGACTAACTTTGCCAGGGATGTTAAGTATATGATCATACTTGCATGCCATTTGCAGGCCTTAGCCACCCCAAAGTCAGGATCTGCAACACAGAAAGTCGCTCAAGTGACAAAACTATTGCATGTATTGTGTATTTGTTTTAATTGATGCATATTTGAAATAGAATTGTAATTTTATGTTAAATTTGTGCATTTTTGACTTGTCTTACATGCAGCTGAGTTAGATATTGAAGCGGAGTTGGAAGGTAATTATTTTAAAGCATGCGTGGTCTGTTCTTATTTCAGTTTGAATTTCAGGCCACTACAAAGGAATTTATAGTTTATCTTGCAATTTCATTCTCATGTTTTTAGTGCCAATTTTTAGCTCTGCTGGATAACACTCTACATGTCAAACATTTCGTTTGACTTCTTGAAACTTGCTCATAAAGTTTCTTGCAACCTGTAGATGATCCCTATTGTTTTAGGGATCAGTAGGTCAAAGGTCATGGTCACAGTGACCTCCATTAGCTTTTTCCTGATAACACTCTACAGGTCACAACTGTCATGAAATATGCTCAGTAGATTTACTGTTAAATGATTAATACTGTTTATCGGATTAGTGGGTCAAAGATCAAGGTCACAGTGACCTGAGTTAGCATCTACAGGTCACAATCAAACTTGCTCAGATTTATGTTGCCTGCAACCTATAGATGATCCCTGTTGGTTTTAGGCTCAGTGGGTCTATATCACCCACTGTCTTAAAACAGCATTGGGTGATAGGTTTTACTCAGTATAGAATCCTTACTGTTTTTAGGATCAAAGGTCAAGATGACAGTGACCTGAACTTTGAAAAATTTTTCCGCTTAATATCTTGAGGTCTACTTCACCAATAGTCTTCAGACTTCATAGAATGATTGGTTTTACTGAGAAGACAATCCATACTGTTTTGGGGGTTTGGTCAAAGGTCAAGGCCACAGTGACCTCTGCGAGCCTTTCCTTTATAACACAGTACAGGTCACAATTTTCCATTGACTTTTATGAAACTTGCTGAGAATGTTGCATGCAACCTGTTGATAATCCCTATAGTTTAAGGGTCTGTGGGTCAAAGGTCAAGGTCCCTACTGTTTTTAGGGTCAGTGGGTCAAGGTCACAATGACCTATGTTGCTTTCAATTTGATAACATTACAACAGATTTTCTCAACATTAATGCTCAGAACATTACAGTCTGTCCAGTAGAGCAACACTGGCCCATTTGGGACTCAAAGTTTTTTTTCTAGTAAGGCCACACCAAATTAATGTGTAATGATTCCTTTTATCAAAATGTGCAAGTAAAAACATCTTTGTATTTTTCTGAAGAAATAGTATTTATGCAAGGCAGTAAAATCTGTCCAATTTATAAACAAAAATCTTACTAATTTTGGTGTGGCTGAAAATCTTTAGATGAAATTTCAAAGTATCAAGCAAGACATGGCATTTGAACAATTGCTAAAAGTTTGTGAAAGTATTGTATACTTGATGATAATCTAGAAGTTACTTTATAGTGGCCAGGTGCTCATTATTTTGCTAAAGGTACCTATACATGTCATAGGAACAAAAACTGTTGATTATTTAATAAACATTACCTTCCCAGAAAGCAGCTTGAGTCATGGGTCCCAGCTTGGTAGACTTACTCTATTATTTTTGGTTCAGTATAAGGTTATAAAAATATTATGCCATAAATATTTAAAAACTTGTACAAAGATTATGATAGATCAATGAAATAGCCATGAGTTGATATATCTGTATTGGTATACCAGAACTAAAATTGTCATATTGAAGCCTTGACCTCTGTTGCAAATAAACCATAGCCTCAGTGACTATTATGATGTGATATATTCATTGTTATCATTCATCTTGTTCATCACGGCCATCTTTAGTAGTTTGATTTAGTGATAAGAAACCTATTGTTTCATAAAGGTCAAAAACCACCATAAGATGTTTGATAACATGTAACAGGCCACCATAACAATTGAGAAATGATAATAAATTTCATGCACAATTCATTTACTATGTCACATTGTTCTTGAGGTGCATGTTTTGTTCTGTTGTGTGTTTAGATAAAAGTTTGTTTACTTACTAATCCAGTCAGTTGTTTCAGTACATTCTTCTTGTTTATGGCCATTGTTGACTGTTAGGCCTTTAACACTTTAGAGTGATGTTTTAAATTTTGTTTCAGTCAAGGGCAATATGTAGACACAAGGATGCTGTTAGTACTTAAATTGTATAGTACATTGAACCAGGAAGTGGCCTAGCCACAAACTACAAAAGACTGATTGGTTATAATTTTCTTGGTAATCCTATTTAGGAACAGAAATTTGATCAGTCATAATAATGAAGAAGAGAATAAAAAACAGAAGAATATAGATGCTTTTGTCATTGACTTTAATATCATCCTTAGAACCTTTGGTCTATGATATATAAATAGTTCTGATTTATTTATGTAAACATTTTTTTTCTGGTTTCTCCACTTTCCTTTCACATTGAGTCCCAACAGTCTATGACAATCTATTAATTTGTCAGTTTGTTCTGTTATGCAGTTGCAATTCTCATGTACTCTGTTATTATTTTTCTCTCTATAAGTTATTCACAACCTGAGGGGTCAACATGAAACTTTAAATCTAAGTGTATATAGGAGCAGATTGGATAATTTAACATTGACCCCTTGAACCTCTTCTAGATACATTTAAAAAGTTAAATTTTCAATTTTTTAATTATTATTCTAAAATTATCAAAGTTAAAGTTGAACACATTCGGACAAAGAATAATTTTTTGCTGCCAATTCACTTTTTGAAATGACTAAAAGAATACTGTTTCTAAGAGAAAATTTATACTCATCTTATACACTGTCATTCTTTTTCTTTTATGCAAGTTTTGATATCTATCAACAGTTATTAATGTTAACAACTTCCTCTGACCTCTAAAGTATGTTGGCATATAAGCTCAGTTTCAACTGGCTGGATTGTAATGGCGATTAGCCGAATAAGGTTAACATGTGTTGATAGTACAGTCTAACCTGTGTGAAGCAGCCAGTCTAGGGATTTAACAGTTGTACTCAAAGGCTTAACACAGGTTGCACTGTAGTCTGACCCATGGCATGCACCTGCCTCTTTCATCTGTTCTGCAAGGCCTTTGCATTGTGCAGTAATTTTTTTTTATACTAGCCTCACTGCTTGAAAACCAACATCAACCTTTAATTAAAGTTGAAGTGATAGCTTTTCAAGTGTTCATTACAGTTGTATGTTGCGCACTCACGCAAATTTGCTGTTAGTATATGTACTGAAAGTTTTTTGATTTACTTTATTGTCTTAAGTATGCATAATGCTAACTGACTTGGTGTGCAGAAGCTCACTGATTGTATGTGCAGGAAAATTGACTAAGTAATACAATTAATGCACGCTTTTATTGAATGTGACTATGCACACACTCATTGGTGTGAGTCAGGAGGCTAATTGACTGTCAGTGTGCACAAGCTAACCAACTGGGAGTATACAAAGGCTAATCAGTTAAATAACTGAGTGTGAACAGACTAATTGACTGAGTTATAAATGAGCAGGTTAACTGACTGAGTATGATTACTGACTGAGTATGAACAGGCTTATTCATTGTGGGTTATGCGCATGTTAACTGACTGAATATGCTATGGCTAACATACTTTTGGTATGCACAGACTAATTGACTGAATATGCAAAGCCAAACTATAAGTTGGTATGCTAAAAGTAATTGACTTCAGTTATGCTATTGCTAACAGACTGGTATGGTCTACTTGACTGTTAACATGCACTCACTGCTAGACTGAGTATTCACTCACTATATTTGACTGAGTGTGACCATGCTTGCCATAAGCTTACATTCTCTGCTTTTGTGGAGGCAAATTGGTTGTGAGTATTCACATACTAAGCCTTACAGGCCGTGAGTACGCACAGGCTTATCAGCTGTATGTATCGTCCAGCTTAGTAGCTGTATGGCTGTGTTTGAAGGCTTATCAGCTGTCAGAGTGCCCTGGCCTTTTTGGCTGTCAGTATCCACATGCTTATTGGTTGTATGAGCATGCTTATTGGCTTTTTGTTTGTGCAGACTTACTGACAGTTCATAATTATGGTCAATCTAAACTTGGTTCACACCAGTAATACAAACTTTAGATGTTGGTTTTCCTACAGCTGTGCTTAGACAGTAGCATGTTTAGTCTGTAACAAATAGGTTATGTGGAATCATAAAGTACAGGAATCCAAGATGCCATGTTTTCTCATGACATCAGATTATGTATGAGGTTACAATTCACTGGAAAATACTTAATAAAAGTCAGTTCTATATTCATTATTTTCAATAAAGAAAAAAATCTAATCATTGAGTGATTGAAGTTCAGTTTTCATAGTAATTAGGTCACTGCTCTTGGTAATTATATTAAATTGCACAGATTTCTATTAAATAAGGAAGCAGGATTTTCTGGATGTGAATGAAGATTGGTGCATAAGTTATGTAATGAGCATGTGGGCTTCCCTTGTAGGATTTTAGTAAGCTTTTTCCATGTTTAGATTGAGTAGAATAAAGAAAGTGTTTGCATGAGTTTTGTAATCAGTTACAGTAAAATGTGCATGGTCAGGAATGAAAGTGGATTTCTAACTCTTAATGAATTTGAAGGCTTAAAAGTAACTTAGTATTTAACATTTTTTAAAAGAGTATGATATCCATTGGCTACTAAATAAGCCATTTTATAGGGACAGCATTAAAGAAGAGTTTATTGCTTTTGGAGTGTGGTTCGTGTTTGGAATACCATTTTCTCTGGCTGAGAAAGCCATGCCATTATTGTTATATATTTGAATACTTTTATTGTTTGTTGTTTGCAGTCTCTTGTTTTGAGTTTTGCGTGTAGCACAAATATTTAGCTCTATTTTGTTGACTGCTGCTAAAAATGCATGTTTTTATGTTTTTGTTTTATTAAGGGGAGGTAGCGAGTGGTGAGGTTGTCTCCCATCAATCCCCAGTTCTGAACTGGGACATTGGAACAGGTAAAAATATGCCACATAGGCATACAGTTACATGTACAGTATATGCCAGTTAACTGGCTTATTTATTGTTTATATACAGACTGCAGTACAATTCCAGTACAATTCCATGAAGCTTGTGCGTGGACTCTATGAAAAATATGCAGTTCAACTTACATGTACTTGGTTTAAAAAAAAGGTTCTTGGCTAATTTTTGTGCAAATGAATTTATCCAGCATTTAAGCTAGCTTTTCTTGCAACATGGTGTCTGATTAAGAAACTGAAGTCCCAAGTTTGGGCCAAGAAGTTTTCATGTATAAAAATGGCACTAAAAATGAAGAATCATTGTACATATTTATAGCACCTTTTGAAAATTCCCAAAGACATTCACAATCTAAGAAATCGAGGGCAAATTATTGTTAGGATGGTGAATACTTTGTTAAGAGGGGATTGTATACAACAGAGGTATAATTAATACTTCACTTGTACTAATTTAGCATTGTGCTGGCAAGTGTGGCAATGTGGTAGATGAACTGAAAGTTTAGACCTTTACCAAGACTGCTCAAAATATGACCCCCCTCCTCCCTATTCCTGGTCAAAATTGACCTCAACCTTAGGGTAACTTGATTTTACATAGATTTCTATAGGAAAAAAAAAACATTACAAATCTTTTTCACAGAGCTTAGATATTTGGCATGTAGAATTGCCTAGTGAACCTCTACTAAAATTGATCAAATCATAGAATCTAAATCCACAAGAAGCCAAATAGCAGAAAGTGTAAAGAAAACCAGAACATTTACTTAACTCAAGCATTGTACTGCAGTACTGTATACATAGACAATATGGAGCCAGAACAAATGGCATTTCCTGTATCATATTATACTCTCAGTTCTTACAGAATGCTGTGCATGTGTGCAAATAAATAACCAGCTAACTTTTGAAAACAACTTTTGTACTCTTCCACAAACATTAATTATTAACTTTTAATTTCTGCTCTGATCATGAAAGTCAAGTTGTCAAAGGAACATTAGACTTAAGATAGAGACCTAAACTGTATATTGCACATTGCTTTCTCTTTCAGCTCCATTTAGACTTGATTGAGAATTTTCTGTAAAATTTTCCATTTTAGACTATTGTTTCCTAAATAGATGTTTGCACCTACATATATACTATGTATGAATTGTTTTCACAAAAGCATTTTTACTTTATTTGGGGTTTTTTTGGACATAGCTTATGGAATAAGGGTTAAAGATTATGTGGTTTGCTTTTTTCAGCCTTTTACTTATTTAAGAAGTTATAGATATTTTATTACGATTTATTTTGAAACTACTCAGGTACAAGAGTTCAGTGGAAGGATAAGAATATGTTATGAGAAGAGCAGCCCTAAGTGATATAATTATATCTATGCATCTGAACAAGTCCTTGTATTATTTATTCACTGATAAATCCTAGTGGAGATATAATTCAGTTTAAACACAGCTAAACATTCAAACATTGCAGTTATTCCTGTAGGTCTCTTTTAATTTCATATCATCTCTTATGAATTTAAACCCACATGCCATGATTTATTGGGTATTTTATCACAGTTTCATCTCGCCTTTGTGTGAACAAAGAAAAGATGGTCACTGTTAGAATCTGGCTCTTTGCAAATTGTGATGATTTGCTTATAAATCTTGATATAAATGAAAGTTTTAACGTTAATAAGTATAGCATATGCTTCAAGATCTATACATTCACATTATATAAATATTATCATAGTAACACTCTAGTATACAATTTATTATAGATACTACATGATACGTTATATCATAATCAGGAATGAATTGATAGTGTTAGATTGCTTAGAGCAGTTTATTGTATATTAATTACTACATGTATGACTATAGCAGTTATATATACATCTAACTTTGAAAGGCAATGTAGTTATGGAAGATAGGTCTTGCACTTGAAATAATGCATTTAATAGAACATTCTATTTCCTTCCCGTACTTGCATGGAAGACCACTAGATTTACCAAGATAATCATCCACTATGTGAAGTAATTAGAAGAGAAGCACCAGTGGTCTGTCAGACTGCAGTGTAACTGATCAGACAAGCTGCCCCAGTATAGACTACAGAAACATGAATACTTGTTAAATCTGTATTGAATGAATTTTTCATGTGGTTGAAAATTGATTGGTGTTATCTAACATTATTTAGTTCTCATTGCATCAGTTTCCTTCAAGAGCAATCCCAGAAGATTTCTGCACATTGTGTGTCTATTTCTGTATTGCTCAATGAATTGTCTCTGATAGTCAATCATTAACACAATGTTATAATGCATCGGTTATGTGTATGTCATATTATATTCAATTTCACCTAATCGTTAAGTGATTAATGTTCAGTTTTCTAGTAAATAGACAATTAACATAATAGAATACAACTATTGATTTATTATAATGCTATCTATGGACTAAAAACTGTAAAAATAATAGTAAGAACATCTTTGATTTAGGTGTTGGCTCTAAGTAAAGATGTTTCATGAATGATGCTGAGTTTTTACCTTGCTCAGTCATAATTCAGTACAAATAGTATGTAACAGTTCAAAGGAAAATGGAGCAAAAGAGAAAAAAAAGAAATGTCCAACTGTTGCCAGTGTTAATGAAATACAAATGAATGTATATGAGACCTAGTAACCCTCTTGTGACCTTGCATGTTTAAAGCAATAAATCATTTTGTTTTCTGTTCTATTTATTGACAAGACTCTTTCACTCTTTGATAAAGGAGTTGAGCTCATGAAATTTCCAGTAAGATATAGGATCTTGATTAATATGTACTTTGAACTTTAGAAAAGGCAGGACATTTATCCTAACTATGTTGTTCTTGAACATTGAAGGAGGAAAATTAAATTCAATGCATTCTGTAGAATGGTATGAGCTTATTGAAATTCTAAAGCAACAGATAAAAATAAAGAACTTATTTAAAGTCTAACCTTCCCGAACGACACCTTCCTAAAGCAACAATTACACAAATTTTCTTTCCTGTTGCGTCAAGTGTATATAACGGTCCGCTCCAGAACAGCACCTCTGAACAACAGATACTACTGTATTCCGAAAGCTGTTCTCTTCTAAGAGGATGCACTGTATGTAAATTAGCGAAATTCCAAATATGGATGATATCAACAAGTCTAAGATTAAAATGATAATGTTTTCTCTGTAATGTAACAGTGCAGCGAAGTATTCTAATAACTATCCCATTTTGATATTTCAGAGTTGTCTCGGAACAGTTCTGAGGGGAACGCTCCTTTCAGAAGTGGCTCCATTACACCTGATGGTCTCATAGACGAAGACTTCGAGCAGGAGATAGGGCAGCCTATAGTAAGACAACAGTTTTCAATACTGTTTTAAGTTCTACCAAACACAGTTTCGGAGAACTCTAGTTTTACCATAGCAACAGAAAAGGAACACTTGAAATTGTTTATCTAAAATCACTGCAAGGTTTTATCTTGTCAGACTTGAACTCATTGCAGTGTGTTCATTGTTTATGCTGTTAACCAAGACATTTAAATTTGTAAAGTCTCATTGTTCAAAATAAGAAATAAATCAATGTATTTATGACATTAAGAAGGGTCAGGATTATTACTAATGGTTCTAGAAGTCAGTGTGTCATTAATTGATAGCTGTTTCCTGCACCAGAATAAGAGATATTTACATGTAAAAGTCATTATCCATTTATTTACCAGTACTAAGTTAGTGCCGGAACTTGTACTTTGAAAGTAAGAGACAAGATAATCTAATAAAAGGAAGCAGTGACTTGACCATAGCCCATTTCAGACAACTTCATGGGTTTGTATGCTCATGTCTAGAGGTTATAATTGTGGTGTAGGAAAAGAATGATGTTACTTTGCCCCAGTGTAGCATGTTAGCATCTGGTCATTTGTCTTTGACTGCCATTTCCACATTTCCTTCTTTCTCTACATGTATTTGCCAGAACTCTGGGGATGTATTTCAAGAACTTATTCCTATAATCAATGTAAAATAAATACTTTTAAACTAAATATTTGAATCAGTCAGGTTGGAAATGACTTCTTGTTCCTGCATATACAAGCACTTTATATGTGACTTTAAAGTTATAGATTCTATGGTTTGTTATGATTTAAAGGTTCATTAATTTCCTGGCTTCATATAAACAATAGCCATGAACCCGGGAGAGAGTGAGAGATAAAAACGAGATTCCCTAACTCTGCATCAGCATCTGTAGTCATCCAAGAACTAATTAGAAAACCAGTGCCACTATATCATAGCTGTACTGAAAGTGATCAATATACCAGAGAGAAAAATGTAGATAATACATCATAGATAATTCTCTTATGTTAAGTCATACCTTACTAGACACAGAGGCCTTGAGCACTTTGAGCTATGCAGTTGATAGTATTGCTTTTTAGTTTTCAATAAAACTTTATGATTTACAATTTACTTAATTGCTAAGCTGAGAGTCAATCTGCTGTCTGATTAATGTATAATCTATCAGAATATATTTCAGTAACGGGGAAAAATTAATGTGAATTTATTGTCTGAAATGCCAGAATTTGTTGCTTTGAAAGAGGAAAAACTGTCTGATGTCTTTATTTTTGCTACACAGATTAGTGCAAGTACATGTACACCTGGTTAGTAGGTTACCATAGCAACTAGTAAACATTACCATAATGAGGTTAGAAGTAACAATATTGTTGAAAAGGGTTATTTATATAGCAGAACTGTTACCTTGTTTTATTTTTGTTCAACAGGATGAGGACGAAGCCCAGCCTGGTGATTACCATGACATTGCCAGACATGGCATAATTGAAGTGGCAGGGGATGATGTGTATGGTAGAAAGGTTATTGTCTTCTCAGCTTGCAAGCTGCCACCTAAAACAGAACTAAATCATCAAAGATTGTTGGAGTAAGTCATGTGTATCTAAAGACAAAGGGAGCTAACTCTCAGTTGAAAAATATGTTATTGTGTCCCTTTCATTGAAAATGAGCCATTTCAATAAAAATCCACTCAGATTGTATACATTGACATGATATGCTGACCATGATTTAAGGGGTTAATTTACAGAAGACATTTAGTTTGCAGTTTTTTAAAGTTTGTCTTCAGTACCACTGTAGCAGAAGGTGTGCACTGAAGATAAGTACAAAAGAAAGTTAACCTCTTAGTTTGATAGTCATTTTTGAAAAAAAAAATTGACTGACCATGGTTAGAGCACCAGGTATTTTACTGCCAGTCCTGAACTTTGACAGTTTCACATGCAGTCTTCACAAATTTGGTTGATGTTTGATGATATGCTTGTATTTACAGATTTATGAAGAAGACATTAGACCAGTATGTTGAGATGGACTATGTGATAGTGTATTTCCATCAGGGTATGACCAGCAAAAACAAGCCAAAGTTGTCCTGGATGGTACAAGTCTATAGAGAACTGGACAGAAAGTAAGTATACACACACACTTTACCAGCTGTCTACTGCGTTATCGGAATGCAGTTTGAGAAAAAAGTGTGTATGTTCCAAGCATACATGTGTCTACTCCACCTAACCTGATAGAAGTGGAGTTTGCTCGGATTAACGAGTTTGTACTGTAATTAAAAACAAATGCACATTAGTAATGCTTACAGAGTATGTCGATTGGTAGAAAGAATTTAAACACTAACTTTAGATAGACTGATGTTTACTGTATTTGCCACAAAATAAAAACTGTGTGAAGACAGTCGTGCTTTATGAGTATGCACAACACACTTTCTTTATTTGATTACAATGCACTCTTATTTAGGATTGTTTCCTGGATTAAGTCAAAATACACTACACTACAGGAAAGACATTAAGTGGATGTTTAACTATTTAAAAAAACAACTAGCATATTACATGGTATAACATTTTATATTTCAGATACAAGAAGAATTTGAAAGCCTTGTATTTGGTCCATCCAACAAATTTTATAAGAATATTATGGAATATATTCAAGCCTTTAATCAGGTGAGTGTGTCAGTGAGTCATTATTAGTTGCCTGCCTTAGTGTGAGCTTTTACTGGATGCTGCTTTAATTGGCATGGTGATACTTGTACAGCAACTGTAACTTACCTACTTTCAGTTTTGAAAATATTTTTGATCGCTTTCTTTGATCACCTGATGGCCATCACCTGCCTGTCTTCATTTCTACACTTAACCTTGGGGACACTCTAGGAGCCACATTTGATTCCAAGTATGCATGGAATGGGTCAGAATGATTGTCTTGATGATTTCTATATCAAGTTTGAGTCACCTTGGGGCCCAAAACTAGGTCACTTTGTATAGTCATATTAAAATCTTGTTGACACGCTACAAACCACATTTTGTTCCCAGTCATCTTGACAATTACTCAGACTGTATGTTTTGATGAACTTATACTTCATGATGGAAATGTGGTCACATTGAGTCAAAATGTAGGTAACTGGGCCAAATCATAGAAAAACCTTTTGAACTCTCAACCCAATCATCATGAAATTTGGTCAGACTATTTGTTTTGATGATTTCTAGGTCAAGATTTGAAATGGGTCATGTAGTATAAAAATCTAGGTATGTTCATTCTGTTGCCATATTCTAACATCCAATCAATAACACAGTCATATGTAATGGGATTTGAAAGACTAAGGCATAAAAGTTCGATATAAAAAGAAAAATAATAGGTATATGTCTCTATTAAAGTCAAATGTAGGTAAGGGGGTCAACAGACAGATGTTTTCTAAATTTATTAAGATACAGTTACAGTTGTTGTATGAGATAGGAAAACATTGGTATTTTCATCAGTTTCAAGACTTTTATGTATGTACTCGAGACATTCCGGGAAAATTGCATGAATAGGTGGAACTACAGAAATATTGAGCAACAAATGACAGCGGAGATTCATTAGTAGGTCAAGGTAGAAAATGTAGAATTGTAATTTGGTTGTGTGAAACACATTACAAGTTGTTAAGTCCTGGACGTGTTAAACTGACAGCAAACTAACAAAAGGAGATTACCGTGAATGTTTTTGGTCCAGATCAGTTCTTAAATTGCAACGAGTAAAAATACTGGTAACAGACCATGAGGGGGTTAATTGCTAGTCTGAATGTCTGGTGAAACTTCCCAGCTTGTTTATATGGCTTACACTTTTAAATTCTTAATTCAGTGAATGCAACATTCAACATGGCGAGCTTTTCAATAAATATCAGTGAAGCAGCTTAGTATGAAATACCAATGTTAAACCTTGCATCTTTAGCTTTCAGTTAAGTTAATGTTAGTCTTTTAAATTATGATACAAAAAAGTAATGATATGATACAGGTAGTAGTAAAATTTCATATAATGATTTTTCGTTACAATAGTACCTGTTAAAGGTACAATCACATTAAATTTTACATATTAAACTCTAGAAAGTTAATGATAAATCAATGTAGTGAGACTTTGAAATGTATTCTATAATATCACTATATTAACATCTCTCTGAAACAAACTAATTTTTGGTGATTTTGTTGCAAATATTCCCATGTGCCACAATAGAAGGTATGTTAAATATCCCAAGCTATTCAACTAACATTAACCTAATGTAACTTTTCTGGTGTAAGGACAAACTTACCCTTGACAAAATTACTTCCTATTGTACCTTTACAAGGAGTAAACAATCTGAACAAAATGCATAACTGTTAAGTCCTTAAAAAAAAAACATTCATGGACATTTTGTCATGTAGGTTTTACAGTTGAACAAATCCTGTGATGCAGGTTATGTTAAACAACATGATATACTTATGTTATATAGATCAAACAACATTTCACATGATGTTAAGTAGGTCAAACATATTGATACATTCCATTAAGTAGATCAAACTACATAACACATTATATTTAGTTAATCAAACAGTGTGACACAATCTGTTAAGTAGTTCAAAAAACATGATGTGTACTGTTATGTATGTTACACAATAGTATTAAACCTGTTATGTGGATTAAAGAACTGAACACATCCCAATATAGACATGAAGAATAAGACCTTTGGTTTGAAACCATGTTAACATTGATTAAAAAAAATAAAGGTTCAAGAAATGAAGATGGTGATCCCTTATTTTGCACAAAGTATGAGAGGAAGACTTTTACTTGGGATGGTTTTGTCCGAGATTTACTTTCTGGCTTGATGCTTTGTAGGCGAAATGTTTCTGTGGATCCAGAAAGCTTTTATAATTTAATTTGCTTGACATTTTAAGAGGGATATTGTGTTGTAGGATGGGGACCTGAATATAAAAGTAACTGTTTTTCAGGTGAAAGACCTTACTGTAATCAAAGTATTAAGTGTAGGACTTAACAGTGTAAAAGCTTCAGAGTATTATGTAATCAGGTATTTAAACAAGTCTTTCATGGCTAAGACTTTTCGACTCCTCATTCAAAACAAATATACAAGTGCCTGCTTTTAGAATTTGGAAGCACACAGTATTCTAAAAATGAAGAAAATAGTGAAGCAGTAATGGTACCCATTTAAATGAGCATTCTGGATCCACAAGGCTGTGATAGAGTGTTTCCACTTTATTATTCTATTATTCTTAGAAAAAAACTAACACACTAAAAAAAAGGTATTTTAAGGCTTATTTTATTGAAATGCAGAAAACACAATTTTAACCAGTTTGAAAGTGTTGCCAATAGAAACATATTGATCAGAATGGTGGAAGAATTTTGGTTTCAAAACAACAATTTAATCAAAATGAACAAAACTTCAGATACATGCCAAGAAAAAGATGTCAGGAAAAAAGCTATTGAATAAATAGCAAAGCATATGCAGGGCAGGATTCCACTCTATTTAGCGCCCATTCTCTGCTCCAGATTATTTTAATTTTGGTGGAAAATTTGGAATCAAAGTTGCATTTATGACAAAGTCTTAAAGTATGAGGTAATAGTTCTGATTTAAGTTGCCATTTTCTTTTTTCACTTGGCTGTTTGTATAACATAAGTACACTTTTAACAAAATTGGATTCTTGGGGATCTGATGTAAAACGTTTGTATACTATCAATATGACATTTATGATAGGTTTTGAATCTGTGGTGATGGTGGAATGTGTGTTTTATTTGTCATTATGCAGTGATGAGGCATTTTCCCTTTATAAATAGTATTGTATTATGCTTTTAATTCAAAATAAACTTGTTTAATATAAGTATATTTGCATAAAACTATACAATTTATATTAAAAAGTATTCAGATATATGCAGATTTACATTACTGTTAACATAATTATATAATTATTGCATTATTGAAAAGTTGTGTTGACTTCTTGTTGTATTTGATGGTAATAGGAGATATTACTTCACTTAATTTATCTTTGACACACTAAGATTATATTTGATGGACAAAAGTAGTTTAAAAGAGCATTTAGTTTTAAAAGAAATACTCCGTGTGCCTGCTTTCATACATATATATACTTTAGTTGTATTTAGTGATCATTGAGTACTGATGTTGTCTACTTTAGTGTCTAGTTTTACTTTTCAAATTATAATTGTAATGAATAATATAACTTACATTGAATGTTGACATATTTTTTTCTTTTATTTGTCTTGCATTATGTAGTAGGTGAGTGTAAAAAGTAAACTATCTTCACAAAAACATATTTTCTGATTGTTTCACCACTTTTTGGAATCTGAATATTGTTTAGTTTCTCTACAACCCTAGGTCATAGTAGGTGGACCACATTTAAGTTTGATAGCTTCTTTCAGTATTTCAAAATGTGGGTCTTGTCCTATAAATATTTTATTTACTTGTGTTTTTAGCACATGAAATATTTCTATACATTGACAGTCTGAGTTCAGCAATCTCTAAGATTTACTGAATCTGTTTCAAGCATTAACAAAGAGTCAACACTCCATACCAAACATAATGGAGTTATATACTTGATGTAATTTGTCATGCAGCCGTGGTGTAGACCTGTAATCCAGAGATCAAATCCTGGCAGTGGCAGTCAATTTTTAAGGACATCCTTAACTTTGTATAATTGAGTTAGGCTGTGTGAAAAAAAGCAAAGTAAGACCACTTTGTGTCCTGTTTGAACTCAAGTCAGGTTCAGTCTTAACAGAATCCAAAATGTTCTCAGTTCCATTAGACAACCTGAGTAACAGCATATAGCATTTGTGACTATAACAGAACACCGCTCACTCTTCTTTATTTCAATGACTGTAAAACATTGGTATTAGCACAGTATTTTTACCTGTATTAATAGGCCTGTAAAAGCAGTAAAAGTTCTGTACCAATAAAATGAAGAGCTACACTTTCCTGTATTAAGATTTATGTTTGGTGTGCAGTTTGGGCTCCATAAAAGTAACCAAAAAGAAAATGTTTGTAGCATCTAGCGGACTAACAGATTTGAATGTGGACAACCTGAATCATGGTAATTTTGTTGACACTTGACAGCATCTTACCGGTATATGAACTGTATAGGTGGCTGGACCGGTATATATCCCTATCTGACCTTTGTTGGTAAAAATTTCTTCTGTGTATACTAGATCAGGGTTTTTTATAAGTCCTTAGGTGTCATTACTTAGGGAGATATGTTTAACACAACCCTTGTTTTCAAGGTTCTGATGACTTGTTTAAGTGAAATACTTAGGTCTGTTTTGACCTTTTTAGCATAACTTTTGCTTTTTTCTTTCATGCTTTGGTTATTTTGTTGTAATAGGAATACCTTAGATCATTGTTGGACTTTGTATACCAAAATATCTATGCATAAAGTGCCAATTCAGTAGATCTAATTAATTTATAAAGTGCTCATCCAAGGTTGTGAAAATCTCTGCTTGATAAAAAATATAGTTTGGCTTACCAAAAGAGTCACAAGTCATATCAAATATTACAGAGACAGCTATTTTTATTGTGCACATAGAAACTTTCTTTTGTCACAGATATTATCTACAGAATAGGTCTGTTGTAGTGCAGCAATAGTGATAGTGTATCTAAATTTTATCTAAATACTGAAGAATATTAGAAAGTGCCTATTCAATCATGTAGCTTGTCGCATTGGGAAAGCTTTATATTAAATACATGTAATTTATTTTGAGCTGGTACTTGAGGGTTGGGGCATAGCAGTCTTAGTTGAAAAGAATGCAAAGAAATTGTCAGAATGACGTCACTGTACCTGATACCCTGCAGTTTAAGGACAAATTGAACAGAGTCTGGTACCCAGCACCAGCAAGCTTTGTAGTGTGAATGCAAGCTGCTCATCTTGTAAATCTGAGTGTTGTCACTGTAAAAGCTGTAAAACACTTCTACCCCTGATTACGCATTTATAAATTGTTTGAATGCAGCACCTTTATTTTCAAAATCATCAACTTTGTATATAAAATTATTGTCAGTGAATTAATATTGTGAAAATGACATGAAAAATCAGTATCTTGTTATGTTGGATCACACATAATTACGTGTCTCCTGGATTTAAAATATACAGTTGTACCTGTGTTAGCGATCACCTACATTCAGCGGCCACATGCCTTTAAGGGAGCAAAATTTTTATATTCCAGAGCATCATTTATCATTATACTATATTTAAAAATGAATAGATCTGTATCAAGCAGTAGCCTATTTTAAATGGCTGTGAATTTTGTGTTTCTAGTCTGACTACACAACACAGGTTCAGCTCTGTTTGCTGTTTTCTTAAGACCAGAAGATCATCATTATGGATGAAAGTCAGGAGTTGATGTTCAAACTTATCTTCATCCAAACTTGTTGCAAAACCTCAAAAACTTATTTTCATAAAGTGCGGCTTGATACAACTAGAGATACTTTAAGACGGGATATTGTTTGTTTATTTCAGTGCAAAGTTTGGACGGAAGGTGATGTACGTCAATTACCTTCATGAGTTGAAGGCTCATCTACACTTTGATCAGCTCAAAGTTCCGCCACTTGTCTTACAGTAAGTAATGTTTCTACTTTTCATTTGTCACTGGATGAAAGTATGAAAGAAGATCTATTCAAATCAAGAAATCCTTCCTTTTTGTCGAGCCCACTGATATACATAGTTGTCGCTTCGGCAGTTTGGTGTATGTGCGTGCATCCATCTAGAAGAGCTTTTCTTGGCTGTAATTGCTATTGCATTGAAGGATTATGAATTACTGACTTGGTATAATGTTCACCACAATGGGATGTCATGTGGCACTTAAAAACTAGGTCTGTAGCTCAAAGGTCAAGGTCACACTAAGAGATTAAAGGTAAAAAATGGATACATGAGACCTTGTCTGGACTATTCAAACCTGCAACCTGCCTTTTGCAATTTTGTTATGCACTTTCTACCTCAAATGTTGGAATTATTTTGTACCATTTCAAATAATTATGCTGAATTGCAGATCCTATAAAAAGCATTGCCATGCTAAATATAGCTTTCTCCAAGAGTATGAATGTTCGTGTTGAAATTACAATAACTGTTATAGATGTTATGTGATTATAAATGAACCTATTGAGTTGTTTATTGTAGATACAATGCAAAGATCTTATCCTCCCAGAAGCCAGTGTATCCATATGAAGGGGATGTAAGACGTAACAATAGCTCACTGAAGACACAACAGTTTGGTGTCTCCCTTTCTCTGTAAGTATATAGCACAGTGTTTCTGTGTATTTGTATGCATATGGCAGCCTTGTACATTTTAAGTTTTTCATGTGACAGTAAATAAGCATACCAGCATACCAAAAACAAATAACCATGTTTTCACAACATACAGCCAGCAGTCATATCTTATATTACACAGCATTAGTTTGTTCTATGTAGCCCTTTATATGTATGTTGCGAGTGCTATCACTTTGAAAAGACAGCTTCTCTTAGGTCACTGTGTTTGTGTTTTCAGTTAACCTAACTTTATGTCTCTTATGTTAGAATAATTATTATTCTTATATTGATAATAATGATAAGAGATTAATTAATCAATTAAAGTTGGCAAGGTGTTCAAGTTATGTTACAGTTCAAAATGACCATACTGAATTATTGTCCAGAAAAACGCTTTAAGGGGGATCACTGGTGAGGTTTTGGATTTGTGCACTTCCGGAAATTTACATTTGTTGTATTTCAAAAATGATGAGTTAACTGGAAAAAACAATTATGTAGTAGTGAACTTAGGCACAATAGGAATATTTTGGCGTAAAAAAATTGAACATTTTTGAGAAAAAATATTTTGACCTCACATTTGGTGACTAAATTGACAAATTTTGTCATATGCCAAAAATGGGGGTAGGGGTACAAAAATAGTCATTTCTCAAAAACCATTTAAGATATTTACATAATTCAAACTGTATTATAAGAAGAACTGTTAGGATATAAATATTCATTAATGACTAGTTTCTATTAAAGTTCTTTGTTACAGACATATGCCGTCATATCTCAAAGCTCGCCGAAATCTAAAAAACACATTTTTTGTCAGTTTTTATTGAATTTCTTTCTTATATGCACATTGACCCCCATTTTTTATTTTTGCATTCTAAAACAAAGGTTTTAATCAAACTGCAGACAAAATATCTGAAAAAGCTTCTAACTCCTTTATCATGAAATATTCATTTATCAAAAATTGAAAAAATGAATTTTAGTATAGTGGGTGGGGTAATAATAAGGAGCGTAATGTTTATTCAGATGATGATAGAAATACCACTATCTCTAATTTTTCATCCTAAAGTATAATATACTACATAAGAAAAGATTAGAAAGTGATATCCATTCTGAAACATACACCACATACATAAACATTTATAATACCAAAATTCTAGCTAATTCTGCATTAAGCACCTTGATCTGATAGTGTATCACTAAATATTAATATTGCGAAAAAGTTAAGTCATTGACCCATCATTATTTTTCCAGAAATTAACTAGCAAAATGTTAGTCTCCATAAAAAACAGGGTCAATAAAATTTCTTGTTATTTTGAATTTCAGCAGTGACCCCCCTTAAACACAATGAATGTTTCAATTAGGTACATATTGCTGATTTCACTATACTGTTTGATCTAGTAGTCTGCCACTGTGGTTGAGTGGTTAGAGTTGCTGACATGAAATCACTGTTGCCACTCATAGATCTAGGGTCATGGGTTTGAGCCCTGCTACTGACCATGTCTCTATATTTTGAGAAAGTTGGCATTATCTTACGGAGTATAGGAGTCTAGGACTTGTTCTTCCCAGGAATGATGATAAACTAACTGCCTGTTTAAATGACCAAATGGAAAAGTCCTTAAATTGTTACAACTACTTGATCTAGGTGGTTTACTTTGGACTACTGACTGGCTTACTGGCTACCTATATTTCAGACCTTGCTTTTTGATATTTCAGAATAAAAGCAAACTTTAACCAGGTTATACCACCCACTGTTCAGTTAACTGTCGAGTTCCTCAGAGTTCATGGTAAGGCTTGTTTTGTTTGTATTTGAACTGGAACTTTGAAATTTTGTCTTAATATTTTGCTCATCAACAGGATAACAAATGCCAAGGGTTTGTCGGCAAAACTGTGAAGTGTTTTAAGATTCTAGAAGTAATTTTGGCGTTCCATCTTTGCTTTCATTCCTGCAAGAATGAGCAAAAGATTGAAAGCTAATAGTTATCTGTCATAGTTATCTGTTATTCTCTTGTGGATTGTAAATGTATCACTGTCAGACAAATTTCCATATTTCTTTAACTAGTGTTTGCAAACTGGTTGAATAAGTAAAGTTACTGTTATCATAATTATGACAATGCATATTGAATTACTGATACATGGTTGTTGTACATAGCACTTACGTCTATGCTCTAACTTTTCAGCACTTGATTCAGAGGGTATTTTCCGACGCACAGCAAATGCAGCAACTCTGAAACAAGTGCAGCGACGGTTGAATGACGGAGAGACTGTGGATTTCACAGAGTTTAATGATGTTACCATAGCTGCTGTAACACTGAAAACATTCCTTAGAGACCTCGCAGAACCAATACTAACATTCGAACTCTATGAACCAATTATAAGACTTTATGGTAGGTAATTTTGTTAATAAGTCTTCTTAAATTTGTCAAATTTTATGATTAGTTTAGTTCATACTAATTTATTTTCGCTCAATTGTGAAGAAAGCCTTAAGCTTATTGAGTCACTCTCTAGTCCACTTCCTGGAAATTCCAGTACTGGTGTCATATGAGGAGGTATGGTTGGACCCCAGTGGGGCTCGCACGCACAACCTCTGGGATGATTGGCAGACACCTTAACCTCTCTATCACCGCTTGCCTTAAATATAGATTTTATAAGACTTTCAGTATAGCTTTCTGTGCTAAAATTAAATGGTTTTTGTTTCTAAATACATGTTCAGGTCATGATAAAGAAGAGCAGATCATGCAGGCAAAGAGAATGTTGACAGAGGAATTACCTGAAGATAACTACATAGTTCTCAAATACATTCTTGATCTTCTCACAGAGGTAAGTTTGCATATCTCATTCAGTTCATTGATTTATATACCTTTGATATTGGAAACGATTTTATGAAAAGAATATGGCAGATTTTTTTGCTACATTCTTGTCGTTAAGAAATACGGAATGTGAATAAAATGTAACTACAGTTTTTCCATTGATTCCTCCATGATTATATGCATGCAAAAAATAGGTTTCTCCTGAAAAGTTTTTGAATAGTCCTCTGTAAAGTTTGGTTGATTGACTTTCTAATTAACCATTAAGTGTCAAACATGATGAAACTAGTACATGTAGTCATTGTTTTCTGTTTCAGGTTGCTGCCCATTCAGACAAGAACAAGATGACCACACAAAATCTCGCCATCTGTTTCGGACCAAACTTGATCTGGCCCAAAGGTCAGGCATCACTAAACACTATGGGACATGTTAATACATTTGCTCTCTTACTATTAGACAACTTTGATGCATTGTTTAAAACAGAAACTAGCACGGAGTTAGTGACAGAGACATAAAGCCATATCTTGATGAAATGGGATCTTCTTGAGCACAGAGATGGAATAGTTTTAGTTCAGGGCATTGCAGAATGTAACATTATCAGTCACGCACTCGTACACAAGAAATTTCCAGGATGTATGTCAAGGAATTTTGAAATTTTTCCTTGTCTGTGAGAGAAATGTTATATATGTGTATACATGTTGGTACAGAACTTATTTGGTGAAGGAAAGGGATAACTTACATGTAGAATAGGGGAACTAGGCCTGTAGGGACATCACATGGTCACACAGGTTTTGACTTGATATGTAATAAAGTTGTCCAAATTTTCTTGTTAGTTACATTGTACAGGATTATTCATATGCTATTACTCACTACAGATGTTTCAGGTTTTGGCCATGAATGAGCACGTTACGTACCATATAAATGCAGTGCTTACTTTCCTAAGGCAGGCAATAACTTCCAAGAAAATGCCAAATTTTAATTATTTTGATCACACAATTTCAGGAAAAGAAATGTGGACAAACAAAAATCAAGTACTAGACTTTTGACAATAGTGACTGTCTTGATACCTTTGCCTTAACTGCCAACACCTGTAGATTCCATTAGTGCATGTCGCCTGGAGGAGGTCATTAGTCATGTTATGTAAAAAGACGTATGTTTAATTAAAAGTTTATAGATGCAATATAAATTATTCACGGTTAAAAATCTGTGATGCGGAACATTATAAGTTGACCTTGTTGCATAGCAACATTTTCCGTAATTAAACTTTAGTATCATGCATGTTTCACCAAGAGAAAGAATCTCATAATAATTATGTCCATTATTTGCACTACCACTTCATACGTACAAGAAGATCATGAGAGTTAATAAAGATGCAAACAAATGCTTGATGACCCTATCCTGGTCATATTGTTACAGTCACTGAGTTGAAATCTCTGTAACCTTTCATTGATTGAAAGTTGTGGGTTTTAGCCCTGCTACCGACCAGTTCTCTGTGAGAAAGCTGGCAGTTTCATATTGATGATGGAAGTCTACCGGTAGTAGGGGTCCTAATAAAGAATTATGGTTAGGTAAACTGCATGGTAGATAACTGAACTAGTGCTGAAACTGGCTTTAGTTTACAAAGAAAAAAGGGAACAGGATTGTGCTTGGTACTTTATGATGCAGGAAGACTGAGTTTATGGATTTTAGAGTTTTAAATTATTTCCACAGATTAGTTTTGTCAGTATTGAAGTGATCATAGAAAATCCATAGATTTTAGTAAGAATTCTGGCTAAGAATAAGTAGAACAATTCTAATTATGGCTGACAGAGTGAGATGATTGAGTTGACTGATGAATGCTGTAACTTACATTCTGCTATAGGCAGCATGACATTCCTTCCTGTTCAGGTTTCTCAAACTTTTGGCATCTTTATTATGTGTTTGTTTTAATATGTTGAACTGGTGCTTCAAAATATAAATCATGTTGATCATTTTTTGACAGACACAAATTTTGTTTTTCTATACAATCAGTTTGTTCATGGTGTGGAATACAGTACTGGTACTGTTCATGGAGTGAAATACAGTAATGGTTACTGTTCATGGAGTGAAATACAGTACTGTGTATTCAATTTGCTGTGCCTGTATGAACTACTTTATTTTATGGTAAATATAGTTATTACCATGACTCTGCTGAAGCTATAAATAGACTTGTTGTGTTAAGAAAATAGACTCGTTTGTGTTTAAATTAAGACAGAGCTGTACTATTGTATATAGGGATACCGGGGTATGTACCATCTGAACAGACCATTATCAGATTACACAGGTACATGTAGAATGGTTGATCATGATCTACACTTGTCCTGTGGCGCAATGTTTAATTGTACACTTCGTTTTTGTATAACATAAGGTTTTAAATTGGGTGGTAAATTTAATTTTTCTTCAACACAATCCCTAATACAATTGGTTGTTTCTGTAAGCAATTACATAGCCTGAGAAACTGTGAGAATGACATATTCCTATGAACACATGTTATTCCAAGATGTACAAAATTGCATGTTCTAGAAATTTAATATATCATTGTATTCATTATTATTGATAAATTGTATGTGAATATATAGCTTTGAATATGTAAATATATTAAACAAGTGTTTATATTGATCAGTAATATGAATGTTGAAGTCTCTAGTCACATAGAGGTATGAAGTTGTTGAAGAATATGTATGAACATTACCTGATAAATACCATTATGGTGTAGGAATTAGAGATCACAAAATTCTTGAGTGGATAAGATAATTAATATTGACAGAAAGTTGTCACATATTTCATACATATGTTGACCTAGAACTGAAGTGACTTGGATAATTTTATCAGTAGCCCTTTCCCTCCTGAATTTCTGAAATTGACTGGTCCATCTTTCATTTTGGACAGAACCATTCATTGTGTATGGGGGTATATAATCATTTACCTACTGAACAACAAACAGTTTAGACCATGATTAGACTGCACAGAATGTAGACTGATTGTTGTTTATTCTGGTTGCAAGAGCGTAACTGTTTGGCACAAATATGGTAAGGGTCAAATTTGCTAGATGAATAACTTAGAAGATTTCTGAACAACTGAACATGCCAAAATTGTAGAAATGTTTACACAATTTATTGTTTAACCATGAAATCATAATACTTTTTATGTTTTGGACATTAGTGCTACAGTTCTTCTGAATTAAAGGGATTGGCTACCAATTGGATCTGATTTCATGTATATGTCTCAAGCAGATATGCTTGTTCAGTTTGTAACATGGTGAAAAGAGAAATTTGCTCAAATATTCTGTTTTCTTACCAATACTCAGCTTCTAGGTTGATATTTCTTTAATTCTGTGTTATTGTTCACTATCACGAGATACCTATTGCATGTCTTGTGTGTTTCTTTTAATCTACTTGTTTTACTGTGATATTGAAAGTTCAAATATATGTAAGAAGTACATCCTTGAAAGCTTTTTTTGTGATGTCTAGTGGAAATAAAACTGTAGCAGCATCACACTAAAGTATTGTGTCTACAGAAAATTATGGCACATTTTCAACAAGCTCTTTATGTTAGCTTAGTGGAGCTAAAAGTTTTTACAGGGAATTGTTAGGTTTAGTGTAACATTAGGGCCAACCTTTTACAGGAACAATTCTCACAGTTATAAAATATCTGTGAGCATAGTATAAGAAATAATCATACATGTATTTTGATAAGATACAATGTTAAACATAATAAAAATGACTGTCTTCAGTGAACCCCTGGCGTAAGTGTACAAGATTTCACAAACTGTACTCGGGTGAGCTGCCTGTAAACATTGTAACATCTTGTTTCTTATTCTTGATTGGTCAGGTCATATGTACATGTATATTCCTGGTAGGTCAGGTCATATATACATGTATATTCCTGATAGGTCAGGTCATATATACATGTATATTCCTGATAGGTCAGGTCATATATACATGTATATTGATTACTGATTTGGAATACATTCCTATGTTGTAAAATACTTATGTGTTTGTATAGTTATGTGTATTTGTAAGTCATTTAAGAACATGTGTAAGTTTTGATGCCATTATCTGTTTCCTTTGTAAATACTTAAATATTTTGTCTATTAAAATGTACCATGTATGTAATATTTCATGTACAGAAAAGTAATAGAAGAAGAGTATGGGCTGAAAAAAAAATGTTCTAAAATACTGTCGAGGGATAAAGAAAACGAATAGATGGATGTTACTTACCTCTAGATATATACACTATACAACATATTGTAGTGTAAATAAACATACGCATATATTATTCCATTATTAACATAAGTCACATTTGCTTGCAAGCAGTTTCACTTTATTTGGAAAGTTATAATAATATCTAAATTTAGGGCTATTGAATACAAATACAAAAAAACATTTGCTTTGAGATTCCATCTGGAATGAGTCTCAAGAACAATTAATACTAGTTAAAGCTGCTTGCTCTCAGCTTTTTTGTGAAAAACTAAAGTTCATCAAACTCTCTGTAAATAACGTATTTTAGAACTAATAGTCAAATAAAAAGGTTGAAGTATAAATTCCTGTGATGTATATCTGTGAATTTGAAATTATACGCTACCAAACTGTAAAGCGTTACTAATGCTTTTGAATTTCTAATATATAAACATACAGTGTAGCAGAGCCGTAAAACCAAGTTTATCAGCTTTTTCAAATTTTTACAAATTCCTACCAAGATTTTTACTTATATTGTTGATTCTAGCCATGAGTTTTACATTTTATCATTGTTGAAAATTGTAAAAAATTTAAATGGCAACTTTGAGCGAGCAGCTTTAAGGTATCAGGTGTCAGTAAATTAGTATAAATTAAAAAGCAAGGAATTATTATCTCAAGTTTTTAAATGACTATCAAATTTTCATTTGTCTTTGAAAATGTAAAAACTGTCTTAATTTAACAAAGATGTTTTGTGTATAACAAGACTATGTTCAGGTAAATCAATTGTTTAGATGATGAGAGCTTTTAACATTAGTCATTTTTGGTACACATAATCACCAGAACCACTTTATTACAATATATTCACTGTCTCAAAACAGGCAAAGGATGCTTGTTTGTATCCATGACAACTATTTACTCCTATAAACATGGCACTTTACAGAAATACTGATAAAATGTAATTTTTAGATCCCTGTTGAATAAGCCTTCATTTCGTTTTTTTCTGGAAGGCTCAATAGATACGGGATAAGAATTATATTTTTAACAACTTCTGCTGAAGAAGACCAGATTTATGTTCAAGGTAGAACTCGTGAATTACATGTACAATGTAATTTATTTTAGATTAAATCTTAAATTACTTGAAATATTTCTTTGTGTGGCTAAAACCTAAATTTATTACAAATATTCTTAGATCTGGCTGAAGTGTTTGCTCTGCAGTGAAATTTCTCCCATCAGTTATGTGACATTAAAAAATCCTGGAAAATAAAAGTAAGAGAAAATAATAGAAATAGTGTACTTGAACATAGAAACTGATATTGTTTAGGCATGGGATGGTCAATATGAAAATTAGTCCTATACAACCAGTAGGAGTGTTTTGTTGTTATTGTTAAATCATGGACCACTTTGTTACCTCTGCAAATAAAAGATTTCAAATATTTTGTTGTTTGTTATCATTGCATTTCTTATAATATTTGTTGTGACTGAATTTCATGGTTGTTTTTGGTATCATTGGTACATCACTCACTGCATTTAATTTTCATTCTTATATTGCGAGGTTGTTTGTGCCAAATTGTATGTCCATAAAAGCGTGTAATTCTGTGGAATAAAATGGTTATATGAACAATGGATACACAAAGCAGAAGTCAAGGAAAATTCACTAGTCTCAACACTTGTTTCTTCTTTTTAGCTCGACTTTTCTATGAAAAGGGGAGCTATCCTACTCGCCCCGGCGTCGGCGTCGGTGTCGGCGTCGGCGTTGGCGTCACACCTTGGTTAAGTTTTTCGTACCACCCCACTTTATTTCAAAAGTATTAGAGGTATGGCTTTGAAACTTACCATACTTGTTTACCATCATAACCTCCATCTACAGACAAGAGTACATAACTCTGTCAATGTTTTTGACAGAATTATGGCCCTTTTTTTACTTAGAAAGTGTATTGAGCTTGGTTAAGTTTTTCGTACCACCTCACTTTATTTCAAAACCATTGGAGGTATTGCTTAGAAACTAACCATACTTGTTTACCATCACGACCTTCATCAACAGACAAGAGGACATAACTCTGTCAAGGTTTTTGACAGAATTATCACCCTTTTTGACTTAGAAAATACATTGAATATGGGTAAAATCCACTTATTGTCTTAACCCTTTGAGATATTTCTTTGAAACTATTAATGCTATTTCACATCATTACCCCCATCTGTACGCAAGAGAAGGTAACTCTGTCAGGGATTTGTTTTAAAAATTAAGGCCTTTTATCGACTTAGAATCTTGGTTAAGTTTTTCGTACCAGTCCACTTTTTGACTGAACTGTTTGAGATATTAATTTGAAAGTTGGAATACTTGTTTACCATCATGATTCCCAAACATGGGCAGGAGAAGGTAATTCTGTCAAGGATTTTATTTGAATTATGGCCCTTTTTGGCTTAGAAACTCAGTTAAAATTTTCATTCTTGTCCACTTGTTAACTTAACCATTTGAGATATTACTTTGAAAGTTGGAGCACTTATGTACCATGGTAAGACCTATCTGTAAGCAAAAGAAGATAACTCTGTGAAAAATTTTCTTGATTTGTACTTAGAAATTCCTGGTTAAAGTCTTGTGTGCCCTTAACTGTCAAAGTTTTGTTTTATTGGCAAGCACTAAAAAAGTCGAGCACGCTGTCCTACTGACAGCTCTTGTTAGCTCACCTGGTACTTTGTGCCAGGGTGAGCTTTAAGGATAGATGAGTGCCGGCCTTCTGTCCATCGTCAACATTTTGCTTCAAAAGACATCTACTCTGAAACCACTGGGCAAGTGTTGAAACTTGACAGGGATGTTCCTTGCATCAAGCTCAACCAAAATTGTTCAAAGAATTCCATTCTATAGCAACAAATAGACAATTTTTGTAAATCTTCTCTGAAACCAACAAGGCCTAGAGTTTAGATATTTGGCATGTAGCATTGCCTAGTTGATCTCTACCAAAATTGTTCAAATCATGACCCTGCCTGTGGGGTCACTTCATTTTACATAGGTTTCTATAGGAAAACTTTGAAAATCTTCTCCACAAGGTACAGCTAAGATGCATTGTCTAGTAGACATCTACCAAGTGTGTTCAAATCATGCCCCAGAGGTTAATATTGACCCCACCCAGGGGGTCACTTGTTTTACATAGACATATATAGGAAAACCTTTTATAATCTTCTCCTAAACCATAAGGTCTAGAGCTTAGACATTAGTGTGTAACAGTGTCTAGTAGACCTCTTCAAAGTTTGTTCAAATCGTGTCCCCTGAGTCAGAATTGACCCTACTATGGGGGTCACTTGGTATAGACATTTTTTTAAAGAATCTTCTCCAAAACCACAACGCCTAGAGTTTAGATATTTGGTCTGTTACATTGTCTAGTGGTCCTCTACCAAGTTTGTTCAAATAATGCCCCTGGGGTCAAAACTGACCAAGAACACCGGAGGCTCCCTTGTCTTTATAAAGAGTTTAGGAGAAACCTCACTTCCAATGATTTCCTAAAGCAACCACTGACTTGCCAAGCTACCACTGACTTCCTTAGCAATCAGTGACTCTTTAACAACCAGTAACTTTCCCTAGTAACAATGGATTTCCCCTTGGAACAAATTATTTATTTAACAACCAGTGACTTCCCCTAGCAACCAGTGACTTCCTTACTGACTCCCTTTAGCAACAAGTGACTTTCATAGGTAAATGCACTGGTACGCAACATATGGCCATCATAGCCCTCTCATTATCATTTAGTTGAGCACTAAAGTAGTCATAAAGTTCTGTGCACTTATATTAAATGCAGCCAAAGCTCCTGCTCCTTTCTGCCCATTCCACTACCACTGTATTGAAATCATTTTGAACATAAGGAAAACATTATTACATGAAGTAAGCAAGGTCAAAGCCACTTTTGTTAGTTGAAAATATGCTAAAATACATGCGTTGTTTTTATAACAATGACACAAACTCACAAACTGAGATTACCCAACTAAAATGTAGTTAAGTCTTGCTAGACACAGCTGTCTTATAGCTGTCTAAACCAGTAAGATATTTTGCTCAGACCAATAGCATGCCAGTATCCCTGAAATACTTAAATATTCCAGCTTAGACTTGTGTGGAAGAACAGACCAATAGCGTGCCAGTATCCCTGAAATACTTAAATATTCCAGCGTGGACTTGTGTGGAAGAACAGACCGATAGCGTGCCAGTATCCCAGAAATACTTAAATATTCCAGCGTGGACTTGTGTGGAAGAACAGACCGATAGCGTGCCAGTATCCCAGAAATACTTCAATATTCCGGCGTGGACTTGTGTGGAAGAACAGACCGATAGCGTGCCAGTATCCCAGAAATACTTAAATATTCCGGCGTGGACTTGTGTGGAAGAACAGACCGATAGCGTGCCAGTATCCCAGAAATACTTAAATATTGCGGCGTGGACTTGTGTGGAAGAACAGACCAATAGCGTGCCAGTATCCCAGAAATACTTAAATATTCAAGCTTAGACTTGTGTGACCATATTATCAGAAGCCCACCAGTGCATTTGCAATTGTAATGGATGTAACAATGTTTTATTTTCTATCCGCCTGTATTAAAATGAGTCTGCTTTTATTTTCTTTTTTAAATACCTAACTAATGCATGTCTAACATCAAACGAAAAGTTATTGATCTTTAATGTGTTTGCACATACAATGTATCCATCTGACTTTATATCTACCACTGAAGCTATGAAAACAGTGACTCTGTGATAGCAATAGCAGGTAAGGAAAAAAAAAAAAAAATTCTGATTGAGAAAATGCTTTCAAGCTTTTTTCGGGCGGAAGAAGGAAGGGCACGAAGCACCGTTGGGCGAAGCCTGACCATAGGTAAACGTATTTACTAGTATTTACTTGAATACTGAAAGCAATTAATTATGTGATTTGTGATTACCCATGGAAGATTTCAAATTGTCCGCACCTGGACGATACGAAAACATACTTATAACAATGCACCGTTTTTTAACTTCCGCTGCAAATGACGTCATTTATGTGATGTCATTAAATGTCAGCCATTTTTGTTTTGAAAAAATGCAACACATTTCCGTTTAATGCAGGTTTGAACTTTGGAAATGTAAAGAGATTCTATTTATGTACATATTCCTAAAGTTTGATACTTTTTCTTGTTACGCCATAAAAAGTAACATTTCTTTTAGCAGCCAACACCTTGATTCATGATTCAATGGGTATTTGATATCAATAATTTTCGTAACTTCAAAAGTTTTTGCGACCCCTGGGCCCTGAAAATTCGTACCATTTTTAAAAATGAATTACTGGTATGCTTTCGCCCGATATAGGTTTTGCCTATTTTCATATTAGCTTTTAATCGTTTAAGATCAAGGCAAGTTACAAGTTGTGTTTAAATATATATTAATTCAATTCCAGAATATTGATTCTTACTTTCTTGTTACTTGTAGCAGTCAGTTTCAAAGGGAGAAATGCGTTTGAGAAAGAATAAGAGAATCAACAATCATCCACTACCTAATCTTTCATGTTTTTTTTCACAGTGAGCCTAAGTAACTAGATCTATATTGTCTGCGACTCCATTCTCTTCATTTTTGTCAGTTAAAATAATATAATGTAGATCTAGTAAATTTTGTGAACAGTTTGTTTAGATTCTCTAAAATGGTCGTAACTGTTGTTAACAGCGTTACTTGGGTTGACACACGGCATAATAAATATAGAATGTATCATTTAATGATACCATGGATATAGTGGTATTTGACCTGCACATGGAAGTTCAATTTAGTAGCAGATAGTCATTGCTAAAATTATCTCAATGATTTAAAACGATCACCGGTCAAAAGATTCGCCAAAGACTTACCTAGTTATGGCTTTGAAACGGCTAATCTTTATGCATTATCTACATACACTGAAGAAAGTTTGTAGAGGATTGACATCTAGTGTCATGAGTGCTGACAGTGTGCATAAAACTGCAACAGAAGGTTTTAAGCAGGTAAATGAGAACGTGTGGGGAAGAAAAACAATATATTGATTTAAATTGAAACAAAAGATAGACTGGTGGCTGTTAATCATGTTAATTAAAGTTTATACAAAAATGGAATAAACAACTGTGCCATGTGATCTTAAATCTCTTTGTGTAAATATGTTCTTGACCTTGTTCACGGTGGGGAATCGCATGATCAAAATAATCTCTAAACAAAAGTGAATATATGAAAAATGGTATAAAATAATGAAAGCTATTCAGTTGTGATTATAAAAAGTAGACTATCTTATGACATTAACGTATTCTAGAACTACTCAAGTCTCAATAACAATCATCTTCTGATTGTGCTGAACACTTCAAAACTAAATTAGTTCAGTGTACTGAAGTGTTTATTACAATCGGAAGGAGACTATGATGAGACCTTAGAATGTAGTTCTAGGATACATTAACGTCGCCATAAGATAGGCTACATTTCATATTTAAAGCTAAACAACTTTCATTATTTTTTAACATTTTCATAGATTTACTTTTGTTTAGAGATTATTTTGATCACGTGCTTCCCCACCGTGTTGTTAGTTGTTTCTTCACTTTACTTTGATTGCATGTACTAGTTTTTGACACCCACCACATTGTCAAGTTGTTTAACTTCTTCAGTGTGCTATGCTAGAATGTTATTTAGATTGTTAATTCATACTGAAGTGATTCCAGAGGAGAAAAGTCTCAAGTCCCAAGCTGGGATCGAACCCTGACCTCCAGCATGGGAAGCAGACACCACAACCCCGTCGCTGAAGGGTTAACCCAACAGCAAGGCTGTTGGAATTGGCTGATAACCACTTCACTCCTCCCCTCTTTATCAATTTGGAACCCAGCATCAACTGCACAGTCCTAAGATAATAAGTAATAACTCACCTTGCTTTCTTTTAATTTCTGTGATATTTTACATTTCAATTCATTTTCACTGCTAGGTCTTATCAAAATGCTTCTATTTCATATAGCATTTAACACCTTCAATTCATGGTGTTTTTGAAAGTTTAATTATCAATTTCTGCATCAAAGAAAACAATTATTCAGTTCTACATCTAAAACATAAGGAAGAACTCCCCCTTCTACATCTTATATATATTCTTCCATTTGGCAGTGATACCAAATAAATAAATACTCTATTCATTGCATTATAATGACTGCTAAATGTTTTTATATGTTTCAGTATTTCACCAAGCATTTCAACTAAGTAGTTAACATCTATACTGCAATAAAGACTTGACTTATGACACCCTATGATATCATTGATATTCAGTCCGTTAAACTTTTCGACTGGAAATGTGACCCAGTTCATTTTGTTTGAGTTACAGTAAACAAAATGAAATACCAGCCTTTAATGGGTGAAGTTTTTGCAAATCTTAATGTAGACAGTGTCCTTCTTTTCTTTACATTTAAACAAAGTAATCTTTTTAACAAAAGTCATTATTCATAGAAACAGACAACATGTGTTCAAAATGTAAAATTACAATGTTTAGTTGAAACAACAAACAATGCATTGAATGGAACTCGCGTTTCAAGCTTCCTTGAGCAGTGTTGCTCCGGGTTCACTGTTAGCCGTTCAAAACATGCTCCATCGTTCCAGTTAGCCATTTTTTTCTCATCCATGAAAGTTTAAACATGCCTATCTTCGTAAATCCTGGGCTAATGAACCTTCACAGTGTAATCAAGGAGGGTTCAGATTTTAGGATAGCATGCCAAAACACTACTTTATTCACAAGACTGAAATATTAATAGGCCATTTCCAACTGAAATCGATATTTTAAACAGTTTTCGGTTACTTTACTCGTGGTAATTGCTTGTAAGTGCAATGATATTCAAAGAAAAATATATTAGTGTGTAGGTATTTCATTGCTCTCAAAGCCTGTGTAGGTTACCTGTTCATAGAGACACATAAAATTATAGAAAAATCTACATCACCTGTTTCAGTAACTACAAAAAGCTTTTTCAGTCCTAGATGTCCTCCAAGTTCAAAGCCGTAGGATCATCACTGTGTAGAATGTTATTTAGATTGTTAATGGATACATTCATGAACAAAACAAATGTTGCAACAAACAGCTTTGTCCAAACAAACTTTTTTCTTTGCTTTCTGGTCCTATAAATAAGACCTCACCGTGCTTTCTTTTAATTTCTATATTATTTTATGATTATTTTACATTTTATATTCATTTTTAGTGCTATGCTTCAATTTCATATAGCATTTAATTTCATGGTGTTTTAGGGGGTTTTCTTCGGAAGTTTTCAAAATATTTCTTTCTAAATTTCTGCATCAAAGAAAACAATTATTCATTTTTACATCTAATACATAAGGAAGAACTCCTGATTCTATGTTATATATATTGTCCCGTTTGGCACAGATTTCAAATAAATGAATACCCTATTCATTGTTTTTATTTGTTTCAGTATATTTCACCAGTCATTTCAACGGTGTAGTTAACATCTTTGCTGCATACAAAGACTTCTCATTTTAAGTTACCCAAAGTTTACCATTAGCTTGTTAACACTCACAGATCCAGGTCTTTAATTCAATTATTTTTTAGATTGTTTTGCAACTTTTTACATGCACAGGTGATAAGATACTAGTATATGAAAATGAAATAAAGCTAATTTGAAATATTTTAAGAGAGGATTGCACCAAAAAGTAAGGCACAAGTACACACTATGTAGTTTACCAAGAAGTTTCTTCAAATGGAAGAAAATTTGCTTTTTGGGTCGATTGTTAAAATCGACCTAAAGTTAACAGAGTATATCGCCCTTACGGCCGAACGCACAACATACAAACAAGTAGTTCCATATAAACAGTTGTTAGGCATTATAGCGATTTCTGTTTTCAAAATTATATAGTAATAAATCTAAATAATTTAAAAACATTTCAGAATAGAATAATATTATTTCGTTATTGTTCTTTAAATGTGTAATTAATCGTAAATACTATTAATGCGCGAACGAACAACTTGGACATACAAATTTATAACAACTCGTTTTTTACTAATAACTCTATATTCAGCAATTTCACTTTATTTGGAAAGTTATAATAATATCTAAATTTAGGGCTATTGAATACAAATACAAAAAAACATTTGCTTTGAGATTCCATCTGGAATGAGTCTCAAGAACAATTAATACTAGTTAAAGCTGCTTGCTCTCAGCTTTTTTGTGAAAAACTAAAGTTCATCAAACTCTCTGTAAATAACGTATTTTAGAACTAATAGTCAAATAAAAAGGTTGAAGTATAAATTCCTGTGATGTATATCTGTGAATTTGAAATTATACGCTACCAAACTGTAAAGCGTTACTAATGCTTTTGAATTTCTAATATATAAACATACAGTGTAGCAGAGCCGTAAAACCAAGTTTATCAGCTTTTTCAAATTTTTACAAATTCCTACCAAGATTTTTACTTATATTGTTGATTCTAGCCATGAGTTTTACATTTTATCATTGTTGAAAATTGTAAAAAATTTAAATGGCAACTTTGAGCGAGCAGCTTTAAGGTATCAGGTGTCAGTAAATTAGTATAAATTAAAAAGCAAGGAATTATTATCTCAAGTTTTTAAATGACTATCAAATTTTCATTTGTCTTTGAAAATGTAAAAACTGTCTTAATTTAACAAAGATGTTTTGTGTATAACAAGACTATGTTCAGGTAAATCAATTGTTTAGATGATGAGAGCTTTTAACATTAGTCATTTTTGGTACACATAATCACCAGAACCACTTTATTACAATATATTCACTGTCTCAAAACAGGCAAAGGATGCTTGTTTGTATCCATGACAACTATTTACTCCTATAAACATGGCACTTTACAGAAATACTGATAAAATGTAATTTTTAGATCCCTGTTGAATAAGCCTTCATTTCGTTTTTTTCTGGAAGGCTCAATAGATATGGGATAAGAATTATATTTTTAACAACTTCTGCTGAAGAAGACCAGATTTATGTTCAAGGTAGAACTCGTGAATTACATGTACAATGTAATTTATTTTAGATTAAATTCTTAAATTACTTGAAATATTTCTTTGTGTGGCTAAAACCTAAATTTATTACAAATATTCTTAGATCTGGCTGAAGTGTTTGCTCTGCAGTGAAATTTCTCCCATCAGTTATGTGACATTAAAAAATCCTGGAAAATAAAAGTAAGAGAAAATAATAGAAATAGTGTACTTGAACATAGAAACTGATATTGTTTAGGCATGGGATGGTCAATATGAAAATTAGTCCTATACAACCAGTAGGAGTGTTTTGTTGTTATTGTTAAATCATGGACCACTTTGTTACCTCTGCAAATAAAAGATTTCAAATATTTCGTTGTTTGTTATCATTGCATTTCTTATAATATTTGTTGTGACTGAATTTCATGGTTGTTTTTGGTATCATTGGTACATCACTCACTGCATTTAATTTTCATTCTTATATTGCGAGGTTGTTTGTGCCAAATTGTATGTCCATAAAAGCGTGTAATTCTGTGGAATAAAATGGTTATATGAACAATGGATACACAAAGCAGAAGTCAAGGAAAATTCACTAGTCTCAACACTTGTTTCTTCTTTTTAGCTCACCTGGTACTTTGTGCCAGGGTGAGCTTTAAGGATAGATGAGTGCCGGCCTTCTGTCCATCGTCAACATTTTGCTTCAAAAGACATCTACTCTGAAACCACTGGGCAAGTGTTGAAACTTGACAGGGATGTTCCTTGCATCAAGCTCTACCAAAATTGTTCAAAGAATTCCATTCTATAGCAACAAATAGACAATTTTTGTAAATCTTCTCTGAAACCAACAAGGCCTAGAGTTTAGATATTTGGCATGTAGCATTGCCTAGTTGATCTCTACCAAAATTGTTCAAATCATGACCCTGCCTGTGGGGTCACTTCATTTTACATAGGTTTCTATAGGAAAACTTTGAAAATCTTCTCCACAAGGCCTACAGCTAAGATATTTAGTATACAGCATTGTCTAGTGGACCTCTACCAAGTGTGTTCAAATCATGCCCTGAGGTTAATATTGACCCCATCCAGGGGGTCACTTGTTTTACATAGACATATATAGGAAAACCTTTTATAATCTTCTCCTAAACCATAATGTCTAGAGCTTAGACATTAGTGTGTAACAGTGTCTAGTAGACCTCTTCAAAGTTTGTTCAAATCGTGTCCCCTGAGTCAGAATTTACCCTACTATGGGGGTCACTTGGTATAGACATTTTTTTAAAGAATCTTCTCCAAAAACACAAGGCCAAGAGTTTAGATATTTGGTCTGTTACATTGTCTAGTGGTCCTCTACCAAGTTTGTTCAAATAATGCCCCTGGGGTCAAAACTGACCAAGAACACCGGAGGCTCCCTTGTCTTTATAAAGAGTTTAGGAGAAACCTCACTTCCAATGATTTCCTAAAGCAACCACTGACTTGCCAAGCTACCACTGACTTCCTTAGCAATCAGTGACTCTTTAACAACCAGTAACTTTCCCTAGTAACAATGGATTTCCCCTTGGAACAAATTATTTATTTAACAACCAGTGACTTCCCCTAGCAACCAGTGACTTCCTTACTGACTCCCTTTAGCAACAAGTGACTTTCATAGGTAAATGCACTGGTACCTGCAACATATGGCCATCATAGCCCTCTCATTATCATTTAGTTGAGCACTAAAGTAGTCATAAAGTTCTGTGCACTTATATTAAATGCAGCCAAAGCTCCTGCTCCTTTCTGCTCATTCCACTACCACTGTATTGAAATCATTTTGAACATAAGGAAAACATTATTACATGAAGTAAGCGAGGTCAAAGCCACTTTTGTTAGTTGAAAATATGGTAAAATACATGTGTTGTTTTTATAACAATGACACAAACTCACCATGGTTGAGATTACCCAACTAAAATGTAGTTAAGTCTTGCTAGACACAGCTGTCTTATAGCTGTCTAAACCAGTAAGATATTTTGCTCAGACCATTAGCGTGCCAGTATCCCTGAAATACTTCAATATTCCAGCTTAGACTTGTGTGGAAGAACAGACCAATAGCGTGCCAGTATCCCTGAAATACTTAAATATTCCAGCTTAGACTTGTGTGGAAGAACAGACCGATAGCGGCCAGCATCCCAGAAATACTTAAATATTCCAGCGTGGACTTGTGTGGAAGAACAGACCGATAGCGTGCCAGTTTCCCAGAAATACTTAAATATTCCAGCGTGGACTTGTGTGGAAGAACAGACCGATAGCGTGCCAGTTTCCCAGAAATACTTAAATATTCCAGCGTGGACTTGTGTGGAAGAACAGACCGATAGCGTGCCAGTTTCCCAGAAATACTTAAATATTCCAGCGTGGACTTGTGTGGAAGAACAGACCGATAGCGTGCCAGTTTCCCAGAAATACTTAAATATTCCAGCGTGGACTTGTGTGGAAGAACAGACCATAGGGTGCCAGTTTCCCAGAAATACTTCAATATTCCAGCGTGGACTTGGTGGAAGAACAGACCGATAGCGTGCCAGTTTCCCAGAAATACTTCAATATTCCGGCGTGACTTGTGTGGAAGAACAGACCGATAGCGTGCCAGTATCCCAGAAATACTTCAAATTCCGGCGTGGACTTGTGTGGAAGAACAGACCGATAGCGTGCCAGTATCCCAGAAATACTTAAATATTCCAGCGTGGACTTGTGTGGAAGAACAGACCAATAGCGTGCCAGTATCCCAGAAATACTTAAATATTCCAGCGTGGACTTGTGTGGAAGAACAGACCAATAGCGTGCCAGTATCCCAGAAATACTTAAATATTCAAGCTTAGACTTGTGTGACCATATTATCAGAAGCCCACCAGTGCATTTGCAATCGTAATGGATGTAAGAATGTTTTATTTTCTATCCGCCTGTATTAATTTTCTTTTTTAAATACCTAACTAATGCATGTCTAACATCAAACGAAAAGTTATTGATCTTTAATGTGTTTGCACATACAATGTATCCATCTGACTTTATATCTACCACAGAAGCTATGAAAACAGTGACTCTGTGATAGCAATAGCAGGTAAGAAAAAAAAAAAAAATTCTGATTGAGAAAATGCTTTCATACGGGCGGAAGAAGGAAGGGCGCGAAGCACCCTTGGGCGAAGCCCGACCATAGGTAAACGTATTTACTAGTATTTACTTGAATACTGAAAGCAATTAATTATGTGATTACCCATGGAAGATTTCAAATTGTCCGCACCTGGACGATACGAAAACATACTTATAACGATGCAAAGTTTTTTAACTTCCACTGCAAATGACGTCATTTATGTGACGTCATTAAATGTCAGCCATTTTTGTTTTGAAAAAATGCAACACATTTCCGTTTAATGCAGGTTTGAACTTTGGAAATGTAAAGAGATTCTATTTATGTACATATTCCTAAAGTTTGATACTCTTTCTTGTTACGCCATAAAAAGTAACATTTCTTTTAGCAGCCAACACCTTGATTCATGATTCAATGGGTATTTGATATCAATAATTTTCGTAACTTCAAAAGTTTTTGCGACCCCTGGGCCCTGAAAATTCGTACCATTTTTAAAAATGAATTACTGGTATGCTTTCGCCCGATATAGGTTTTGCCTATTTTCATATTAGCTTTTAATCGTTTAAGATCAAGGCAAGTTACAAGTTGTGTTTAAATATATATTAATTCAATTCCAGAATATTGATTCTTACTTTCTTGTTACTTGTAGCAGTCAGTTTCAAAGGGAGAAATGCGTTTGAGAAAGAATAAGAGAATCAACAATCATCCACTACCTAATCTTTCATGTTTTTTTTCACAGTGAGCCTAAGTAACTAGATCTATATTGTCTGCGACTCCATTCTCTTCATTTTTGTCAGTTAAAATAATATAATGTAGATCTAGTAAATTTTGTGAACAGTTTGTTTAGATTCTCTAAAATGGTCGTAACTGTTGTTAACAGCGTTACTTGGGTTGACACACGGCATAATAAATATAGAATGTATCATTTAATGATACCATGGATATAGTGGTATTTGACCTGCACATGGAAGTTCAATTTAGTAGCAGATAGTCATTGCTAAAATTATCTCAATGATATAAAACGATCACCGGTCAAAAGATTCGCCAAAGGACTTACCTAGTTATGGCTTTGAAACGGCTAATCTTTATGCATTATCTACATACACTGAAGAAAGTTTGTAGAGGATTGACATCTAGTGTCATGAGTGCTGACAGTGTGCATAAAACTGCAACAGAAGGTTTTAAGCAGGTAAATGAGAACGTGTGGGGAAGAAAAACAATATATTGATTTAAATTGAAACAAAAGATAGACTGGTGGCTGTTAATTAAAGTTTATACAAAAATGGAATAAACAACTGTGCCATGTGATCTTAAATCTCTTTGTGTAAATATGTTCTTGACCTTGTTCACGGTGGGGAATCGCGTGATCAAAATAATCTCTAAACAAAAGTGAATATATGAAAAATGGTATAAAATAATGAAAGCTATTCAGCTGTGATTATAAAAAGTAGACTATCTTATGACAACATTAACGTATTCTAGAACTACTCAAGTCTCAATAACAATCATCTTCTGATTGTGCTGAACACTTGAAAACTAAATTGGTTCAGTGTACTGAAGTGTTTATTACAATCGGAAGGAGACTATGATTGAGACCTTAGAATGTAGTTCTAGGATACATTAACGTCGCCATAAGATAGGCTACATTTCATATTTAAAGCTAAACAACTTTCATTATTTTTTAACATTTTCATAGATTTACTTTTGTTTAGAGATTATTTTGATCACGTGATTCCCCACCGTGTTGTTAGTTGTTTCTTCACTTTACTTTGATTGCATGTGCTAGTTTTTGACACTCACCACATTGTCAAGTTGTTTAACTTGTTCAGTGTGCTATGCTAGAATGTTATTTAGATTGTTAATTCATACTGAAGTGATTCCAGAGGAGAAAAGTCTCATGTCCCAAGCTGGGATCGAACCCTGACCTCCAGCATGGGAAGCAGACACCACAACCCCGTCGCTGAAGGGTTAGCCCAACAGCAAGGCTGTTGGAATTGGCTGATAACCACTACACTCCCCCCCTCTTTATCAATTTGGAACCCAGCATCAACTGCACAGTCCTAAGATAATAAGTAATAACTCACCTTGCTTTCTTTTAATTTCTGTGATATTTTACATTTCAATTCATTTTCACTGCTAGGTCTTATCAAAATGCTTCTATTTCATATAGCATTTAACACCTTCAATTCATGGTGTTTTTGAAAGCTTAATTATCAATCTGCATCAAAGAAAACAATTATTCAGTTCTACATCTAAAACATAAGGAAGAACTCCCCCTTCTACATCTTATATATATTCTTCCATTTGGCAGTGATACCAAATAAATGAATACTCTATTCATTGCATTATAATGACTGCTAAATGTTTTTATATGTTTCAGTATTTCACCAAGCATTTCAACTAAGTAGTTAACATCTATACTGCAATAAAGACTTGACTTATGACACCCTATGATATCTTTGATATTCAGTCCGTTAAACTTTTCGACTGGAAATGTGACCAAGTTCATTTTGTTTGAGTTACAGTAAACAAAATGAAATACCAGCCTTTAATGGGTGAAGTTTTTGCAAATCTTAATGTAGACAGTGTCCTTATTTTCTATACATTTAAACAAAGTAATCTTTTTAACAAAAGTCATTATTCATAGAAACAGACAACATGTGTTCAAAATGTAAAATTACAATGTTTAGTTGAAACAACAAACAATGCATTGAATGGAACTCCGCGTTTCAAGCTTCCTTGAGCAGTGTTGCTCCGGGTTCACTGTTAGCCGTTCAAAACATGCTCCATCGTTCCAGTTAGCCATTTTTTTTCTCATCCATGAAAGTTTAAACATGCCTATCTTTGTAAATCCTGGGCTAATGAACCTTCACAGTGTAATCAAGGAGGGTTCAGATTTTAGGATAGCATGCCAAAACACTACTTTATTCACAAGACTGAAATATTAATAGGCCATTTCCAACTGAAATCGAGATTTTAAACAGTTTTCGGTTACTTTACTCGTGGTAATTGCTTGTAAGTGCAATGATATTCAAAGAAAAATATATTAGTGTGTAGGTATTTCATTGCTCTCAAAGCCTGTGTAGGTTACCTGTTCATAGAGACACATAAAATTATAGAAAAATCTACATCACCTGTTTCAGTAACTATAAAAGTTCAAAGCCGTAGGATCATCACTGTGTAGAATGTTATTTAGATTGTTAATTGATACATTCATGAACAAAACAAATGTTGCAACAAACAGCTTTGTCCAAACAAACTTTTTTTTTTGCTTTCTGGTCCTATAAAAAGATCTCACTGTGCTTTCTTTTATTTTCTATATTATTTTATGATATTTTACATTTTATATTCATTTTTAGTGCTATGCTTCAATTTCATATAGCATTTAACACTTTAGTTTCATGGTGTTTTAGGGGGTTTTCTTCGGAAGTTTTCAAAATATTTCTTTCTAAATTTCTGCATCAAAGAAAACAATTATTCATTTTTACATCTAATACATAAGGAAGAACTCCTGATTCTATGTTATATATATTGTCCCATTTGGCACGGATTTCAAATAAATGAATACCCTATTCATTGTTTTTATTTGTTTCAGTATATTTCACCAATCATTTCAACGGTGTAGTTAACATCTTTGCTGCATTCAAAGACTTCACATTTTAAGTTACCCAAAGTTTACCATTAGCTTGTTAACACTCACAGATCCAGGTCTTTAATTCAATTATTTTTTAGATTGTTTTGCAACTTTTTACATGCACAGGTGATAAGATACTAGTATATGAAAATGAAATAAAGCTAATTTGAAATATTTTAAGAGAGGATTGCACCAAAAAGTAAGGCACAAGTATACACTATGTAGTTTACCTAGAAGTTTCTTCAAATGGAAGAAAATTTGCTTTTTTGTTTGTTTATATAATATGTAATATCTGCTTAAGCATTGTAGGACTATTTTCACAGGGGGACCATTATGACCAGTCCAGACCCTCGTTCTCTGATGAACTTGTATCTCATGTTGTTAAAAGTCTTCACAGGGGACAACACACAGGTAAACACATAAATATATTAAAGTAATGTTTCAGTAGACAGTGTTCTTTTAGTAAATGTAAAGCATTCAAGATTTGTGAATATACCATGACAACATTAAATTTTGCTGGACTTTACTTAATTAGGCTATTTAGATGTTTGATTTTTTTGTTATTTTAATAGATGTGCCAAAACTGAGATCCAGCATGGCAAGTTTCTCTATTCTGGCTCTTAAATACATATTCAGCTGTAAGTTATTTAAGGAGGTAATGGAGAGGTGAAATGTAGGTATTGGATGCTCTACTTGGATGTTGCAGGTTTGAATCTCACTGATGGTTACGAGTGCATCTCCTCGAGTTCTGCTCAGAGGATATTAATCTCACAATTTTAAGCATCTGATATAATTCTAAACTTTGCTTTCAGATGTGAGATATGATATACTAGAACTTGGAGCTGGTACTGGAAAATTTACCAGAAAGATCCTGGAGCAGCTGAAAAAACAACCTGTGAGAATATTTATAAATCTCACCAGTCTTTATTTATTGTGTTTTAATGAATTGATGTATTTCTTTTTAAACAGTTGTTTTACTTAAGCTTTAAAAATATGTAAAACAGTCTTGAAACAGTTAATAGATTAAGTTTGCAGGTATAGTCACTGTCAAACAGACAATTTGGTCTGTTCCACTGATTTAGTTATTCCAGTGATTTTTGTAACAAACTAAGCAAGTTGTATTCTTGCATCTGTAACGTAACACAATGTACACTTATTTTCGGAAACAGGAGTCTGATTTTGCAAAGAGTGCAAAAAGTCAGATCTATAAATTAAAGACAAATCACTTAAATATTAATAATAAAGCATCAGACATTTTTAGTTTCTGCACACATTGAAAACAATCTGCATTGTTTCTACTGTTGTGTTTGTTGCAGGAAGTGACGTATTTAGTAACAGAACCTTCTGAAGAGTTTTTAGCAGTTCTAAAGCAACAGTCACCTGATGTAGAAACACGTGTCTGCACGGCTGTAGACATACCTTTCCCTGACCAGTCTATACAGGTACAAATGTTTATTTAATGGCAGACCACTGTCACAAGTCTATGTTATATGGGAAACTCAGCATATATCTTGCAAATCTAGCCATTTGTTTTGTTGTGTTTGCATGCATTCTAGTGAATACAATCAAACCTGTGTTATGCAGCCAGTCAAGGATACATCAACAGTAGCCACTTGAAGCAGGTAGCTGCTTGATACAGAATCTGATGTATTTAATAATAATATAAAATTAATGGCCACTTTGTAGACACTTATTGGGATTGCTTAAAGAGGCACTCACTAAAACTGCTGTTAAATGAAATAACTTGCAAAGTATAAATGATCAAATATTTGCAAGTATTATTACTTAACCTAAAAGTTTAAGCTATACATTTCAGTCATCATTAATAATATATGTAAAGTTGTTGTTGTACAATTAATGTGTGGTTAGCAATTTATTACAAAAGGTCTCTATTTTGTTTATTTGTGCTAAAATGAGGCATTTTTCAATATGTCATTCTTTAAATTTGTATAAATTTATCATTTTACGTTCATTAAACACATTATTCATGTTCGGAGAATATAATGTGCTAGATGTCGGGAGTGCCCCTTTAAAGGTGGGTGTCTGCTGAATTCAGGTGACTGCTAATTCAGGTTCAACAATGCCATAAATATGAATGAAGTACTGCACTTTTTATGCTTTCATGCTTTCTATTCAGAAAAATCAGAACGTTTGAACTCAGTATCTCATGCTCCAACAGAGAAGCAATATTTAAGTGCCAGTTCTAATTTGTGAAAGTTTTTTTTTCTTCATTGTTTCAGACATTATCAGATGACTGTTTACATAAGTTAATGAGGCTTGTATGTAAAGTACCTTTTAGTATTTTGTTGGGGGACAGTTGAAGCTATAGGAAAGGTAGAACATGCTATGTCTGTGTAAATTTTCACAAATAAATCAATAAATTTAAGGCATTTAAAATTGTACACTAAACTAATGAATATGCCTCATTGTAATAATTGATTGCTCTGTTACACAAAGGACAATCAGACATACAGCTAAATTTTCATTTTATAACTTACAGAATATAATTTGTGCCCAGTGTTTTCACTGGTTTGCTACAGAAGAAAATCTCCGGGAAATACACAGAGTCCTTGTGCCAGGAGGAAGACTCAGTAAGTGTTTTGTTTTTGTTCAAGCTCAAATATAGGGTTTAATTCTTTCAGACAAAGTCCTTCAAACTCATTTTATAAGCTCCTCTCATTGTTTGTTTAAAATCACCAAAACGACTTAAGGAAATATCTTCTTGGAAAAACAATTACATTAATTGGTCAAACAACATTTCATTGCATGTATATCAATATAGAGTACTAGTAACCCCTCATTGGCAAGTGAGGTGAATTTTTCTATTGAAACAAACATTGAAATCTCCAGATCTAGGAAGAGTTCAATAAGCTAAATAATAAAACTTATGAAATTTGAAGTTGGATGGTGGCAATGCTATTTGAAGAAAGTGTGTTTTTAATGTATGACTTTTTTTTCAGTTTTAGTTTGGAATGATAAAGATTGGGGTATAGAATGGCTGAAGAAAATGGAAGGTGTGTTATCCCAGTATTATGATGACACTCCACGTAAAATGAACGGAAAATGGAAGAATGTGTTTGATGATTGTCAGTGGTTTAGAGGTGTAGAGCACAGATATCTTGCAGGGATCACGGGTATGAAGGTAATGTAGACTTCTGTTGTTTTTGTCTCACTGGAGATTTCAATACAGCTATATATAAATCATTTTCAAATTTTTCTATGTGAAAACAATCATGTCCGGATTACATGTGTATAATATTGATCTCTTGCCTCTATGTTGTTCCAAGTTCAAAGCATATCAGACAACATGAGATTTCCATGACATTGCCCAGACATGAAATGGATCATTTCAAAGTAGCAGTTGACTGATGTCAGCCATGTCTCTTCAGGTATAGGGATTTTCCAAACATAGGAGTCAACTGCAGGTTTAAACATCTTCAGACATAGCTATAGGATCTGTCTGTTTTCATTGTGAGCTCACTTGCTGAACTAGCACTGACTGGGTATTAAACACTGTACATTCCATGTAATTAAAACGACTTACGACTGTTTTGTGTCCAACAAATCTTTTGGGCTTTACAGGGAGCATGAATTAAAGATCAGCATTTGCACCTGCAAGATGTAGCCCAAATAGACTTGTCTATTTCTCAAATCAGATATAGGCTGTTATAGTTTACATTGATGCTCAATAGAAGTTTACCTACCGGTATTTGAAGAATGTAGACTGGATCAAACTGCTTAATCCTCCTGCAGAATAGTCTCAACATAGTCTACACTTTCCACTTAGTCAGAAAAAAATTGCTACTTACAGAGTAGGGTTTTAAGTACGGTACATTTAGTACCGTACATTTGGTACTTACCAATCTAAAATCGTTGTATTTAAAAAGTAGCTTTTATTGTAAGTTCTACATTATTCTGTGTGTTTCAGGGTGACAAAGAATTTGTGGTAAATCACTTCACTTCAATAAGTGTTATAGCACGACTTGACCCGCAGCAGAAAGGCGAGGCAATAAAAAAGTTTCGAGCTGTATTGGATGAGAAGTTTACAGACGACGAGGAAATTAACATTACTTTCAATTCTGACTTTTATTGCACAGAGAAAGTTGTTTGATGATATACAAGATTGTATTAAAATAAAATTCACATATTTTATTCATCTCTTCCTGTGTCTGATAAAGTATATGAATATTGGCGTGGAAGTTGCCCGCAATGTTCCTGGGATTGTTATTTACTAAAGGAGTTAAAAAAAATCCATTTCCATGCAGAAGTCATGTTGACAAGCTTACCAAAGAGAAAAAGATCATGCCCAAACCTGCAGGGTTCAGAGCTAAGCTATTTGGTGAATTAGTAGCATTGCCTGGTGTTTCACTTCCAAATTCGCTTAAATTACTGTATGCACTTGGGGTCATAAATTGTCCTGCACTCTGGCTGTCGTATTGTTTTAAGCTTACCTGAGCATTAGGCTCAGGGTGAGCTATTGTGATCACTCACGGTCCGGCGTCTGTCATACGGTGTCTGTTAACATTTTACTTCAAAAGACATCTTCTCCAAAACTGTTTGCTGGATATTAATGATATTTGCAGCCATGTTTTTGATACATCAAGTGATCAACACGGCTTGAACAGTCGCGGTAGAGGTGCATTTCTGTGAAACTATTTCTATTTCCAGCCAGTGATTTCAGAGAAGATGCTTAAAGTTTTCCTGTATAACAATTGACCTTCTATTCAAGGCTAGTTTTCGATATATGACTTGTAATAAAAACAAAACTTTTAAGTCTTCTCCCTTGAAAGAATGGTCATTGTGTGCATCTTTGTTTAGATTGTCTTAAAGATTTGGAGTTGAGGCAATTCAAAAGGTACAATGTATGTAGAGAAAACTTAAAAACATTTAAAGTACTGCACATTATCGTCTGATTGCAAATACATGTACTTGCTTACAATGCCTTGTGCATGTGTAAGAGTCATGCTAGTATAGTGCATTGTTTTGTTAACATCAATAATTGTGATGCTTCTTTGGATCCACTGCCTCAAAGCATAGTGTATAAATCAGTGGTATTTTGAAAGCCCTGGTATTCTAGATACCACTCATAACAAGAGACCTTCTCAATGTACCAGTCTAGTAAAGAAAAGTGATTTCATGATCAAATGATTGGTGCAATACATGTGAGAAACAAACGTCTATTACATTGATACATTGATAAGCTAGTCAACAGCAGCAAAATTCATTATTTTCTCCATACTTTCATACTGTTTAAAAACCTTGAAATCATCAGGTCATTCTATAAATTATTTTTAAATCAAGGGGGAAAAACCACTGAATGCAAAAACATGTATGACATAAGCATTTATCTCTACTTGTCCATTGTAGCTGCACACTGCTATCATTGCTTTAAATTGTACATTTAACGTGGACCTTAGGATTGTTGGATATGAAGGATGTCTTTGAGCGCACTTTTAACACATGCATGGGTACAGAGGGATACCATTCTTATATCTATCTCTGCCTATATAGCAGTGTGGTGTCACATTTACAGTCAACTAATATTGTTAGAGTACTTTGATTCCAGCTATCTTCAGGTTAGATTTTAGTTAGTAGCTGCACCACAGAGATGCTGCATGAACTTTAACTGAATAAATGACATGCAGTGCAGAAAATTTGATCATACTGGTAAATGAGCATGGAACCGGTCTCCATGGTTGAGTGGTTAAGGTTGATTACTTGAAAGGTGACTTCTCACTGACCGAGGGTCAAGAGTTTGAGCCCTACTACCAACCATGTCTTTTTATCTGCCTCTATCTGTTGTTAGCAAGGCAACATTTATCTAGGTCTTCACATGAAACAAAATTTCTAGTAGAGCTAGTCGGAGCTAAGGCTTCTTAAAACGTAATATCCATTTATCAAAATGTTGTACTAAGATTGCTGCTTGTAACGCCATTGTTAGACCTACTCTAGAGTACTGTTCTAGTGTATAATCAAAACTTCAAAAGGACATGGATAAATTAGAGCACATTCAAAGGCAGGCTGCAAGATGTATTGCAAATACAGTAAGACCCCGGGCACACTGACAAATATTTGAAATGTCTTGAATGGGATTTCTTTGCAAACTAGAAGACGTAAATTATAGTAGGCTAACATTATTTCACAAGATAGTTTATAATCATGTTGAGGTTGATCCTAAACTCTGTCACACACCTTAATAGACAGTCACCTTATTACCACCATATGGCATTCCAGATATCATCCACTTCAGTGGATTATTACAAATATTCATTTTTCCCTAGGACTATTATCCAATGGATGCATCATGTAGTCAGTGTTGAATCAATCTCTGGATTTGGGTCAACACTAGCTGCATCGACATACAAACCATAAATGAACATACTATTAGTATCTTATAATTATGAGCACGAGGTTCAGATCGAAATATCCGTCACTAAGGGTAACTGTTTTGGCGGGAACGAGGCTGTGCCGAGTTCCCGCAAAACAGTTACCCTCAGTGACGGATATTTCCATCTGAACAGAGTATCTCATGTAAGAAACTTTTTCTTGCATACCGTCTTGCACTTTGAAATAGATATTTAAAAACAAACTTATCAAAATTATGCATTTTAATATAAAAACAAACGTTCTTTAGATGCAAAGTTTGGGAAAGTGACGTCAAATTGTTTATAACGTTACGTCACAAGTAATTCACGTAAGTTGTCTTACACAGGGAGGTGTAAGACGAGATTTTCCAGCACTGGTAAAAACTGCAGATATCCCCATCTGGTATGCAAGAAATATATTTGCTTTTATCCTGTTTTTAACCCTTTCTGCACAACAGATTACCGGTATACCGGTATATATGTACATATTTGCAGGATAGGGATTTTAAGGTGTTGGGTTTTGCACCATTTTTTTTGGGGGGTCAGGAGGTAGCGGGTGGATTTAGTAGCTTGGGAAACCTGGCAGTTTTTTCTCTTTTTAACCCCCCACACATGGCCATAATGTTTCAGTACTGAATGTTAGCCATTAACATAGAAGAAGTAGGCAGTTTCTTACAGAGAATGCGGGTATAATATGCTGTTCTTTCCCAGAAACAATGGTTAGGTAAACTGCTTGCCTATAAATAAGTATTGGTGGTGGTTTGCTTTACTGAAGCAGACTCTTAAGTCTTGTGGGATTTTCAGAGCAGACTGGAAAAAGTCCAATGTTCTTGTATGACTTTTACTTGATGATGTTGGCCCAAGGTGATATGAAAAACCTTTTTGATGTATTGATGGTGACAACATTCTGGATAGCTGACCAGTTCACACAAGGATGACTTTCAGCAGATACATTCACTTCAGACAGGGTTAAAATTGAAGCTCTTCAGTTTGGAGGTAATTTATATACTGTTTGATCTCCAAGCATGAAAAACTTGGTTTACAAGGTCATATAAATAGAATACAAGACAATAATACATAGAACATATTTTTATTTTTAAATTTAACTTTATAATGAAATAAGCACTATGTTATTATCATATTTTGATAATTTTCATAAATATGTGTACAATTTGCTTAATCAAAAGATATATACAGACAACCTGAGTTACATATATTGGTTGAATTAAACAATTTCTTTTAAAATGTAAAACATATCTAAAGTATAAAAATGATGCTATTATTTCACATTTCTTAAAAAACTGCTTTCGTTTGGTTATATTTTTTTCTTAAAACTGGTACATGTACCCTGTGAGTCCAGGTGACCTACAGGTAACTGGAAATTATGCATCAAAAATACAAGACCTGTTCTAAAAGAAAAAGAAAATATACAAAATATATATTATTGTATTGGTATTTAGATATTACTGTGCTGTACTTGTATTTGTACAAAGTTTAAATGAAAAATATATTTTCTTTGTATTTTTCCATAGACACTAGGAATAGAAATCAGTTTTTCACAAGAAACTTTCATATCGCATAAAAACACATATTCACACATATACAAACATATACATTTCATGTATAACTCAAAAGTATCACAGTCATTTTGGTTTCATATAATACACTTCACATACACATTTATTTTATAATCTTTTATTCGATAAAAAGATCAGACATACAGTTGTGTGTTTCAAATATCATATGTATGAATTTCTTCACAGATATGAACACAATAATTTTGCTCTTCAAATATTTTGGAAGCACATTTAAAAAAAAAAATATTTTGATAGATTTCCACCTTGCATCATTTGCCTTCATTAGAAAATAAAACTTGATATAAGCTTTCATTTCAGTTGAAACATGGCCTACTTCATTCTGCATTAAAATTAAGTTGTGCAGATGAAATTACATGTATGGAACTAAACGTTAGCTTTAACCCTGCTTTAATATCTGAAATGGTTCTACCCATTGGGAAGTTAAAACAATAACTGCTGAGTAAGCAGTGTAGACTGTGATCAGACCAATGGAAATACAGACCTGATCTTGGTCTACACTGGTTGCAAAAGCAGAAGTACCTATCTTCCTTAGAATAAAAAGATTAAGACAGAGGTAATATGGTTGAATCTTTTGAGTATTTTGTGTAACATGATACCAGTGGAAACTTGTACATTTAAAAAATTGTTTGATTACTGTTTACAAAAATTGATGACTCAGATGATTTGCCATTTACAATATCTTCACCTGATTTAACTGTAGACATACATTCAGTATTGAAAAATCTTAACCAATCAGAAAGTAATCAGAGGTATGCTCTTTAAAAAATGATCTTTGAAGTTGTAATTTCTATGAGAATATATGAACACAGTTGTGTTTATCGTATAATATCATGTGACTATTGCTTATACATAGGTTATATCCGTGAAACTGACATCCGTGAGTTCCTCAAGACTAATGTTGTCTCTACGGCAGTTCAGTGAATATCTACAAGAACAATCCGATTCATCTGTCGAACTAAATGAGTCTCTGGCCTGTGGGCCATATTTACTAAAAGATTTAGTTGTGTTTTTGTTCACTGTACAACTTCCAATGCTACTATTACTAGATGTACTAGAACGAGAGTTGTCACTATAGCGCTGGAACGCTGATGGCGGTGAGTAAGTATGCTGAACGTGTGAAGATGACGATGATGATAATGTTGGTACAGGTGAGGAAGAGTGAGAATGTGATGTCACTGAATTATTACTGTTATGTATGTTTGGATCGAAAATGTTGCTTAGTCTTTTTACACTCCATGGAAGTTCTTTTTGAACTGTGGAGTTTCTGTTCACAGGTGCATCAAGTGAGGTACGGCAAGGCAACTCACTTTTTGCAGTGGGTTGAGATTTTGCCACTTCCGTTCCCCTTGATGTAATTTTCGGATTTCTGTAAGAATTTGGTCCTTGAGATGAAGTTCTTGGATGGGCAAAGTTTGATTGAGGTTGATTTGGTTCTAAAGATGAAGCACGTGGTCTGAACACATTGTTCGACTGAGAATGAGGAGAGTTTGAATTTGACATGCGAGAACCCGCTGAGGATTCCCGACTTCTGATGTTTGTGACTGGTGACTGATATTGTCCGATTTCACTTTGAGCACTGTGAATAGAATAATCAGTAATTCTGCTATTGTGTACATGACTACTGCGTTCAGGAGTTTGAGCTGCAGTAGTTAATGTTCTTGCTCTATTCGACACGAGAATATTGTCTCTACGTTTCGGAACACACACAGTCTGAGCATTTTCATTTGAGCTTTCAGAATTATTTACACTAGAACTACTTTCCGATGAGGTTCCAGACACAGTATTCAAAGTTGTACATGTATCGGGAGATATTTGCGTAGTCGCAGATTTGTTTATTGATTCCCCTGCTTTTGGGAATAAATGTCTTCTTGCACTGTTAGGACTAGAATCACTGCGTACACTACGGTAAGGCGGTGGGTTGTTGTAGGGTGGTGGCTGCTCGGGTCTTGTTGGAGTAGTTTCTCTACTCAAAACAGGACTTCTACTTTGAGACCTGACTTCAGAACCAGGACTTCGTCGTTGCTTCATGTCCACTACATCACTACTACTCCTATGTAATCCTGAACTCGGAAGTGATAACAAACTATTCACACCAAGGTGACCTCCTTTGTTCGAAAGCAAAATATTTTCTCTGTCCACAGATGATATTTTTAACAAAGGAGATCTACTTGACTGTTCCTCCATGTAACGTTTTACAGAATCCTCGTAAAGTTTACGTGGGTTGTACTCGGGAGGTTCATCATCACTAGAGTCAGTTATAGAACTGGTCTCTTCTGTCACCTGTTCTTTATGCGCATCTAATGTCTTTTCAAATTGTTGAGAAGGTAACGAAAACCTTACACTTTGTTCCTGGTACTGTTTCATTGATTGTTCATACAACTGCTTAGCTTTTAAACTGGCCTGTTTTACAGTTTCTACATCAATATCAGAAGGTTCTTGAGGTGAAAGCCCTTGTTTAAGAAGAATGCTACGATGAACAGCTTCCGCATAATTTGGAGGGTTTTCTGGCCGTAAAGCACCAAGGTCTTCTGAATGACTGGAATTTCTAGATAAAGAATCTGAACTAGAACTTTTCTCTGACAGAATCTTTTGAGAAATGTTATATGAAATAGGAACATTAATCATGGTCATGACACGTGTCGTTATTTCTTCCTCGGAGTCCGAATCCTCACTTGACACAGAATTTTCTTCCATTGGATATTTTTGCTTATGTTCAATGAACTGGGCAGTGTCGAAACTATTTCTACGTGCCTGAGGTAAGATTTCGTGATTGCCTTTCACAGGGGTATTTTCACGTCTTGGGGTTTGAGCCTGCGAGTTCAAACCCTGAAGCACTACACGGGGAGGTGGGGATGTTCCCTGTAGACCACTAGCATAGATATTCAACTGTTTCATTGCAACCTGAGCATTATTATTATAAATATCTAAATGTGGTGAAGGATTTTTGCCCTTCTGCTGCACTTCAAAATCACGCTTATCTAACGAGTCCTGCGAACAGTATGTTATAGACAATTTTGGTGATTTTATAATGTCTTCTGCTTCTTTTGATGTGTTTGAGCCAGAACCTTTTGGAGAAATTTCAGCATTTAAAGGAAACGATCTCCTGGTCGCAAGAGGTATCGGTGATCGTCTCCTTAATTTCGGTGATGTTCTAGGTGAATTTTTGGGTGAAACTAGGTAATTCATTTTGTTTGCAGGCTTTCTGTCAATTTTCACACCAATTTCACTGTCATCATGACTGACTTGTCTTTTTCTCTGAGCAGCATACGCTGTATGTTCAGATTGCTGATTCAGCCATGCAGACATCCCGCATTCCTCCTGATCTGGCGTTTCAACGGAAGACGAAAGGGGATCAGGACTGTTTTGTCTGTTCAAGAAAGATCCTGATGAATCAGAGAGAACACTATCCCTTGAACTATTCAATGAGTATTTTGATTGTGGAGACATTGGCATAGCACCTTCACTCGATTGTTTATACAAATGCCTACGACTCTTCACTGTAGAAATATCGTCAAACTCTGTCAGACTCGGTTCTTCAAAATATAAATGAGCACCACTTGCTGATTTCACTAATGTCCCTATGTCAGGTCTTTTGTATCCCTGTATGTTCATTTCAGAGTCAGCTTCTGAACTTTCTTCAACACTTTTCAGAGATTCAGTTGATCTTCTCTTAGCTTTATCAGCCATATTTTGATTATAGCGTCTATTGTATCTGTTTGGTAATTGAAAGTTTGATTCTGACAAAAAACGACTGGGTTTTCTGTCATATTCCATATTTGGACTCCCACTATGATCTGAACCTTTCCGCCGTGTCCGTCGCGGAGGAGGCACTGGATTTTGAGGATCATACTGGTAAAAGTATTGACTGTCTAAACTCTGGCTAGTACGATCAATTTCCTCTCTTAAAACATCCGGATGAGTATATGACGAGCTGCGTGTATAACCACGGCCAATGTCGTTACCATTTCCATCTTCCTCATAAAACTGAGAGTCACTGATCAAACCAGAATCTCCACTGAGGTTAGATGGTGAAAAATGAGATTTCATGCCGGAACCAGTGTCCATCTCTCCGGAGTACAAAATCTCGCGATCCAGGCTGTCTATTGAGGAATCATCTCGTCGGAAGTTACCTATAAATAGTAAAGAAATGGTTAAATATTTTGTTGCAGGTACTTTATGCATCTTTATTATATTCACCATGAATGTTACATTGAACATCTTAGTACATATACTATTGGTGATATGTAATATTACTTTTAGGATTAATAAATATCAATCTCATGAATTGCTTAATACCTAATGTAAGTGTTAAATCTGGAGTCATCTATTTCAATATTTCACAATGTATTTATCGACCTTTACAAGCAACAGTTCTAGTGATCATAATATGTAAGAATTATAAAGTTATAATAGTGAAAATATTTACAACTTTATTGAAATCTGTATCAATATTTATTGCCAAAATCAACCTACCATGAGAACTTAGCACACTGTGCATACTGTCAGAGTCTGTGCTAGAGTCTTGACGTATCTTTTGCTCAACAATGTCGCCAAACAGATGAACTGCCGCGGCTCCAAACACCTGCATACAGTTTTCAATCATGTACTGTAACAGGGCTGGTGGCGATGCAAGAGGGTCAAGGTTTCCCTTTGGCCATAAAAGACTGGGTGCTATACACACTGACAAATTGTACCCAGTCATTTTATTTTCATCTGATTTCTTATCAATATGGTAGAGAACACACATGAAGTGGCGTAGAAGGTCAAAGTGAGGTTCTGGAAGTTTGCTCAATGTGCTGTAATATAAAAAAGTTCATGTTAACACCTCATGAATATATACGTTTTAATTTCAAAGAATAAATTCTATTGACTGACTAAAATAAAAAACACTTCAAGATATATTGTATGGTACAATTTTAAACTGAAATATACCTTAAGAATCTTTTAAAACCAATGGAAAATGTCTATGCATGTTACCAGATACTCTCCTTAAAGAAGGAAACATATCATTTTGTATCTATAGTGTAAAACTTACTCTTTGATTTTGTTGCTCTTTTCTACTGGGTCAGCAGTAGCATTTGCCACTATCCAATCATCATACAACTCTTCCATCAAAAGGCTGTTAGGTATACTCCTAAGGTAGTCCTGTAATCACAAATTTATAAATCTGTTATACTCTTTAAATCATAGGTTCTTCTCTATGCAATTTAAATTTTGCTTAAACTATGATGTCTAAATTTGATGTGTTGCATAATTATCTGTCTGGTAATAAGTTTAACTAAGACTAAAGTTACCACTAAAGGTGATAAACACCACTTGCATGAAAGTTGTTTTATACTTCAGAAACCAATGACTGTATGGACAAGACAGTAGATGCAACATAACAAACATCATGTGCTGCTATTTCAAAAGCAGTATAACTGTCAAGTCGTACTTGCTTAATTCAATTACCTTAATAACTGCGCCAATCACTAGGGGAGGCCATGTCTCGTTTGCAAGACAATCTTCACCATCGTCCAGTTTCTGTCGGAGTTCCTTACACATCTTTGCATTTCCCGACTTTCTCAGTATGCCTACCGTGTACGGACCTTCTCGGAATAGGATAGTCAACAGCTCTTTAACAGGTTTTGCTACAAGACTTTCTGCTGAAGTGACGTTGGCGAGTTTGTGACAAAACAGCTTTCCCTGTGGCTTCTTTTCATCACGATTTCTGCGGAAGATGTTGATAAGCGGCGACTTCTTTTTACTCTTCAGCTGTTTTGTTGCAGAACTTTCCTCTGTAAGAAAGAAATACAGATCTTTAGTTTAGATGTCTTATTCAAGTATTTTAAAAGACTGACTTAAAATGAATAGCAATTATCAAGTCAAATTGTAGCAATTCAAGTCTATGACCTCCTGTTGAATTGCGCATTTGAGCTTACATTGTATTTCAATTATGAAATACAGACTTCTTTATTTTAAAAATATTGTTGTACCTAATAATTATGCATATAATAATTATGTTAATTGTGTTAAATATCTAAGAAATGGTTGATGTAAACATATTGTTGTGCAAATTTTCTTGCATTTTAAACAGCAACTTATATGGCTTTCATTTGTTGTCAAAAATGTCTGCAGTCCCAAGCAGTGATGAAAATAACACACAGATTTGAAATAAACAAATAATAAATTCTCAAATAAAATGTCAACTCGCCTATAATTAAACGATCATTTATGTATGGTGGAGGAGCAGCTCAAATAATAAATGCCCAGTTTTTATGTATCTTTGTTTGGCGGGAAAATAAAACTGACAACCGGCAAACACATGAGTGGCAACTAAGGTAAGATATTTTGACAGATCTAATTATAAACTGCACGCTAAAACAACTGTCCCAACGACCTTGAGGGGTTATAACACATGTACATTTTGTATTATCATGTAGCTGCAGAATTCAATGAAGAATCTCAGTAAGTTATGACCATAGTGTAACCAAATGTCACATGACTGTACTATATATAGTAACATTACAAATTAGGTATGAGCTTCTGCACTGGGTAATAAATTTGGCTGTCCAAAATATGTAAGGGCTTCAGCAACATTTGGCGTATGGTTAATAAGTACAGAAAAGCAATTATGATGCAACCTGTCAAACTGCATGTTACTGTATCAAAAACAATTCTTCATAGGGAAAAAATCTGGGTCAGAATCCTTGAATAAGTTACATGTACTTAACGAGCACTTCACTTTTGAAGTACTGCAATTATATTGATGAAGAGAGTTATGGAAATTTATCATGAGAAAATTTAATGCTAATGTTGTTTTTGCGAATACCTTCATTTCAATAACATACAATTACCTTGAAACTGAAAAGTTGACAAATAAATAAACGGTCTCTTTGTAAATTTTTAAGGTGCCACTAAGGTCAATAACCCAACTTGGTGAGATCTGACTCGGAGTCCTGCTGCCATGTAATTTGAGATAGTCGCCCCAAACAAACTTATGAAGCATATAATAAGCTCAACAGGACATAATTTTAATATATTTCATATGAAACTGATTGGATAATTATTTCGGTAAACAAATCTTCATATGATACTGGCAATTACAAAGAGCAGTGACCTTTCATGTGTCAAGCACTTTTCAAAAAGGACGCATAGATCATTTCATTCACCATGGACATAATAATTATATCAGAGACTCAAATCTTCATGAATGTGAAATTACTGTTAATTTGTATTTCTTCTTTGAACATTTATAAAAAAAATTAAAGTATGAACATATGATATGCTAATTATTTTCAAGGTTTGCCCTTTATGTAGTTAAATGCTTTTAATGTTTTTTTCATAAAATTAAAGCCTATGGAAATTATAGTAGGGTTATAAATTATTTGAAATTTAAGAAATATTGAGTTTAGAGATAATAACGAAATCTAACCATTCAAATAATACTGCATGATGGAAAATTATACATTTGAAATGAAAAACTAGTCAATTAGTGTATTTTCAACCAGGCAATTTGGTTTATCCATACATTAAAATCAATAACAAAATTAATATCAGATTAATAAGATTCTCATTTACTTTTACCTTGAACTGTTTCTATTACAAACAGGTTTGAATGTTTATTTATCCCAACTGCTGTTATTTTCATGTTTTTCGTGTGTCCAATCTTACTTTGTCCACATCAAAATGTGTAACGCATTTTCAATTACAAGCCAGTATAAATGTTATAAAGATTTTATCTATTTTTTATCAATTAGCGATCAGACAGAAAGAAAATGGAGCAGACATCCAAATCAAGCAATCCCAAATAATCAAGACACAACAGGAGTTTAATTACTTCAAATGTAGACATAATATTACATAATTAGCAATACTTTATCATCACCTGAAAGTTCACAATTTCACACTTGAATGACCTTAATTTGCTTCAAGTTATGTCTGCTTTCCTGTTATTTGATAGTACAGGAAACAAGTTTCTTCATGCTGCAATTGCAGTAAATTTAGTAGTACTTATTTGTTCTGTTATAACACTCCTTTAGTATAAGAAATATAGTAGTTTCATACCAAAAGAGGGAGTCACAGCTAGTTCTTCTCACGTGAATATTCTGATGTATTGTGGGAGATTAGGATTTAAGGTGATGCCATAATACACAGTGAATTTACTGGAGGTCAATCACTAACTTTTACATAGTATATTAGGGTACATATCAAAATGGTATTCTAACATAAAGGATCTTTCATTGATGACAGGTGTACACCAGGGAACAATGACAGCCCCAGATTTAATTACAACCATAATGACCCTGAAGGATCTAATTTTTACTAGAAATTTAAGACATCTGGTGGACTTTAACCTCATTAAAATGTTTATTTATTCAGTTTAACTCCAGGCTAAGACTGTCATGGTGACACTGGTTGTCAGGACATCTTTCTAAAGTGAAATAATTACATTTAATTATATTCTGTAACATGATGTAAAGAAACATGATAACTATATTATTATCATAGACTTCATTAGGAGAAGCTTCACCTGAGTAGCAAGATCTGAACAAACTTTTATACCAAACTAAGCAGTTTGAAATATAAAGGGGTTTCAAATTTTAACCAAAAATGCTCATGAATGTCAAGAGGTTGTTGGATTTCAAAATCAAATTTTTTAATAAACTTTTTGCCTGGGGTGAAAATGTACATAAATGTTTCACGAGTTAGGTCACCATTTAATGAAGTTACGCTCTAACTATGCAATGACTAGTGACATTAATCATGTAATGTAGAAAGTTTGAAAATATGTAAAATTTAAATTATTTAAAGTATTTACTAACAAATTTTTTTTTAACACAGACGTGACGTTATATATATAATTTCATAGGTACGCAAGAAAACAAACTTCTTGTGAATGGCTAATTATGACCTCAAATAACAAGTACAAAATATGCAACTTACAAAAAAGTTGCAAAGCTGGAATGCAAAGTTTGGAAAGTAAAACATGAAAGAAAAAAACTGAGTTTCATATAATCTTTTCTAAAACCACAAGCACAGCAGATTGTTCAGTAGGCTGTAAACGTATAATTTATACATTTTACTGACAAAAAGTAATTAACTGCAAAGAATTTCATGCATTCATGGTTTTTAGCAATTCATTATGTTTAATTACTGCACAAACATAAAGCCAAATTTTAATGCAGATAGTTTATGCAATATAAACTTTGAGGCAGCATGATCAACTGCATCTTTCATGCAATCTAATATGCATTGCTTATGTACATTATTTCATAGGAAGTATGGTTTATTCACTAATATAGAATTACAGCCCAATGTCATGCCCTTCCGGTTTTGTAAAAACAATTGTTTATTAGATGTTTTTTTATCTAATTAATCTAGGTTTTTTTGTCTTCCTTTGCAATTTTTGGTAATTAGTCACATTTTTCTGTCATTCATGCATCAACAACAATATGTTTTTGACACTTTCCTGTTGCCTAAAAAAACTAAATATATATAGTATAATGGCAAAATACTTCCTTATGGAAACACAACAACCTGACCACTTGAATAATTATTATGTTATATTTGGGATATATCTTGTTTTTATAGCTTCAGCGCTGACAACAACTTAGCCTCATGTTCTGCATTAACACGCAACAATATCCTTCTAAATGGCCATGACTAAAACTTCTACATTTGTACTAGGATACAATTTATCCAATACGGTTTTAAAGAAATTATATGAAATTACCAGACATTATCAAAATAACTGTTATAAAAAGTGTTTTGAACTGGTATATTTTGCTACTTGATCCCCAGAACAATGGTGATACAGTCTGATCCACAAACAGTCTTGTTTTGACTGGGAATTGTATTTCTGACCATTGTGTTACTACAGCCTAATCAGTCGACTATTCAAACCTTGTGCAACAGGGTTCGAAAACAGCTATTGTGTCCACTGTAACAAGTGATAATGTATGATGTAAGGGGAATTTCACAACTCTATGCTAAGCTTTCAGTACAATGGGCTATGGCGGGACTTTAAAGAGGAACCCAGCCAAATCTCACACCTCTGACCCCACAAATATCATACAAGGACACACTGGAATGCACTTTAAACAAATAAGTTCAGTCATGTTCGCTTGCCTCGCTGATATATCACTAATGTAATTATTACTTTCATCATCTATCTATAGGTATTTCCTTAATAATAATATCAATAACTATAACTAGGAAATATGCATACTAAGTGATTCTGAAAATTGCCTTAAGTGATACACATAAATAATTCTAATACATCATTGATTTGAAGAATTTAAATAATGAAGCTAAGTGAGTATAGGTCGTAATGAAAGCTGTACACTTGCAATACCCTGAGCCTCGTACTCAACCTGCAAAGCAAACACAAGATACTAACCAAGACTCTGTCTTTTCTGGGACTTCTTATGTTTCAGAAAGAACTCGTATTTTCTGTTGTTTTCCTGCATCTCTTTAATGATGCGTTCAATCTCTAACTCTGTCAGATGGTCTTCTGTCCTCTTTCCAAAGTCTCGAATATGATTCAGTTTGATGGCATAAGGCAATTCATGGCCTGAAATGAGAAAAACAAATCTAATGAGAGTAGTCTTTTTATTTATTCAGGTAATAATATTATACAGTCAGTCAGTCAATAAATTATAAATAATCTATTACAATTCATAATGCAGTCATTTTTTAAGGTTAATTTTATTCTTCATCATTTAAGTGATTTTAAATCAGTACATTTTACATAAAACAAACATTTTGAAAACATTTTTTTTTTCAACATTTCTGATTTAATAAACAAATTTTGAATACATACTGGATTGTGGCAAATAGTATTTTTCTACATAATACAATTCATTAAGGGATATAGATTGTAAAAGTGACCAGGTAACAAATTTTTGAGTTGCACTCTTGTCCCTTTAATCCAGTTTGAAGTAATACTCAAAATATTTGAGATATCTTTTGACAATGAAACATTGTGCAATATGTGAAACTAGCTGGAGTAGTTTTCAAACCAAAATCAACAGATAAGGTCAGTTCAAGATAAAGGTGCGTATTTTACTGATTGTATCAACTAACAAGGGCTTTAGTCATCACCATTGTTTTGACTTTTTATCTGATCATTGATAACGCATTTTACTTGTATTTACTCGTCTAGCGCCAGACACAACTTTTCACTTCAGCAATTCAATTAACCGCGCAAAGAAAACATGAAGTATCAATTCACTCTAAAATCATTTCTTTTATAGTATAAAATGCTGTTTATTAATATTTTTAATAATAAATAAGAAAGCTTGAATTTATTACCTTATACAATCAAGTTGTTTATAAAAATAATCTATAAAAACATGCATGATTTTTCATACATCAACAATATTCAATTTGAAAGTTTTTCAAAATATCACACTTTATATATATATCATTGATATTTCATTAACAACAAATTTGCATTATAACTTATTTCATTTCTCATTTTTTTCCAATTGTTTAACTGAATGATAAAAACAAACAATTTACCTTGTGGAGACTGGACATCCAGCAACATTTTTAAATGTGCAATTTTGTTAGCAAATTAATCCAGATATATTCTTTGTAATATACAATGTTTGTATGTAATAAGTAAGATATTAAATCACGCTTTTATCCATTATAAATAAAGTTTTTATCTTTCAATATAATGTTTCATACACACATAACCATTCACAACTATCTACAAGATAGTATACACCAAAAGTGACTGTAGTATTTCGCAGGTAGGACAAATCTCATTGTGTCACATGACAGCTTGACAGACTTATCTCAGCCAATCAGAGCTCAGGACTATATTGGGTCAATCAATTGTTGAGTTTTGACATATATAGATATTTGCCATTTAGAATATAAAATTTAAATGTTATAGTTGAAGTTAACTTTAAATCTATCAAAATATGCTCTTTTGAAGAAATTATAGGTAAAACATGCTCATGAACTAACATTATTTGGACAAAAATCAGTAATTCATACATACAAATTTAAGCTAATACTGAAGTTTTGCGATAATTATTGATACATTGTAGTAGGCGGTTTAGACCAATATTTTCACAAGATGAATAGAAACAATTTTAAAGAAACCTTGAAATTAACAAAGCTTTTTCCTACACAGATAAAATACTTTTCCTGTGACAAATCAAAATGCACTACATTACGTAATCATAACTACATTATATTAAAGTTCAAGACCATGCAGGCATTGAAACGTCATTTAATATTTAAGGAAAGCGTCTAATTCACTTAATTATATAATGATTTTCTCTGTTTGACTGACATTCCCAAGATAGATATTTTTCACTATGTCTATGACTTCATCAGATCAAATACCTTCCTAAGAGTGCACTCAATTCTTTACAGTCTGAAATCTTGACTTTTACACCTAAGGTCAGTTTTCACATTCAGGCCCATACAAATGAGAAAATATAAAAATTTACACATCATTCCTTCAAATAGATTTAGATTTTGTCAAGTAAGGTGATGATTACAATACTGCATTCCCCAGTAATATAAAATTAATGAAAATTATTCAGAATGTTAGTGAGTACATTTTTTTTATATCAACAATTCATGTCAATTTCTATATCTGCAAAGCATTTAGACATTGGTTAAGGATATTCCCATTAGTTAGCTGCACTTGGCTTATACTGCTGCCTATTGGGTTGTGCATTTTCTAGGTCTGCAAACGTTATGCATGCATTAGTTCTACTGCATCTTGTGACTGTTTCCTCAACCTTTTTCAAATCCCTGCACAACACACTTCAGATGAGAGTCCCTAGTCTAACAGTATCTTCTGTAGGGCTAAACTCCCTTACTACTTAAATGACTTTGATTTTCCATGATCTTGTTGGACATTTAGTCACATGGTCATAAATTATTATGATTACAAAACTGTCTACTTAAAACTTCATAAACTGTTCGGATCTGTGAAACCAAATAATAAAGTATGCAAATGTATAATAATATTGACATTAATATTGATCAAAAACACAGTATTTGTTAGCCATTCCTTGACACAAGTTGCCAGCAAAGTCTTAATACCTTCCAAAAACAAGTTACAAGCATATTTTTCCAAGTCCATTTACCTATGGGAAAATTCCATTGACCATTGGCCAAAACAACATTTTTGAGGTCTAATCCTTGTTTGTTTTGAATAGGAGAGGCTAGCTAATCCTCTTACTGCATACTGTAACATTGTCAATGACCTAAATCCTTTAAGAAATTGTAAGGAATTAGGTCCCTGCATTTGGCAATCCCTGAAGTCTTTTAAAAATACTATTTTGACATCTAAAAAGAAAACATGTTTTGCTAATTTGCATGTTCTTACATCAGAAATTTAAGGTTTTTACAAAGAAAACTCCAAGACATGCTGTTTTTCATGGCATAAATGGAAAAAAGCACAAGTATATGTGTCCTATAACTGTTAAGAACTATTCACAGGGTTTACTTGGTATTTTTAACACATGAAAACATCAGCAACTGTTATTATTACTAGAGATTGTTGTTTCTGCATAGTTTTGCATAGATCTCTTGACCTTGTAACCCTTCCCAACCATAAACTCCTATAAAAATTCATTCATAAACATGATTTGGTAACCTAAGCATTTTCTACAGACATTAGGAGTGTAGTCTTAAGTATTGTATTTGTAAATTATGGGAAATTATGAAGTTTGGTGGTAAATTGATAACAATTCAAGTGGAAAGGGTCAATTGATATCAAGAACCATGGTGAAGTAAGAATTTCCCATATCAATATCTTCAAAGACACACAGATGTTTATATGGTTAACCATTATTGTTAAATATCTGATCATGTTTGTTAAATTATGGTTTTGTGATAAATGTTTGAACCTTTGACCACTAGCTGTTGGGAGAAGTAATTTATTACAATGACAACATTCCTGCTGTAACTAAAGTAACATCTTCAGCTACTACTGATACTGCTACAGCTTTTGCCATACAGATACTGCTGATGGATGAAATATTGAATGAAACAGCGAAAGAAATAGCGAATGAAATAATGATGGAGGGTATGGTACTGAAGTTATGGTGCTGAAGATGAATAATGATGATGGATGATGATGCAATGTTAAGAATTCTACAAAATTGCAAGACCCTTGCACAATCTGGCTGCCCCCTTCTCAGTGATAAGCCACAGGACTTCTGCTCATTATGTTTTATTTAACTAAATGTACTATGTCAAATATCAAGTGGGAGCCCAGGCAGCTGGAGTCATGGAAGAGGTCAATGAGTGCAATAGTTTCATTCCCTAATCAAGTGTCAACAAACATTGTAAATACTGCGGCCAGTCTTTTGGTTAGTACCAGAAGCTCTCTTCATTGTTCACTGGTATTTGTCTAGCAAATTTGTACTGTATCAGCTCAAGGATTGTTACATGATTGCAAACATGAAGAGCAAATATGGACACTTGTTGAAATATTAAAGAAACAATCAAATTTTATCTCTGTCTTAAGCTAAACACAAATAATTGATTAACAAGATTGCACACATGTTTGAGTGTGAAAAGTAATGTAACATTGTGTAAGCCCTTAATTTTCATTATTACTACTGATAAACTATATTGACTGAAATTTAATCAATTACATTTTCAATTGCTGAATTGTTATATCTCAGTATTTTCTGCTGTTTTGTTGATCAGCTTGCACACCCATACCTTTTATTTTATCTGGGTTAATCATTTTCAAGTGCTATTAAAATTTAAATTGGCTCTTTACTTTTTTACCTGCACATACCTACGTCATAAGCTCTGATAAGGCATTTTTAGTTGCTGGGAAATGCCAAATAGGGTAATCAGTTAAATCCTATTAAAGCATTTTAATCCAATCGTTTTAACTTTGATGAAGGATTCAAAGAGGTGTTAGGGGCTCAGTTGCTATCTCTTCAAACCTTATCATACAGCTAATAGTATTTTCAAAGGGACTAACAATGTCAGATGTCAGGGTTTCACAGTTTTTGTAATGGTCATTAAGTCTTGCAATGGTCGTCATTAGGATAAACGTGTCTTTAATCACACTGAATTTTTTTATTGATTTTGCAATAAACGGACCTGATTGGTAGTTAAATTAAGAAATGAAATTCATAAGAAATTGTAAAAAAAAATGTTAATTCTTTAAGAAAACAGCCAGATGTTTTTGAAAGTGAAAAAATTGAAACACCAAGAGAACATTTGGTCCCTGTTCTGGTTGTTTAATGCCTGTTCTATTTTCAGACAGAAAGCTTACCTAGCCATCATTTGAAAGATGAGAAGTACATGACCAGCTACAGGAACCAAATTACATGTATAAACAAATTGCAACATTTTTATGAATTTTGTTTACCCTATGAAAATAACATATTTTAGAATGTTTACATTTTTTTTCAAGGACAAAAACAACATTTTTTCAAATAAAGGAAAGGTGAATTTTTTTCCTATCCCATTTGTCATTCCATGTGCTTTCACTGTTACAAATAATGATAAATATTTCATTCATGGAAAAGACATGCATGACAAATTTTTATATCAAGTACCGTCAAAAAATGAATTAATCACATCATTAATTACAGGAAAAAATTTACAATTTAAAACTGCGCTACTGTATAAGACCAATTTGCACAGTTTTGCCCTATATTGAAAACCCTACTTGATGATCGCTCAAAACTTTAATGCTTGTTGCCATTTTAACGTTTTGACAAACTTATGTGTAGAATATTCAGGAGGATTGGGTGGGAGAGTGGGGTGGGAGAGTGGGGTGGGGGTGCGAGGAAAGTCATAACAGACATTATTTACTATTGCGTTGAGTTGAGGTTTTGCTTATTTGTGCAGTGATCTAGTTTGCTGTGTATGAAAGCCATTCCCACTCCTCCCCACCCCTGCCCTGTGAAATGAAATTTGTTGAAAACTGCAAAAAAGACTGTACAAGTGACCTACAACAATCATCTTGCAATTTTAACATACAAGAATAATGTTGCTTTATAAGTTTTTATTTTTGCAACTACTTTAAATGCTAGAGACTGCAATTTTTCTGAAATGTTCAGTACAAAAAAAATTAAACTAGCACAATGGTACAGATTAATAAATTTGTTTAGATGTCAAACAAAGAACAGGTCACGATCTGAGGCAGGCATAAAAATATAATGTATCTAGTTTTGTGACAAACTGCACTTGAAACAATAATGTTAATGTTTAAAAGCAGCCCTTAAAAAAGCGTTCAAACAATTTGCACTCATTTATCTTTTATGTATTTTATATGATTAGGTAGGTTTATATGTTTTAAGCTGGCAGTACCAGTTTTTACCCCGCACAGATTTTGGGATACCGTAATTTAACTGATAATATCAGAATACGCTATGATATTAATAATTTCATTATCTGAGGTAACCAGGTTCAAAACATGATCTAACTATTATTTATATAATACAATGTTTAGTATTTAACATGGTCCAATCTTACATTTTTCCTTTATATAAACAAGTTTAACGTTCAGTCGTAAACTTTTAACAGTATCCGCGATCAGCTACGGACATTATCAAGTGTATCTTTAATACAAGTTTATTGAACTTTTTGGATAGAAATTACATTTTTATGTTGTCATTTCAACAATCTATAGCCTAAAAGTGTACAAGTCTTTCCGTGATAAACTTATTAATAACAAAAAAATAAAAAATCGTGATGTGCCGTATGACATGAAAAACATCATATCTCAAACAAATCCAGTCACGTTGCATATTTCACTTCACATAATAACTTTGTAAAGGGCAGAAAATCACTAAGTGTATTATATTCTACTATCATACATCTACAAACTACAACCCTAGTTGATCTGAGACCGGGGAAAAAACCCTAAAAATTTAATTTGAACAAGTGATCCCTTACCACAGAGAGGATAAGGAGCTTCGTCAGGCCCGAGTCTCACCCACAACTGGTAGTCTTTCGACTCTGTCTCCTGAAAATATAGACACATTCAAACTTCTTTACTTTCCTCTTCAAATAAGACTGTAGAGGCATTAAAATATCAGGAGTAAGTGGCCAGGCTTTCCACGTACACCTTTCCTTTCAGAGTATTATACAATGTACTGCCATAGCCTACTTCCCCAACCACCCACCCCACCCCCAATTGTATTGGTATGAATGAAATACAATTTATCATTTTTAAAACGATTTTTTAAAAATATTTCTAGAGAAAAGTAGGCATTCTTACACTTTGAAAGTAAAAATTAACAAAATCTACCTTCCAGAAAGGGACAAACATTATGTGCGTTATGACAGAAGCTCTTGCAGTAATATATCAATTTTCAATGATGCATTTCCATGACATTGTGTAGGATGAAAGTTCATGACAAAATAATTACAAATATTATGTCACTTTACTACACAAGAAATGTTTCCTTCATTACCATAATATATTACTGAAAATGTAAATAAAATGTTTTGCAATAATACAGTCAGCAGTAATTAGCAATACTACTTGGCCCACGACTTGTTACAGTTTGATAAATATTTCAATAGTATAAAATGAAGTTCCCTCCCTCACAACCAAATGTGCACCCACGCCACAGCTAGATGTGTGGATAACTAAATAAAAAACGAAAATGGCATTAAAACAGTCACTATAATTGTCAACGTCCAGTTTACTCTAAATATACATGGTGTTTATGATAACGTCATAAAACTGTCACTTGACAGGACAGTCTATACATTGTCCTAAACTTATTATCAAAACTAGGCAAGAAAACGGTCTTGTGTAGGAGGGAAATAGACATGGCATTAATAAAAACAGACAAAGAAATTGATAAATTAAATATGTATGAAATACTGTTAAAATGTACCATTAAAAGTCCTGCTGTTTAAAAAAATAGTGTCCGTGTTATAAATTTGTCTAATTTGATTTAAAAACTTGTACAAACCAGTTTTATGACAAAATTTTAATGCAATTATAATATTGGACAGATATCCGACCATTATGGATACAGACTACACTGTAAATCTTCCTAGAATGCCCGCATAATCTAAAGGCCAGTTCACTGAATTTATTCACTAAAAGTCCACTTAAAACTGCTAAAACTTCTAACAGTATACATTGCTAATGAGAGATGAATTCAGTATCTGAACATCAAACAATATGAATAATTAAACTGAGTGATTTTCACTCATCTAAAATCATACAAAATGCCAAAAAGTACTTACAAAATAATATAAGAAATACTTCTTTTTTAATCACTGACGTACTGTAAAACAATTCTTATGCGATCGTGAACAAAGCCAAGCTTTTTCTCAATGGAGTGGTGGTGGTTTTTCCCCAAAATATAAAGGCAAAAGAGTTTGACGTAAGACAATGTGATATTGACAACAGTACATGAAACTCCCAGACATTACCTCAGATATGTCACTGACAACTGGTCACAAGGTAGAACAATTCTGGGTAAACAGTGCAAAATATTTACAACAACATTTCATTGACGAACTTATTTCTTTGGAACATGCGAAAGCAACAATAAATATAAACAGATGTCTGTTACTTAAATTGTGATCCCTTCGCAGACAGTAGAGGCATAAAGTCAGTTGGAAAGCTGCATTCTGGGAAGGAATTTAGACAAAGTCTTTTGGAAAATTGCATTTCGGGAAGGAATTCAGACAAAGTCATTTGAAAAGTTGCATTCTGGGTAGGAATTCAGACCGACTGCTAAACATTAAAATGCTGAAACATAAAAATACTAATTATACTATCTTACAGCATTTATATCGTATTCATTTATATAGTTTTCTTTTCATTTCTTCTATTTTAAGGCTTCTTAAGTCATTTCATTTGTCTGTCTGATCCCTGTCTGCTTCAATTTCTTTTATTTGTTTGTTCATTCATTTCAGCTAAAAAGTACAGTACGTCAGTAATGAGCAAGTCTTGGCACACAGTACATGTACTTTGTCATATTCATTCATTGAATATTGAATGGTTATGACAGGTACTGTAGTTGCAAGCTTCTATCATAATAATGAGAAATGTCAACCTCAGCGGACTGCACTCAAGACTGTCCCACAATTATTTGTTAAACAAGGTCAGTATGTCAATAGCTTGAACTTCAAAACCAACTGGTCACTTGAAACTAGTTCTGATTAATGAAGAGTACTGTTCCTTCAATTTGTACATAGTGCAACCTGGTACAGCTGAACTAAAGCTACCTGCTGTTTCATTGTTTGATCCACTGTTATCTTTAGTGACTGGTGAACAAACATGTTCAATATTAATCTATATTTTTTAACATTATTGGTTTCCCAAATAAATTTGAATTGGTGATTTGATAATTTAGTGATTGAACATACTGTCTCGGTCATAAAGCATTTGCTTCTGAAAAAGGCAAGTGATCCATTTGCCATCTCTAAATCTAAGGCAGTGGTCTGCTACATCTGTGGCTGACACTATTTTTGCTGGGTAAGGTACCACACTCATTACCCCTACCCCTATCCCCAATCCCTTTTATTAGGACCTTTCCAAGATACCATTAGAAAGGGTGTAACTTTGAAATTGCTGTCCAAAGAAATGAAATTACTACATGTTAACCTTACTTTCTCTCACTCCTTTCATTCTCACACTGACAAGACAAAGCTGGGAGTTTAACCCTAAAACACAATATAGATGACACTCCCATCATATAACACTGACACCAAACTGCCTTAAACCAAAATGCTTAATGCTATTGTTTTTACAAGAAATGTTTATAAGTCAATCATTACATGCTATCATATATGTCAGCCCTTGTAAGTTACATGTACAGCACCCTTACTTCTTTGATCTCTGTTCAAACCAAATGTCTTCTACCCGCTTTGATATAGTATTTGTTTAAATAAATATGACAATGATATACAATATATTGCAGTAACTTTGACATTTTACCTGAGCTAGCAAATTTACCTACTAAGTCACATAATATTCCTCATAAATATTTTGAAATTGTCACTGTTTTTTATTTACATTGTTCATATAGTAATGAACGTAGAAAGTGACTAACCCATGTGTTGCACACCAAATTCGGACAGTGTCATATTATCAGTTTACATCGCTTTCAACTTTAATTATAACATTGTTATCTGTAACGATAACTAAATGGTACAGTTTCACCAGGTTTACTGCACATATAAGTACCGATATATCTACAACGTCTTCTCAAAATCAAACACTTGACGTATCAGCAGCGATATTAGTAAGATAGTCAATATCACATTTGTATTTAAATGTTTTCTGTGACTTTTGACGCATTTATTGTGTTTTATGCTAGGTGACTTAATTTCAAACTTACAGGTATATTGAGCTGTTCCAGGCATGATTTGACGATTTTCAACACATCTGTAACACTCTCAACTTTCACCTGACATGCCTGTAAAAAAGATTTCAATGCAATGAGTTTGAATCTAGTAAGATATTGACTAAAACATGACCAAATGAACAAATTTCCTTGAATCCTTCCCAACTAAGGGGCAATAACTCTGACATCACTTAAGTAATACTGACATTCGTGGAACCAGGCTATGGTTACCATGTTTAATGAAGATTATGTTAAATATTTTGGGAAAACAACAAAAAAAAGATAAAATAATAAATATAGGGGAAAATTCTAACTTGAAAATCTTCACTAAATATTGTTCTGTTATTACACTAAAATATACACATAATCCTCATAGTGCACAAAGTTTAAAAGAAAACTGTAGAAATATTAATTTACTAACTTCCTCCACTCCAAGACTACTTTTACTTCCAGGAGAACCCATCATAAATTTTATAATCTAACATCAACAATAATATAATCCAATCTGCTTCTAATTTCTTATCATCCCCTTTAATCCAATTTATATTTCTTATTTAAATTAATTCAATTAACATGTGCATCATGTCTAGACCACAGTCATACTAAGAGCTCTTCTTCCATACTTCTTTATTAAACCTTCATAAAATCTCAAAGATAGATGTTTCTAATACTAAACTGTGACACTAATAAAAATGTCAGTGAAATGAATTCAGACTCTCAACTTCAAGGCAATCAGCAGAATTCCTAATTCTCTGTTATGGTTATTGTAGTCTAATTATTACCTAATATCTCCATGTCACTTTTTTGCCATTTATGATTCAATCTAGGTGTTGATTACTCAAAAGTTCACAAATTAACCTGTTTGTTATTAATTGGTCACACTTTTTACAAGGTGTGAACAATTTTCTCACAGAGCTTTGGCTAAGTGAAGTAACTGCACTTTTCAAAACAAAAATGTAACACTTCAATGAGAAATATTTTCATTAATATGCAAAGAAATTCAATCTAGATGCATAAAATTTAAAACAAAATTAAAGTTCAATAAACAAAATAATAAACAAAGGGTTTTAAAACCTTCAATGAAAGTGTTTTAAGAACATTGAAGTGGTATGGAAGATACAATTAAGACACTATGTGTCTACTTTTATTACTGATTTATATTACTTAAAAAGAAATACATAAAATACTGCATAAAGGTGCACCAAAGTAAGATATTATTTCATTTAGAAGGAAATAAAGTATTTCTTTTGTAGAATATACAAATTCTCCAAGTTACTACCAAATTTACTATCTCTCCACAACAAATAGGGAAATCTTGGCCAGTTTTTATGTCGTCCATTGTAAAATGAATAGTTTTAAATATCTTTTAACTTTTAAAATGAAGAACCCATACGCCTCCAGTGACAAAGTTTAGCAACCTCTTTCACAGAAACTGTAACAGATTCATCAAATGAGGAAAGGAAAAATAATTTGAATGATTTGTTTCATGATAAACAGAAATGTACAAAAACATCACTACAATTTATGCTTCAATGAATTCTCATTTTAAGTGAATGATAACATCCAACTTAAACAAACAGTAATAAATCACTTGCAATTTGTTACAGAAGTCAAACAAAACAGCTGTTTGATATTCAGGATCTTCAATTATATTTCTAATGATTTTCTTTTCATTGTGAACACCTATAAAGCATTTGGTACAGGTATGTACCTTGTTGTCCCAGGTTCAGTGTAAGTGTAATTATCTCAGTGGATGCTACAGGAAGCTGAACTTCATTTGGAAGTTATCCATGGATTGAAACACTGATATCTTAACAAAAAGGCCACAGCTATGTTCAATACCCCCTGCCCCTCCCCCCCCCTCACCCAATAAAATGATACAGACCAGTTTCTAGCAGAAACTCTGACTCCGAAACTAGCTCATTCAGAAACAACTTTGCCTGAGGTGCATCATGGCAGGGTCAGGGTGTGAAGGGACAGAGATGATTTTGTCCAAAAGAATAAGCCTATTCATGTAAAACAGAACATTAATTTATAACATACCTTATCACTATCTCTATGGTGAACATCTAATGGTAGAAATTTTGGCAGTAACTTTGCTCGCTCTTCTTCAATTTGCCTGAAAGAGAAATAATCAAATAACTGCCTGCAAAAAGTCAATAGATAAATTTATCAAGGAAAATGAAATGGAGGAGTCCTTAAACAATCTATCAGTGTGCTTGTGCACTTTTCAAACAATTACTGTATGTTGGGGTGTTTTTTGGGGGCTCGAACAGCCAAGCTATTAGCTGTTCCTTCCATAAAGAAATACAACAATGGCAAGAACAGCGACTGACACTCAGTGATAACCTTTAGTGTCACTGGAAGCAAAACAGGTAACAGCAGATTAAGGTTGGAAACAACTTGTAATCTTACTCCACTGCTGGAGGTAGTTTTACATCAGTGTAGACATAAGCAGTGTATGTTCCCTGCAGTCTAATAGTATACACTGTCAGTAAACCTGCTGGTGGCGCAGTGGTCAAAGTCACTAAACCTCTCACTGATCGAGGGTCATGGATTCGAGCCCAGCCAATGACCTGACACTTTAGGTGAGAAAGTTAGCAGTTTCTTATGGAAGATACGAGTCTAGTTCTGGTCATTCCCAACAACGATTGATAGGTAAACTGTGCCACCCATAAAGAACTATAATTGAGCCCAGAAAAGGGTAAATTCCCATCCAGCCTCTCCATTTTTACCTTTACAAAAAAGTTACAACATGATCCACCCATTATATTTCCTTTTGTAGTTGAAAATCCATCAGAAATCTTTCATTATATTGAAACTGATAAATTTAAATTTCTGCTTACTCTTTGAATTTGTTGAGCCATGTTTCTTTGAGTTCTAGACTTTTGAAAGTAGCAACATAGTTTGTAGTGGGCCAGCCTATCACAAAAGATTTATCTGCATTTCGTGTGACTTCTGTGATGACATCAATACAGTCGGCGATCCATAGCTCACAGACACGTATACGATGTTTCAGTTTGAACGTTGTACTAGATCTGAAAAGAGAATTTGTCCATTTTGAATGATAATAGAAACCTAAGTTTGAATAATTATGGTAGTGATCTGAAAGTGTTTTCCAGTTTGAAAGTTACATATAATTGAAAATACCAATCTAACTGTTTCAATCTGAATGAGAAGAGATGTTTTTACGGTTGATTGTGAAACTATTGTATCATAAAGAAAACCCTCGAAATTTATTTTCTGATATACAGTACATGTACATATTTCTGTTTGAATGAAAATATATTTTAGTAATATTTCTTCACACTTCATAATTTTCAAATAGGATGTACATAAAACTGAGAATAGAAATCAAATTTGACAAGACTTGAATACTTATAATGTAGGATATAACCATATATCTACTCATATATTACTACTTCTTCAAAACTTTATCTTTACATCACACATTAAAAATCATATGGTATGGATTCTTCTGCAGGATATGATATATACTTTTTGGCTTCATGAAAATGTGGCAAAAACATCAACTATATATGAATTTTGTTACATTTTAATGGCAAAATTTGTATTTTTGATACTAGTCAATAATATCAAATAACTCAAATTCAGATCATTTTCTGTCATGTACTTCAGCCTTAATACATATCATTACAATGTTAAAAGTTATTAATAGGGTGCATTATGGCTTAACTGACATTTTCAGCAGAAACTGCCTTAAATAATATAACTATGAACATCTACTGGCTTCATTGTCTTTAATTTCATTGACAATTTGTGTAAAACTTTTGTTAAAACAGTAGCAAATGATTACAGCAGAAGTGGCAAATTATACCAGGTGACTGTTTCATACAGGTTTCTACATGATAATACTACATATTTGGAATGTAACAGCATTTGCTTAGCTAAACGCAGGTATCTGCTAAATCCAGGTGCCATTTACATAGGTAAAATAATAGCTTAGCTGGTGAATTCCTGTAAGAACATATTCTCATGGAGTTTAATTATATTCATCATACAAATATGCATCTGGAAGTTGCAGAAATATGTTTTCTTTGAGGTAAAACTTACAGGTGGTAATCCTGTATTATTTACTGAGACAGTATCCGGTGCAGAAATGATACTGTTACTAAATATTTTAACATAAAATCAACAAACCACAAATGGTTTTAAACTTTGCATCAAAGATGATCTCAAGATGGGATATGCTGGGCTATACACCACTGATATGACATCTGTGGCAAATAAATATTTTATGTCAGGATGAACTTTGATCAAACTCAGTTATTTCAGTTGTATTTTGTCACCACATATCAGTTACTTGTGGTTTACAGATCACTCTGAGTAATGAGCAAATATCTGGTAACTAAACATTACCCATAATCCTGCTAATCAAGCATTTCCCACAATTCCCTCAGAGGAAGGAAGTACAACTAAGAGTAATTACACTGATGGAGACAAAAGTACTTTAGAACCTCTCAGCTTGATAACATGTTTAAAGTTTTCCACTTATTTTCTATCAATGAGTCTTTCAAATCCTGGAGTCTGAGTAGTACTGGCAACAATTACAAGATGTATCATTTGCCAGTGCAGCAGAATGACTACACACAATCGTGTACACCATCTTAACCTCTTGTTACTAGGACTAGGTTCATTATTCCTATACTAAATAATGTTACCATGGCCTTTTAGCTGAGAGTATAAATGACCATTTCTAACGCTGTGACCTTGACTTTGAAACTTGTATTATAGATGACTACATCTCAGTTCATTAAGGTCCTAACTACTCTCCAGTGTTACTAGCAAAGGGCAACCATACTGAGTTTTCCTTTCTAACACAGCTAAAACGTTCCATCACAACTCAGCTAACATTAATACGTGTACAAAAAAGTAATTATTTATAATGACTGTATGACATTGATCTGTATTGCAAAGCCCTATTACCATAAGTGTGTAGTGGCTTTGAGCTCTTGTATTTGTACTTTGTCAGATGTCTGGCTTTATAAGAATGCATTTCAAAAACTGACTTACTTAGAACCCATGTGATTGGTGAAAATAAAACTGACTTACTTAGAACCCATGTGATTGGTGAAAATAAAACTTACTTATTTACAACCCATGTGATTGGTGAAAATAAAACTGACTTGCTTACTTACAACCCATGTGATTGGTGAAAATAAAACTTACTTATTTACAACCCATGTGATTGGTGAAAATAAAACTTACTTTTGTTTTGCAACAAGAAGGAGATCACTAAAGAGGAATAGGTATCTATCTTGTGTTTGCATGCCTCTAGAAAACTCCACAATCCCTTCCATAAGGTACTGTCTGTTGAAGTTGTTATTTGTCCGTGATGGACGGAAAAATTCCATATCCTTCTTCCCCATGGTTGAATGTGACCTGAAACAGAACACAGTTTTCATCAATAACATTTAATTGTCCATTTACCATTTCAATATAATGCTTTCAAACGCAATTTCCTTACTTTTTTCAAACACAAGTTCCAATTTTTTTGAAAAACAACACTACAAAAGATTTTTCCTGTTGTAAAATATTATGTGAGTATCACTATTTTATGTCAAATTCTTCATACAGACATTGATATGTCTGGCTTGCTCGCATCCTTAACATCAAATATCATTAATTTATGTAAAATGTACAGTTTTCCTTTTACCTGAATATCTTGATATGAAATGGGCTAACCTAAAACCACTTATAACAAATTAACATTTACGCTTGTTTTTATTTAAAGTATTTAAACCATAATGGCAGATTTCGAAATTTTGACAAAATGAAAGAATTTTAAAATTATCTGAATGAAATCTGAATGAATCTTTTACGCTTACCTTGACCTTTGTCTGTACTACTGATAATGGGGTATTTGATTGGTTTGAAAAGAACTAGTTTACATAGCGGGCGGATAGAAACGTATAGTTTTTTTTATTTGAAGAAGCCCATGAATTTGAAGTATATAAATCTCTTCAAGAGGGTTTAACAAATGATAATGCGTCATTTAATAACTTGTACAGTTGCTCTTTGTTATAAAGTACAGTGTAACCTCAATTTAATGTCCACTGATGGAAACTGTATTTATAGGCAATAGTAAAGAAACTTGTACATTTGCAAAACACAGTACTTTATACTTAAAAAATAATTATAACATTGAATATGAAACAATATATGGTAAATGAGGTAGAAAATTAAATAGACAACAGAATTACCTCCCTTGTTTTACTCTCATATGAATTATTTCAATCAATATATTTTCCAGAACAGAAAATACAGGTTATATCCTAAATATAATACTAATATGTACCATACAATTCTAAGACCTACTGATGGAACTCATTATAACAGACATTTGATTTATATCCTGATAGATGATTGCTATTTTGGAAGTATGTATTACTGTACCATGTTGAAAATTGATTTTGGACCAAAAATATCATCTACAAGAAATAAAGATGTTATAATTATTATAATTATTATAATTTTTATTGGGCAAAGTGCACATGTCAATATATATTGATACATCTGATTTATGAAATACACAAATACAGAAGTATGCCAAAGATTTTTGTAAGGCCAAAATAGGAAATACACCCCCTTTTCTTCTCTAATATGTAAAAAGAATTTACAGCATGTTTCAGTGACTTTTATAGAGAGTGCTCTTTAATATCACAAGTTTTAGTTTTACCAAATAAAAGTTTGATAGCAGTTTTTGCCACATAAAGTTTGATAGCAGTTTTTGCCACATAAAGTTTGATAGCAGTTTTTGCCACATAAAGTTTGATAGCAGTTTTTGCCACATAAAAGTTTGATAGCAGTTTTTGCCACATAAAGTTTGATAGCAGTTTTTGCCACATAAAGTTGATAGCAGTTTTGCCACATAAAGTTTGATAGGCAGTTTTTGCCACATAAATTTGGGATAGAGGTTTTGCCACATAAAGTTTGATAGCAGTTTTTTTTTTGCCACATAAAGTTTGATAGCAGTTTTTGCCACATAAAAGTTTGATAGCAGTTTTGCGAAAAGTTGCCCCAAAATTTATAGCAGTTTTTGCCACATAAAGTTTGATAGCAGTTATCGGATAGCAGAAAATTGATGGCAGCAATAAGTTTGGTGTGGTTTCAGAAAATCTCATGAACAAAATGCAGATTGAAAATTTAACACTTTAGCAAGTCCTTGAAGTCAACCCGCACCAGCGCTATTTTCCATTAAGTGTGCTTTTGTTGGCACAATACTATCATTATCGATAGAATCTTCACTGCAATTTAATATCTCGAAACTATTTCTATCTCGTCACAAATTTCAGATATGTAAAATTTCAATTTTGTGTAGTTTGAGGTTGTGTTTTAATTTAACAACATAAAATATAAAGTACCTTTACAAGTTTGTAACCTTAATTGTTAATTACATCCACCCATAAGTCTGTCTCGCCTATAAGCCTTAAATTAAGTGATATACTGGTCTAAAGTCTATGGTACAGTTTCTAAATATGAATATTAATTAATTATAATTATATAATAAGTAATATTATTAATTACTGCAAAACTGTAATGAGCATTATAGCTGTGATAGAGCTGTTTCAATCAATTCATAACTTTTCTACTTAATGCACAAAGTATGAATATGATGCAGAAAGTATAAGGTTTGGAAATGCACTTCATGAACTTTAAAAGATTTTTTTTCAGGAAAAAAGAATAAAAAGTGAAAGCATATCAAAATGTGCAATCGAAACATTCCAGTCATAATAAAATCTTCAGGTATATCAAGCTCTTAACGATGGAAGGGTGTTAAATCATATTAACGGTTTTTGCACCTGAATTCATTATACCAACACAAGCAAATTTCTTCTGTGCGATATTAATGCATACCTATTCAGTGCATGTTATTTTCTATAAACTATGCCCTATAAACGTATTTATAACAAGAGCTGTCACATGACAGCACGCTCGACTATTCGAAAGGTTGTTGGTAAAATGGGTTTTTTGCCTAAGAACAGGAGTATTGTGTAATTGTCTATAAGAATAAAGGTCAAAGATATGAAACTTGTTCAAAGACCTTTGTAAATGTACATTACATTCAAAGCCTTACTCTGGATTCTGTAAGCCAACTGGAGGGAGAAGGAGGGGATAATTTCAAAGAAATACATAACCTTGTAAATTTGATCATGAATAACTTTGTAACTTTTCAAAATTGATATGTATTGAATTAAAAAAGCATGACCGCTGCATGCTGCATAATTATTCATGATATTTCAAAAGAAAGCCATTTCGAGTATTTCCATGTTAGTCTGGTAAAAACTGTGACAAAATTCTAAGTTAAAAGGGGCATAAATATGTCAAAAATCAAAAACATTGGGGAAGATGTTGACAGTAAACATACATTTTCAGTTTCAAGTCCATAAAAAAATCAAAGTTAAAAAGGGGCATAAATCTGTCAAAAATCAAAACAGAGTTATGGGGATTGTTTGCTCAGATGATGATGTTGATGGTAGACACCGTTTTAAGTCAATACATTTGATAGTATTCAAGATATTTAAATTTAAAAAAAATCTTCAACAAAAAATTCTAGGTTAAAGAGGGGCATAAATCTGTCAAAAATCAAAACGGAGTTATGAGGATTGTTTCCTCAGGTGCAGATGTTGATGGTAAAGATATATTTTGAGTTTCAAGTCAATACCTTTGATAATATGCAAGATATTTGAATTTATAAAAAACTTAACAAAAATTCTAAGATAAAAAGGGGCATAAATCTGTCAAAAATCAAAACAGAGTTATGCTGATTGTTTGCTCATGTGTAGATGTTGATGGTAAAGATATATTTTGAGTTTCAAGTCAATACCTTTGATAATATACAAGATATTTGAATTTATAAAAAACTTTAACCAAAATTCTAAGTTAAAAAGGGGCATAAATCTGTCAAAAATCAAAACAGAGTTATGGGGATTGTTTGCTCAGGTGTAGATGTTGATGGTAAAGATATATTTTGAGTTTCAAGTCAATACCTTTGATAATATGCAAGATATTTGAATTTATAAAAAACTTTAACCAAAAATTCTAAGTTAAAAAGGGGCATAAATCTGTCAAAAATCAAAACAGAGTTATTGGGATTGTTTGCTCAGGTGTAGATGTTGATGGTAAACATATAGTTTGAGTTTCAAGTCAATACCTTTGATAGTATTCAAGATATTTGACTTTATTAAAAACTTTAACCAACGCAGACGCCGACGCCGACACCGACGCCGACGCCGACGCTACGCCGACGCGAGTGCAATTGCCTCCTTATTCTTCGAATAGTCGAGCTAAAAATTAAATTTTATACTGCTATTCAACAAATTAAATGTTAGCAACTAATTAACTTTCATCTACTGTTGCATTACTTGTCCATCAATATAAGATGTCACCCATGCATATTTAACATTGACCTACAAATTTGACATGTTTGGAAGGCCATCTATGTGGATTTAATAACTGTAACAAAATATGCCCTACCTCAAAACAAAAATTGAGGCAGTTTAAAAGAATAAAGACATCTGTCAAAATATATGACATGAGAATTAGCAAAAAAGTGGCAAGAATAAATGCTATAAAATATCTCATTATGACTACACTGTAATATAAGATACTTAATTCTACTACAATTATGTCAAACTAGTGCAGAATTTAAAATAACCACAAAGAACAGCAAGTCTCTTTTGGAATTAAAGGACTGTCCAGGACAAACTTTGGACCACATTATTTAATGGAGTGATTACCTGCTTTATTCTTGCCTTATCTTTATGTCTAATGTCTATCAAAACTGATCAACTGGTTAAATCATTAAGAATTGTCATGTATCATTTACATATATGTGACTCCCACACTATCTATTTAATATCACATATGTATCATATTTTTCAATTTTCATAACATCATTTTTATCCACTCTCAAAAATGTAGAATTAAAGCTGCTCGCTCTCAGATCTTGGTAAAACAATGAAGTTCTTCAAACTGTATGATAACAACATATTTTAGAACAATTAGTCATATAAAAAGGTTCCAGTATAAATTCCTGTCAAGTATATCTGTAGATTTGAAATAATACACTTCCAAATAGTAAAGCATTGCAAACGCTTTTTGAAATTCCTTTATAAACATATAGTGTAGCTTTGCCTTAAAACCAGCATTTTCAATCAATTTTTGCAAATTCCTACCTAGATTTCCACTTTTATTGTTGGTTCTTGCCTTTAGTTTTATATTTATTTTCTAAGTTTGTCATTTTTGAAATTTTATTTTTTCAACGGCAACTGAAAGCGAGCAGCTTTAAAGTCAGTATAATTATTTAGAAGTACAGGTGTTGTGGTGCTTGCAGCCTCATTTTGAAAGACAAAATACCTCCAATGTCACTTTTATCACTGCGGTACTCTAGGCTTCAAAAATATTAACAACAGTCTAAAATTGGATGTGTTTATTGCTATATTAATCAACTTTATTAATGAAACTGGAACAGAAATTCAGGTAGGTAGTCCATTTTGTTCTCAAGGTGACACTGTATTACTGTGTAACAGATTGTGACATTCATAAGTTTGTTGAACATATATTTCCACTTAAATGAAAGAATTTTTCCATTTATAATGCTTCTGGAAATTAAGTCTACATGTATAATATGTAACCACTTATTTTGGACTTTACAAGTTAAGACTACAATTTACTATCATAAACTTTGTCATATGAAGAATTCTGGCTGCTTAATAAATAAGATAAGTCACAGATATAACTATGTATGTCTATTATATATTATATAAATGCCTGCATAGTTTGTAAAATTAATAATTCTACATAGATAAATAGTTAAATAAGAAACTTTAATAGCAGATGTCAGATTGAAAATCTAGCTTTATCAAATTTTATATTGATGAATTATTAATGTAACATAATAGTGATGATATTTTCCTGCAAAGTATTTTGATCTGAAGATGAAAACGCCCTGTGTGTCCAGTACAAGGACTATAGGGTATATATTAACACATTAACCTCTAAAATCATCTACCCAAACTGATGATCATTATTATTCCACTAGAATAATTAAATAGGCCAGGATCTCACACCTGGGTGACCCCCAAACCTTAATTACAATATAGTGAAATATAAGAATGGGATGGATCACGAGATTAGAAAAACACCCTTTAAACAGTATCAATTGGAGCCCGCAATTATCCACATCTATTCATTATCATTTTAAATGAAAAAACAGGACAAGCCCAACTTGAATAAAATATTTGACCTCATAAGCACACTAATAAGAACAGAAAATATTTTCTCAAAAATGTTACTTACAATAAAAACATTACAAAATACCTGTGCCCCAGTGTCTTGAATTTAATTTTTTATCACAATTAAAATCATTTTTGTAAGTTGTAATACAAATTTTGTATTATATATTTTGACTAAAAAGGGAAAGAAGACTTTTTTCATATGCATAAATACATTTTTTCCAGGTTGTAAAAAGTTGTTTGTTTAATAAATGCCAGAAAATGATGGATGAAACACTTTAAATATGTCCCTGGCCAGTTTTTGTTAATTATCAAGTCCTTTTGAAAGTTAATTAATTTTGGTATTTCTGACACGCCAATGAGGTTTGTGTGTATAATATGAGCTTCCGCTATTTGTCTGTCTGACCAATGGCTTGACTTGAAACATTCCTTATCCAGTTTGTGTTGCATTTTAAGCGTGAAATCTGTATTGTTTCCAGCTCTATATTTCCTTGTGCATTTAATGTTGTGGTGAGAAGTTTAGAGTCCCGGTCATCCATTGGGATCAAATTATTCAAGTGATAAGTCTTACATCTAGTTACCACAAGCAGTGAGTAGTTGTTACTCATGGTGTTTCCGATCTTTTTTCAAGAAGAATATATCCATTTCTCTTCCTGCAGCACTGCTCAAATTCTTCAAACATAGCACCAAAAGGAGAGAATCAAACTAAGGTAGTTTCATATGACTGACTTAGAGCACAAGTAAGCTTTGAGACCAGTACTAAGATACAATGCATAATCAACAACAAAGTTTCTATACTTACAGAATGTTATTAGAGCTCCTGGTTTTTCCAAGGGTCTTGAAGAGGACTGCCCCAGGAGCAGACTTCCTGCGGGACGCCAACTGTCTCCTCTGAAACAAAACAAACAAAAGCCATTTATTTGTAACTTTTAAACACACACAACTTCAGTACAAGTTAATGTACCTGGTTAAACAGTAGTTGTTTCAGTTCAGACCTTCCAAGTAAAAAGTCATTCACAAGAGATGTTTACATTATTGCACAATAGATTCCTTTGACTATATCCATTATGCATCACAAGTCAAACATAATGACAAAATGCAATCTTTTCTACTCAGGAACGATAATGGCTCTTCATAATGTGCTGCATAAGCATTTCAAAGGCAGCAGATTTCATGTAAATATAGAAATATCAGCCCCTTGCTTGCTAATACCCATATTATGCAAACATTTAACTGAAGTTTATTCACTTACCTGCATGCCAAGTTTAAAACCTTGATTTCATTATCCACCTAGTATAATACCCAAAAGAATCCATTTATAACAATTAATTTAAACAGCAACCATGTCTGCCAGCCCAGTGAGCACATAAAGCTCAAACCTACAACTTTGGCTTACCATGGCACTGCTGTCTCAAGTAAGAACATGGTCAAAATGGTGAGCAGATAACCAACTGCCAACAATATGGTACAAGAGTTCACAGGCCTTCTGCCACCTGGGATGACACTCTGGGTTATGTTTTATTTGTAATTTAATATGATGTAGATATGGGTTGAACAAGTTCAAATATAAGGTAAAAAATCTAAAGAATTTTTAATAAATTAGATCAAATGCTTACAAATGAATATGAACCAAGTGTCTCTTCATTTACATACAGGTAGGGTTATTCTATCTTTCCTCAAAGTCCTTGAAATTTTTTAGTTCAAATATTCCCTTCAATAAGTACATTTCTCTAAAATGTTAGAAAAGTTTTAGAAACAACTCTATGTGTATGATTTCAAGTAGTTTTAACTTTCCTCTTACTCACCAACAAAAAATCCACAGACAAAATTTAATAACTTATACAATTTCAGCTCTCATATAGAACACAATTATTCCCCTTTAATAAACACACACCATTTTCAAAGCGATAACTATCAAAGACTACATATCAATGCACAAAAAGTAATCTCTCAGAAAATTATGACTTTTCACGTACATGTATGTTTTGCATGCAGTTCTTAGAAATACTATATCTCAGCAACCAGAGTACCGGTATGTATTGGCTAAAAACTCCTTAAATCAATCTGTTTGCGAAATTTCTCTTTTCAGAGGCATTAAAGTTATGTTCATCTACTGTCATTTCCCTGGCTGGGTTTGTAACCAACATGAACTAACTGATTCTTGAGAAATCATTTCTTTGACCAACAACAAAATTAATATTATGATACAGGAGTTTGACAGCCTCAGCTCTAATAACTGATCCTGTCTGGTAGAACTTCATAAAAGTTTACCTTCTTATAAGTAAATCATGAGCATTAAGATATAATAAAAGCCTCATTTTCTAAAAATACAAATTTCGTGTATGGTAAAAAAAATTAAATTAAAATTAATATAATATTTAAGTCAAATGACATTAATTAAATGAAATTCAGTGACTATGATTATAATAACATGACACTTGATGTACCCGAAGACCTGAACATCTATGAACGAAGGTGAGAAACTTGGCAGGTAATCAGACCTCTCCATCAAATATTTGACAAACACTAAATAACCGTACAAGATATATGATAATATATAATACATCATAAATGGAAATTTCAGTAAGTATGTGTCAATACCCGTTCATCATGCTGGAACAATCCTATATTATGTAAATTTGGACACAATCCCATAATTCCAAACGATCTAATTTCAACCATGAACAATTCTACAAACTTATTTCAAGTTATCCAGTTTTAAGTCTGTAAAACACAATTTGTTGCTAAACTGTAGATACAAACTGCAAAAAAATGCTTCATTAAGGAAATGGATAACTGCCATTATTGGGAAAACAGTATGATTAAGGACAGGAAGGAGGGAGCATGTTGTATCACTGTGCATACAGACAGGTGGGCTGCGTTATCTTTCACTTTCCCAATTAAGGTGAAGGAATCATTTAACTAATTGCACATCCTCTTCAGATGACTTCTTTAAGTTTCCTGACAACATGGTTATTTCCGTTAGAAATTACATAGCGAATCTACTGTTAATTAAGTCTGAAGTTATTACCTCCCTTTATAAATTCATTCTTTATAAAAAGGGAGGTAATTTTTATGTGAATCAGTTACTTTGCATAATATATTATCTTAATGCATGACAACATCAGAGACTTGTGCACACATATGAAAACCTTGTAGGCAAACACTGTACAAACATTACAGTCAAAAACAATGACACACATTTTGAAAGGATTGTAAGTTTAGAAACCCACACTGAGATAATCTCTGTACATCTTGATACACCAATTAACATTTCGGTGTTTCTAAAGTATCATCAACCAGAAATAATTATCCTGTCTGTCACTCTATGGGCTTTATACTTCAATCTAACAATCACCCACATTAGGGATAACCAATGTTCTATTTGTTCTAAATTAGTTTATACCAGTTCATATCAGCATTTAAGCTTCAAAACTGATGCTAGCCTCAATTCCATGCAGAGATTAGCAAAAAGTACTGTGGGAAAGTCACTATGTTCCTCCTTGTGAAAACTGTAAAATATGAATAAGCGACTATTTTCATCAAATTTCATCAAGAGAAAGGCTAATTATAAGCTAACATGTAGTTGTGTAAATTAACAAGAGGGCCAAGATGGCCCTATATCGCTCACCTTGGTACAAGTCCACTTGCCTGGTGGAAGATCACTAGATACTGTTATGTAACCAAATAAGTTTTCCTATATACGCCTTTGTAAAACAAATGATCCCCCTCAGGCAAGGTCAATTTTGACCCCAGGGGCATAATTTGAACAAACTTTGAAGAGGTCTACTAGGCAATGCTACATGCCAAATATCTAAGCTCTAGGCCTTGTGGTTTCAGAGAAAAAGATTTTTAAAGTTTTTACTATATAAGCCTATGTAAAACTAAGTGACCCCCCCTGCCCCCTCCCCGTGCGGGGTCAATTTTGATCCGAGGGTCATAATTTGAACAATCTTGGTAGAGGTCCACTAGCCAATGCTACCTGCCAAATATCTATAAGCTCTAGGCCTTGTGGTTTCAGAGTAAAGTTTTTCCTACATAAGCCTATGTAAAACTAAGTTACCCCCGGTGCGGGGTCAATTTTGATCCGGGGCTCATAATTTGAACAATCTTGGTAGAGGTCCACTAGCCAATGCTACATGCCAAATATCTAAGCTCTAGGCCTTGTGGTTTCAGAGAAGAAGATTTTTAAAGTTTTTCCTATATATTCCTATGCAAAACAAAGTGACCACCGGTGCCGGGTCAATTTTGATCCGGGGCTCAAAATTTGAACAATCTTGGTACAGGTCCACTAGCCAATGCTACATGCCAAATATCTAAGCTCTAGGCCTTGTGGTTTCAGAGAAGAAGATTTTTAAAGTTTTTCCTATATATTCCTATGCAAAACAAAGTGACCACTCCCGCGGGGTCAATTTTGACCTGGGGGTCATAATTTGAACAATCTTGGTAGACCTTAACTAGACAATGCTACATGCCAAATATCTTAGCTCTAGGCCTTGTGGTTTCAGAGAAGAAGATTTTTAAAGTTTTTCCTATATATGCCTATGCAAAAACTAAGTGCCCACCCGCGCGGGGTCAATTTTGACCCGGGGGTCATAATTTGAACAATCTTGGTAGACCTTAACTAGACAATGCTACATGCCAAATATCTAAGCTCTAGGCCTTGTGGTTTCAGAGAAGAAGATTTTTAAAGTTTTTCCTATTTGTTGCCATAGCAACCAGAGTTCTGCATGGAATGGAATTCTTTGAACAATTTTGGTAGAGCTTCATGCAAGGAACATTCCTGCATAGTTTTATCAACATTGGCCTAGAGGTTTCAGAGGAGATGTCATTTGAATCAAAATGTTGACGGACGACGGACAACGGACAATCATCGATCAGAAAAGCTCACCCTGGCGTAGCTTAACTATTCAAAACATTTGACCTTCAAAAGAAGAAAGTAATGGAGGTAACATTCATCTGGTGCAAGAGTATTGTAACTACTCATGTTTATTCTAAATAAGACTTAAAACTTTATTGCACTTATGCGACTTCTAGAAGATGAATGCCTTTAATTGAGCACATAAATATGACTATGCCACTTTAAGGTCATACATCACAAATAAGTACTTCATCATAATGTTGACTAAAATCATCCTTTAATACTTAACTGCTCCCATCCAATTTGTTCGGCCTGAGAAATTACAATATATTTAACCTTAACAAGGGGCACAATCAACATATGTATCTGTAATGTTAACAACACCCTTAGGTTATTGTAACATGCCCACAACAAGGCCACCGTCAATTGATCTAGTATTTTTGTATCTTTGCTTTTACTGCAAACTAGATTATCAAAATTGTATAATTGTTTCAAAATCGATTTCAGAAGAGTCCCACAGCTGGCAGAAGTAGGTTGGGTCTAACGCACACACCACCAGGCGAAACTGTCAAAATAGATTTCATTCATAAATAAGTTCAGTATAGAAATATAAGATAACCTAACACAGACCCCTTCATGTTCAAGATGCTAAGATGTTTAATTTAGCATCAGCAAACACGAATGTGAGGGTTTTACATATCGCCTCGACAATATTAAGCAAGCTAATATTACACCCACCACAGTGGTAACAATGTCTCGATCACTCCAAAGAAATAACATTCTATATAGTACTCCACATCCATTAAACAAAGGAACTGAGTTTGCACTCAACTTGATCAATCTACCACTGTTTGAAATACTGACAATTACGCAACAAACATTTCATATACATTTCAATACCCCATGATAGTAAATGTAACAACAAAACAGGAGAAACTAGTTTCAGAGTTATATGCCATAGCTATTCTTACGACTGGCACTTACTAAAGCGATTAAAATTTGTGACACAGACATAACAAGTTCAAGCGACACAACTTTCTTCCACTGACTTCATGGTACCATACGGTACAAAGCTGTTAATTTGCTGCATGAAAAATTACAAAAGAGAACATTGTATGCAAAAGAATATTCAAGATCGTTATCTGAATCGCAAATTTCACCACCTGAATATTTTTGAAAAGTACCCGAAAACACAACGAAAATATTTGAATTTAAAGCTCTTCAAATGTTTTCTTTTTACATTGTGAATGTTTGCATTGAAGCAAGTATCTCTTTCCTTTCACATGATCTCTCACGCGATAAATTGCCCAGTGTGTGACGTATGATTTGAATCTGTAGACACGAATATATGAAAAGGACCTAGGAGAAGAGCTAGATGAAACTGTACAAGGAATGGTAGCATGAAGTTGTAAGACTGTAATCTTCAGTGTATGATTGGAGTTATGTAGGGCTGCATTACACAGTGCATCATCAACCATTTCAGTCATGCTGGTTTGACAGATATTGCATACCATAAACATAACAAGAGAAAAGAGAGTATTAAAATCATAACTACATACATTAACACTCATTCAAAGAATTCAAACCCATCTAGTCCAATTTTGTTCTGCACAATATAAGCTTACTGCTTTATTATTGAACCACAAGGGGCAATTTGAAACACTTCAAAACAAACGAAACTAACAATACAACAAAAAAGGCAAAGAGAAGGCCAAAGCAACACCAAACGCATTATTGGGAGACACAATACAAAATTGAAATCTTTTTGATTTCTGTACCATGGAAGGATAATGGCAGCCACAAAAAGAAGTGTGCAATTGAGAGAAAAAGCAACACCAAATGTTACAGCAATATGATCCGTTAGTCCTGCAGTTGCAACAAAACAAAAGTCAAACTGATAACAAACTGAAAAGTTCAGACAGATACTATGTTGACCGACTTGGCCCTTACATAAACACTATCTCAATATAATATCTATCAACTCAAATGGATCAGTGTATAATTACAAACAAATGCTGTACAATGATTATGTTACACTAACCTTGGCCATTTAGTAAAGTGATCTAAAATGTATAGATTGAATAAGTCACTAAATCTGTTTCAGTTTACCAAGCACTGAAAGTAATACAAAGAGAAACACAGGACAATGGTGCAGAGAGAAAGGTAGAGTGCAAAAATGAAGTTTATGTTCTCTTTCAAAAACATGATACTAAAAATGTTTGAGAATTGTGCTATGTAGTTTTGCCTTGTTTTATGTTTGTCTTCCATTTTGTTTGTCACTTGTTGTATTGGCAATAATGATATTATTAGCAATCAATGTATTACTCTGTTTCCTGCTGGTTCCTGCATTCATTTGTGCATGTGAATTTGCCTTGCATATACTAGGTGCTTTCTGTGAATGCATACTTTCCCAGTATCTCGTACTATATAGCTAACATATGTACATATTTACACTAAATAACATTGGGTAAATCTGCATTTGTTTAGAGTATACTGTCATCGCCAATTCATTTCAAAGATGGCCGTGATATGATCAATACTTGTCTAATGATATCTAACATAGATACAATTTAAACCAGTATATCAAAAATGTGTTCTATGGTCAGCAATTCAATGGCAAAATAAATATGAAAAGGATTATCTATGTTTAGATAAATGCCCTCATTAGATCAAACCATTACATCCACAATTAATTACTTTACATACCTGGTAGACTAAATCTGATAAGTTTGACAACCGAAAAACATTCTGTCATCGTCTTTGTTTACATTCAAACCCAATTTTTTTTTAAATGTGTTAAAAACATTTTAATTATAGTTTCTGTGTTAAAATTCATTTTTAATATATTGATATTACATGAATTTATCGTGATAGGCCTTTCTCTATATGCATCTGACTGCCATGTACGGTGAAAACTGACTGTGATGCAGTAATAAAGGGAAACCACTCTCATTTTCAGATTACAAAATTGATCATATCTGAATTAGTAAAACTTTTGCAATTAGTTGTCCGAGATGCATCTGGTTCCAAATAAGGGAACACCTATGAAATGCTAAATTTAACACTATTGGTATATGTCAGATGGCTTCTTTGAAAATAAGGTAATTACCTCCCTTTAAAACATAGTTAAATTAATACAAAATAATGAAACTGCTGATGAAGAGGAAACCACAGCAATTACATAATTATGGATATAATGAATAAACATAATTATATTATGTGTCTTTATGTGAGAAAGTTAGAAGCAGAATTCTAGTACTGGTTATTCCTAGAAAAAATTGTCTAACGTAAACTGCCCATCGATACAATGTGAAACAAACGTTAAAACTCATACAACTTTGATGACATTCTCAAAATTACTGATGTGATGTGAATGGAAAATTCTTTGCACAGTATTAAACAATGTTTCAATATATGTAGAAAGAAATCCAATTTTATATTGAAATGTCTGTTATATTACCTCATTCTCTGACTTAGAGATACTGAGAAGTGTAAATATTCCATCATAGTCCAAAAGTTCAGCACTTCGAGTGCGTCTGTGAGAAATTGACCGAAACATTACTTATCCAGAAATATTACACATTTTACTAGGTAAGCATCTGTATGTCTTTTTGTTTTGTATACTGTATGTTGTATATTTTCTGACGAAGACAAAGTCGAAAGATGTAAATTGAAAACTTTGTGTTGTCTTGATTTTATTTATATTATACACATAAAATGAAGAAATTTTTCCTATTTTCCTGTCACATAATTTGTTTTCTGTCTTATCACAAAAGAAAAACATTGCAGTTTGTTAGATTATCATGGCCACAAGTTCAAGGGTCAATATTAAAATGATAATCTTGATAACTTTGTTTACATTTAGGTATCATAAAACTCTGCGAAAGTGTCCTTTCTGTACATATTCTGTTCAGATACAAGATAATTTTTTGTTCAGCTTGCAATAAATCATATTTTTAAACAGCCAAGTCTATAAAAGGATCTGGCAAAGTCAATATGAATGTAAATAAATCCCTGTCAGTATGACACTATTTCCCTTTATGCAACAATGAATTGTGGAACCTCAGAAACAGAATCAAGCATAAATGTCCACAACTGTTCACTCTACATTTTTCTTAGCACTAAAATTACAGAGAAACTGTAAGGCGATACAAGAATGAAATTGCACATTTTATTCTTATATTCTACTTTGAAGAGATGTCACTTCAGTATAAATCATAAATTAAACTAAAATTCCTCGCTTACTTGATTCCTTTCTTGATTTTGCTTCATACCAAATAAAATTCAAATTTTGCAATAACTTTTATGACTGAGGACCAACTTGCTGCAAAAGATTTTTTGATCAAGGCTAAGAAAATAACATTGATATTTCAATCGCATTAACAAATCTAACTTTGTAACCTCTTTATAAAGAGATGAGAAGATGCACATATTTTTGCATTTAATTAACATTTGTTAACAATCTGTTTAATGTGAAAGGAACAAAAACGACAAGGATAGTCTCTTGTCAGGGCCTCGGCATTCTCCAGCAATAACCGAATAACTTATAATCATAGGTATGAAAAGTACGAAATGGGACATTAATTCTGATAACATCAAGAGATTTAAGATGGGAGCTGACAATATCGTTATTACACTTTTATGACAGCATTCCTTGTGATCGGCCCAAGAATTTTGTTAGAATCTTTTTTTGTTTATATAATATTCAAATTTACGACATGCCAGCATGTGCAGAAGACCTTTGAAATTAGCTGTGTAACATTTTAGTAAAAAAAACCCCTAAAAACAATAAGTAGACTAAAATTTAATCTGAACTGCCATGCATGCAAACAACCCCATTCAAGTGTAGACCATGAAGAGCAGCTTTAAGTGCCTCACTGATTATCTTACATGCAATTCTTGTGAGGTCCAACACAATATTTTCATCTTTGTGACATCTTGACATTATTCTATTTTTAGCTTAATAAGTCCAACTGGCATAAAGTTTGGTATTAAATATTCCTAATTTATGCTCTGAAAATCTGTAAAAAGAACTTACCTGTGTAGATTTTGTTTTATGAACAAGAAGACTTGATGCTTAATGTAAAACAAAACACGTAAATCCAAGGTTAATCGCCACTTTTTAAACACAGATGTCATACGCTGTCATACTTATCCACCATGTTAAAAAATTTGAATACGGAGACCATCATTTATGGTAATAAGCATTGTAAAACTAATAGTCTTAACATATCCCGAGTCGATATTTTTTGAAAGTTTGTATAAATGTAAAAGTAATAGCTGTACCCAAAGTGCTTGGGAAATAGTTAATTTAAAGATGTTATCAACTAATTTGCCCTAACACATGCTTTAAAGTTTATATACTTTCGTACATACAAAACGTATAAAGGTGACGAGGCCTATTTACTATTGTATACATAGATTAATGCCGTTCACACTGTGCATATAGGTGGAATAAAGCCCTCTTTAACACCCAAATTAGAAGGTGAAACGATGGACAATTTCTTTGTCAATATACGTCTGGTTTAACCTACATGGTATGATCAGATTTATTCTGTTTATATCTGTACCTAGCGGGACAATGTACACGCGATAATCAGGATTTTCTTAATATCGTAACCATTTGCATAGTGTACATACACTCATAACGCTTGTTCTATTCTGGTCTATCGTCTTAGCTGACTGGTTCTTCGTAAGATGAGAAATTAGAACTATAAATCTTCTAAATGCCCATTAAAAATGTAAACCAGTCCGCTCATAGTATATTCATCCAGCAAGTATGTGTCTTCGTCCCACAAGGTGTGTGATCGTATATTAATTTAAATTTCTCATTAACTCATTGATAGTAAAACCATCCTTAAATGGTGGATAATGTTCTAAACATCTTTAAAAGTAATGAATAATAAGTGTAAAATTTCCATTTCTAAAAATCGTCAGCGTCACAATGTAACGGAAATCATCTGTAACCATGGTGATAACAACTGGTTTTAAGCAGGTTCCTGTTATTTGCTAACAACTATAACTCTATATTCAGTGAACACTGGGTGTTAATCAAATTTCATTTACATTATAACATTATCCTCAAAATTAAACATAAATAAATGAAGTTCCTTCTTAGAAAAGAAAACCGTCTGAAGTTCTCTTCTGAGACACACAATTAGAACAACTTACACAGTACAGAAATAACCAATGATCTGGGAAAATTCCTGCAAGATTGCTCCGTCTATGATTTAAGTTTTGACCTTGAAATAACAGATTTGGTTTTGTATTTATAAAAAAAATTGCTGAAAGAATGCAAGTAATCTTAATGTTCTGTCTTTTGGAAAAAATTCAGTTGCATCTACATAACGTTATACAGTAAAGCTGAGTTATCAATTTTATGTTTTGCCAACATCTTGTCAAATTTCTTTACAATGCATCTGTCTATATTTCAATAGTAACAGTGCCATTCATTTTTTATAGGGAAGCTATTAAAATGAAATTTTGAAAACTTAATGGCAAACAATGTAGACCATGATCTGACTGCACACCAGTACAAATTTTATGTGGAAAGGGCTTATTTTCTTTTATCCTTTTGCATGCATTGAAATTAAAATATGTTGCCACTTACAGAGCCTTCTATACACCTAGGATCTGGTGGATCTCAATGTTCATCTGTTAGGACACGTGTGTCAAAAAATGTCATTTACAGTAGAATTCGGCAAGCAAAGGTAGACTATCTACCTCCTGCAGGGTAGAGCATCCAAGTACAGTGTCATATCCTTTATTTTCAGATATAAGATGCTTTACAGAATACATTGCTTAAATACTTCAAAACAGGTGCCTGATCCCTAAATGACTTTACCCATAATCCCTGACCTCCTAAACTTCACAAGGACAGACAAAAATGTCACCTCATTTGACTCTCTCAAGATTCATAGTAAAATCTAATATAAGCTCTCACATTTTTTTCTCATAACCAACATGAAGATCAAAACACTGACCACTTCAGGAGAAACTCAACTACAAATCTCTTTCAAGGACTTTAAGACTTATATTAAAAGTGATGGTATCAGTAGCTAGTTACCAGGACACACATGATGACCATTGAGCTACCTGGATTTAGCAGGAAGATAACCGATGACCTACGACTGAAAGGAGTCAAACTTTCACAGTCAAATTGCAATCGTTCTTTCACTTCACACACAATTCACAGCAATTTTTATTTTAATCATTATTGCATTTTGCTTTGTGTTTCATTCTCATTTAAAACTTGATATATGATATATACAGTAATCAACAGTGACTGTAATAAGGTGGTAAAGATTCACGCCCAATGGATTAATTAATACTAGGCGTTGTGCACAAAAATATATAGTGTGACATGCAAGATTTCACTTCACTGCAATGAATGTGAGGCAAGTATTCCCAGCAAATTTCAATATCAACATCTGTCCATATATAGTAATAGTATGTTTCAAGGGCAATAACCAAAATAGGAAACAAGACTGCCACAGTGATTCATGTAAAAACATTCCACAAAATTTAAAAGACCTAAATGTTGAAGCCACACCTCTGAAAGTCAGGTTTAAAGCTAGCAAAATCTTTATATAACCAGTAATTTCTTCCTTTTTAACTGACCTTGTGACGTATGTTTTGACACAAACATGCTAAGGAATTGCGAAGACTGATAATTGATATTAACTGGAAACATTTTGGAAAAGTCTGATTCAATCACTTGAACAAAATAGTCTTGAAGTTGTTATGAACGTTTAACAGTTACTAACTCTGACCAAAACAAACCTAAAGTTGCAAATAACTAATTAAGAGTTACTTAGGACAGCCACTTTGTTAAGTACCTCATGACTTCAATCAGCCATCTTTAACCTTAATTTCTCACCTGTAGGTCAAGGTCACGAAGCTGTAGATCATCATAAGGGAATTTGTCCTGGACACGTTCCATACGTTTTTGATTGTCCATGTTGCCCAATTCATCCTCCCTTTCCTTGACCATCTGTAAAAAATAGAAATAACACAGAAATAAAGCAGCCCCTTAAAAATACATATGTTGAAATGATATCCATTAATGTCCCTGCAAGAGGAAAACAGCCTCTTCTGATATGACTTACCGCTTGTTTCTAATGAACTTTGGTGTTTAGCATAATTATATTATAATACAGTTACAAAACTCTCTAGAGTGATTTTGTTAAAATCACTTCAGAATCTTAAAAGCATAACAATTGAACATGAACATATTTATAGCAACTTGAATCTGGCCAAAGCATATAATTATGATGTTTTAATGTAGTGGAAACGTCTTTCTGACTAATGCATGAAGTTTTAATGTCGCAGTCAATATCAATTCTACTATGTCATGTTCCGTTTTTAGTCAACCACGTTGCATCCCTGACCGAATTTTATATGACTGTGCATTATATCAGTTTACATGCAAAAAGAGAAAAATGCTTTCAATTATTTTGCCACAAATTTCAATGACAAGATCAAGACAATTTCAGATATATCTCATGACATATTGAAAATATGACAGTTTTGATTTACGATCTTTGAACGTTTTTTGCAACAGAAACTATTTAACAGAAGTACATGAATAGCTCATTAAATTATACCTGAATAGAATAATCATGCCGCGTTAGAACGTAAATAGGTGTATTTTAAATTGAAACAGCTCAGTAGCTCCTTACATCTCCTATAGTTATCTGAGCTTCCATACAGTAAATGATTATTAGCAATATAATTATGCTTAAAAGTAGTAAATACTGCATAGATCTGTTTTGTCCATATTTTCCATACCTTCAAATGTAGATTGGCTGATTGCATGATTGTGCAACTTTTAAATTTCGGCTTTTATTAAACTTACAGTATATTGCTGTTCACCCTAAAGCAGTAACCGGAGAGTACATGGACCCTAAATGTTTGTACTTACCGGAACAACTAATTTATTTATTGCATAAAACTTCATTTCCGCCATCATATCCAGTGCCATTGCCTTTTTGTTCATGATTTTGGTTAAAACTCTTCATTAAGTCCATAAATTTCAAGAATTTTAGTCCAAAAGTCCAACTATTTTAAATTATATGCAATAAAGCATTATGATTCCCGTTGACTTGAATGATTTATAATAATCATCTGAAATTATGACCATGATATATATATATCTATACATTGGTCATTATAAAGTAACTGTTTGGCTATTTAGTTGTCAGGTCCTCTTATTCATTAAGGGATTTAAATTTAGAACCGTTCTACTATAATCCTGTAATATGACTTTTACATTAAACCCTTGTCTGGAGTCAATTGTACTATTATCTTTAACTAGCTTTTAAGCTTCTTATAGCATTAGAAATAACAAAAAGCTTAGTATAATTCCAGGTAACAACTGCATATACTGTATATAATATACTATGGTACATTAATAACAGGTTTTTAGTCATTGGCTTGAATGAATCAGAAATAAAACGTTCCTTTGATGTACAACACTGAAGTATTTCCCTGTTTGAAATACTGTTGCAGGAAAACGATTGAATGTTTTTGTATTTCCTTAGATTGACCTGGGTGTTTTTTTGTCCTACTTTTGCTTTATTGCATGCTGTAAACAGTCAATAATATACGTTGCAAAGTTCTTACAACTATAATTCAAAATAGGTATGCTTATTCATGTACAACATATTTACAGCCTTGATCTTTCTGTGAGACTTCTGGAAATTTACAAAAATATTGACAATTAGGAAAACCTACTTTCATTTTTGAAAAGGCAAAACATAATTTATTAATTCTTTTGATTACACGATATCGGTGGTTGCCGGTCTAGACCGATTTTCAACTTGCTGGACCGATCCGACCAAAAGTGCTGAAAAATCGGTCTGAATTTTTTTGAAAAAGTCATAAAATCATTCAAATATGACAAAAGGAGTTGCTTGTGTAATTACACATAGCATCTGTGTTTTGCACCTATCAATACCCCAATAAACGTGTCATGTTAAAACCCGCGGCGGTCTTTACCTAATTGGTCCTCGGGCCGCTAACACATGATATTTGTTGTTTGCAGCTCCGATTAACTCTATGCTGGACCGTTGTCTTTAGGCCGCTAATCATTACCTACACTTTGCCAACATTACTGCTTTGTGTTATTATGGTTTAATTAAAAACGATTCGGTCCACGTGTACTTTTGACCGGTAAAAAACAGATGAAAGAAATTATTAAAAATAAAACCCAAGAGTTTATTTTTATTACTAAAATAGTGCCAGCTATATAATGTATCATGTTCGGGCATTCAATGCCTTTCGATTTATTGTTGAAATGGCACAACGCAACATATTTGCGATGTTAAAAAAATCAAATGACCAAAATGGCAAACCGGCTATAATAATCGGGAGAATAATAACGAAACAAATAATCGGACCGGCACCGGTGAAAGCTTCGAAAGTCGGAAGGGCAAGCCGACAGATAAGTTAATCGGTCTGGCAACCCGATAAGCATAAAAAAATATTCAAAACGAAACCAGGCGACAAAAATTTAATAGCCTATTCCTGACACATGGATTATTACAAAACTTTTGTGGGGGGACTTTGAACGTAATCAGTTCTCATCGAAATTGAACACACTTTCAATGATAAAATCAATTGGAAATATATATTTATTTATGAAAACTGGCTCGATATTTCTTATTACTAGAAATCGTTCTTATTCTTTTATGGCGAAAATTAGTAAAGTTTATCCCTTTAGAAAATGGAAAGCTCCCGTGAACGGCGCATTTATTTTATCGACTCGTGAGATTTACTAATCAATAATGAAAAGAAGATAAACATTTTCATTTTTGGAAACATTTTGGAATCCAAAGGAGGCAACTAAATACTTTACCGTTCCATGATCATGCACAACAATGAAAAGTTGTGAAAAATATATAAATCACGTAAAAAAAATCATTTTTTCCAACCAATTTTTTTTTTTTTTTTAACATTTTTGTAACTTTTTTTTCGAGGAGTGGGGGAGGGGGGGGTTGACGATGTACCCTCGACTTGTCCGGACCGATTGAGATTTCAAAATTTCCTGATCCCTGCACGATATGGTCACATTCAATGCAAAATGTCATAGTTTCTTTCTGAGAAGACGCCCGTTACAATTCCAGATTTAAAAGATAATAGCTTATAGTACGCGTACACCTAAAACAGGCATATCTTAGAACAGTACCCATTGTGTCAATTAAAACATTACCAGGGTATTCCAGTAAGTGGCATATTACTTATTGGTGCATATTTCTTGCTAAGCACTGCTGGCCATGTTATTATATTTGTCTGATGCCTTTTCTTATAGTTAAAGGACCTAACTTTTCTTGTAACTTTTTTGGGTGACTGTTGTGTTTGATGGTGTTTAAGGATTAGTGTAATGTACTAAATAATCTTTTTCATAATAATAGACACTACCAGTCTTTGCAAACCAACATACACCCTGTTTCTATTTTAATTTTGAAAGAAAACTCTACAGTGCTTCATTGGAATATAAAGGAAGTACAAGTAACACTCATTAGCATATTTTTTATCCAAATATAATTAATTATATAAATTTTAAAATTTAAAAGCAAAAGTTCCACAAATATCTCAGCAAATTATGCACTTACTTGGTACTGTACCGTCCATTTCAACATTATGTCCGACTACACTAAATTATCCAAATTCAACATTCTGTCACATTATATCAAATAAGTAATCTAATTTGATTCCCGTCAGGTCTCGATGCCGGCATAACAACAACATTTACTCATCAGTTATGCACTGCACAGTTATTACACAAATTAAGATGTATAAAAGAGTCCCAATGTAAAAAATCCAACCTGAGGATGATTTAGATACAAATCCTAGTCAGTCAAAAAATTTCAGAAATTTACTCAAATCCAATTTGTACATTAATATCCATTATGTACTTCAAGGAACTTAAGTATAAACATTATATAGTGCTTGAATGTATAGTCTTTTTTCCACAGTAATAACGATACAACTGTATATTTCTTTTCAGAATCCATTGAAAACTTCAAACATCAAATCATTACTTTTCCCACAGCATGGCTCAGTTACATTTTGTTAAATTTTTTAACATTAAATGTCATAAAATCAAGTTGCATCTATAACTGAGTTCTTTAAAAAATAATATTCCATGATGACTGTATTAAAAGCTTCATTCGTAACAGTAACACTCACTCACAGTCATACAAGGACACAAATCGGTAATTACTTTACTCCGTCAGTTGTTAGTGTCTCATTCCTATTAATTATGCATTAACAATCTGTTTGCTTTTTGCCCATAATTTCAAAATCGATCCAACAAATTATTTATAATTTGCTTGAATCAGCCTCCAAGGAACTGTCAAACATTAAATACCGATAAATGCCGTCAATGAAAAAGACACACACACACACATATTCTGATTTCGAGAGATGTATCAGAAAAAAATATAATATGTTTGTCAATATCTGATCTATATAACATGATGAAATTATAGCTGAAGCGATCAATCGTAGAACAATTGAAATTGTCTGTATGTCACTACTTAATTGATTTACTATCAGATTGTTTTTAGACGCTGCACATGCTGAGGATCAGCTTAGATATTGTAACGGTCAATTTTTCTTGAAAGACCGTGTGACTGCTCCTATATTGTGACTCACCAAATGTTTTGAATTCAAAACTCCATCAGGTGTTTTCTTTCTTTTCAAATCTTCACCTTTCTTCAGTACTCTTACTAAATGAAATCAATGAAATGTATGAATGAAAAAATTTAATGATGTGGAAATAAAATTAATAACCAGTTCAGCAAGGTTATGAATAAAGGTATTTTATGGTTCAAGTTTGTACATACTCTCAATCAATGCTCTCTCTAGAATTCTAGCTGCCTTTATTTGCTCATTTAGTTCATTTAGTTATCCATTGGCTAAATTCTAACTTGTTTTTCTGTATGTTAATATTTTATTATTATATAACTTTTACTAGAAGCTTCCTCCAAAACTGAAGAGCATAAAATCAATGCACATGGTAGATGGGTAAGAGAAAACAAAGAATGTGGCTTTTCCAGACATATTTCAGTAAGCATTTATTATAGGCGTTTCAGTCTTAACACTTCTTAAATGTCCAAACCTTCTGTATTAAAACAATAAAGCACTCAAGAATGTAGCCAGTAATAAAAGCACCTATCAGTGAGCCCATAAAACTTGCTAAAGTTTGAAAATATCCTGTATCTGTACATTCTATTGTTTTAAAATTTCATGTGGAATGTTAAGTGTTTATTTACTGCTTCTCAGAAAGGCTATATAGGCCAAGAATTTCTTTCATTGTACTTGATACTCAATGTTTACTGTTTCCAGGAAATCAAAGTAAACTAGACCTATCACTAAATGTGATTAATACCCCCGAAAGACTGCTTTATAAACTGAGGAAGTTTGTAGTAACAGAATACCTTGCAAAAAAAACTAAAATATAGATATTGTCCTTGGCAATTACTCTGTAATTTGTCAAGATATAGTTATGGTTCTTGTACAGTGCACTTCCTGTCATTGTGCTGGACCATTGTATAAAGTTGTATTGAATTCCAACTAGTAGTTTTCAAGTAATGCGCTAGACAAGGAAAAGTAACAAAGGGCAATAACTCTTTAATTAGTCAAGATATAGTTATGGTTCTTGTGCACTCCACTTCCTCTCATTGTGCTGCCTGTTGAAGTGTATTGAATTCCAACTGTGTTTTCAAATATGCTCCGGACAAGGAAAAGGAACAAAGGGCAAAAACTCTGTAATTAGTCAAGATGGAGTTATGGTTTTTCTGCACTGCACTTCCTCTCAATGTGCTTGACCATTGTATGAAGTTGTATTGAATTCCAACTAGTAGTTTTCAAGTTATGCTCCGGACAAGGAAAATGCAACGGACCGACCCACCAACCGCCAGGTGCCAGTCTACAGCAGCCTTTTTGCCTTTTAAGATCTATGAGGAGTTGCAAACACTGACATTTTAGCATGAACCTACCAGTGGACCTGCCTGAGCCCCAATCATTCTATAAATAAGTGTCTTTATGCCATTCGATGACTCCGAATGCTGGTTTAAGTCATTGATATTTACCTCAGAAAGGGGAACCATGAGTCTTGTATGATTTTTTTGTTATAATAACGCCGACTCCATTTCAACAGAGCATTTGGGTATAATTTTTTTTCTGGCATGTTTTCATTGAATTATGTCCAGCGCTGTCAATGTGAATAGCAAAATTTTTAGAAGTCCAGTCTAATGTAGATAACCTTTAATTACACCCTGAAAATGTGATTTTTTAAAACAGTTTGCAAGGAATCATTTAATGTCAAGCCTACAAACAGTTCCTATCAATGGACATGTACTATGCCACATCAAGGTGTTACCTTGGTCATTGTAACAGTCTGAAGTGACAGGTAATCTATTTATGTATTTTCGCGAAATGTAAAAATTAAATTTTCATGGAATATAGTTATAACTGTTGGGCAAAACCAAAATCTCCATTGTCCTAGAGTAATCAAATATTTCACAACATATACAAAAAGTTTGAGGTTTGTCTAATATTCATCACAAGAATAAATTGATTTTTATTTTACTTACTGTAGCAACTTTTGATCATATTTTATGAAACATTACAAATGTCAAAATAAACATCTGAATAAATGTATCATCACCGTGTGCATGCTTTGAGAAGATTCTATACTTCCTTCTCTTGAATATAATAAATTAAATAGGCAAACATTTCAGTTTTGAAAGCACGTTGTTGCTACGCTTTTCATAAAATTTAAGATATTTAAAACACCTGTTTATGGCAAAAAATATCAAATACTGTGGTTTTCTCCTTCATTCTGTTTTTTGGGGAACAACAAAGAAAATGAAAACTATTTAAGGATAAAGAAGCATATAGTATTCGGAGTTCAGTTTAAGCAACTTTCAGTAGAAATTTATTTGCTTCAAATTGCACAATATAAATTCAGATAATTTGCACAGGCTCAGGAAGTCTTCCTTGTGTTTCTGGGTAATTTAGGGTCTTGACTGACTTAAACAATCGTTCACTGTAGCCGCAAGTTTATGACCTGGAACCTCAGCTTACTTTAAATATTCTTACTGTAATATTATCATCATTAGCCAAAGTTATCTTTATCAGTAGGTTATGTTCAAAAGAATTTTTCATAAAATATTCAGTTTTATGACATGGTAGTAATGTCACACAAGATGTAATTCATGCCTGACCTACTCCGAACCAAACCCATAAAAGGTGACGTAAATTTTAAAATAATTTGACTGAATGAACTTGTGTCTACAAGAATATATACATTATGTATTATGTGATACACTTATAAAGTGGGTATACAAAATTGGCTGCATATCACCCCTACATGTTATAACTGTCTGAAGCATATTTCTCATATGTTTATTTTTTTGAATTTGAAAAGTCTCAAAATGTCTCCCTCTACTTTACAAGTTTTAGTGCATTTGCACTTAAATGAACATGCAGTTTACTGAATGACAAATACATCTGCAGAATTTTGATAAAGTTAAGAAGATGACAAGGTGAAACAGATATTGACAGTATGTCTAACAGAACTTTGTTAAATTTACAATGCAGCTTAGAGGCCGTGCCAGTAGCAGCAGAATTGATGTTAATGCCACAGGTTGCTTACAATTGGTATGTACAAGAACGTTGAAATTTTTAAGAATGGCTGTTAAAAAGTGGTATATAATGCTTGAATTTACATGCAAAGCAAGGAAATAGTGAATGGAAAGACGAAATTCAGCTTGAAAAATTGCTATTTTTCTTGTGTAATTGAAGTCCATTTCAATAGTATTTCAGTTATTTTCATCTCGGCAGCTTACCTTACCATTGTTGATAGGAAGAGTCAGTACTACACCCTTATTTTCAATTAAGAAAGTGCTAACAGGTATGGTCAGTGGTGGTGCCCAAACACATGACCCTCTATCTATAAATGTTACTTGTGAATTGAAGTCAGCGACTTAACCACTCGACCATGCAGCTGGTCAGTATAAAGAACTTTCAATTTGAAATGAATCTTACATTTAGTTAGAAAATTGTTAAATGGTAACAATTAATATCCAAGTGACTTTGAATCATGTAAATAAATTATTAGACTATTTATCAAATATAGCTTAAAATAATATTAGCAGAAGTAATTAAGTAGTCCAGTCATGGACCCCTCTAAGTGTACTAAAATAGGTCCTCTGTTGATACAAGTGTACAATAAGTATTAAAGTTTTTTCTTCAAGTTCAATTTCCATGTCATGTTCATACAACATTATTTAAAAAAAAATTGTTAATTAAAATCCGCTACAGAAAAGATATTGTTCAAACAAAATGGTCATATGCAAGATCAATGCCGTCTGATGAATCTATAGAAAAAATGAACTAATATTTGTCAAAGAAATTAACTGACACTTAAAAAAATCAATCAAGATTTATGAGCACTCTGTGGAAATATTTACATCAAATTTTTTAACCTTGTTCTTCGGTCTGGTTACTTGAAGTAGGACGGCTCTGACAACAAGTCTAACATGCTTCCGCATAATAAAAAGAGCAAACTCTTGTCCTATTAAAATGTATTCTCTGTATGTTTGCCCATAATGCCTGAATTATCTGAAAAATTTGTATCAATATAGGAAATTTAACAAAGAGTCACAAGTGTGCTTACATGCACTAAAAAGGCTTGCACAAAGAATTTCTTAAAGGTTAAACCCTATTAATATATATCAAACTACGTTCTTTGAGCTATCAAATGTTTGTCCAAGTGACTGTATCTCTTGCAGAAGCATCATTGCAATTTGCGCAAGTAGTATATTATGAACAATAAAATTTTGGATACCCAGAAATCTCTTTTGTAACCAATCATATGACTACATCAAGGGGTATATAGTCTGTACCAAGATCTTTCACTAGAAATGCATGCTGATAAAATTCACAGTTGAAAGTGGGAAAGGATATAATGTCTTGAAAGACTAGCACATTAATTGTCTTCAATCTCATAAATTGGCATTAAAATTCCTCATATTAGTGGAATATACCAACTTAACAATTGAATATGTTATTGTGTACAACTCAGAAGACCACTGGCAGAATGACTCTAGCATCAGCTAGTGCTTGGTGAAGCTTGACAATGACACTATGAAAGACACAATAAGGAAAGTTTTCCCTTAATTATGCTACCATCAGCAACACAGCACTCACATGCATGAGCTGCTAAAAGGCTCAGCTGCCCATGGTCTTTATAACCTTGGCATCATTTCTTGCCAAAAGCTTGCAAATGACAAATAATTGTTACATCTAGCTGCTACTGAATTTCATTGATACTTACATGTCTGACTTTAGCAGCTGCACGACTCAGATGATCATAGTCAGGGTGACCAGGATCTGTCTCCTGTAGAAGCTCATTAAGATACTTGTCATACTCAGGAATTCTTTGAACCTGAAATTAGAAATAGAAACAGAACTTAATACAAATGTTGCAGAAAATTCTGAATGTTGAAATTTTGTCTGATCAATTGTGGGACTGCTGTGACTAAATTGAAAGAGTACAAGATAATTATGAAGAAAGTAGAAGCTTTCGCATCTTACGAAAGGGCTTAAAGTTGGTGGCCATATGTCCACCTCCGAATTCACCCAGTCTCATTATTGTAATAAAGTACCTTCTACAACCAGTCTTGTTTCTAGCACACACAAGCTTCCATGCTTTCTTTTTCCATAAAAATATTCTTTCTTTGTAAAACAACAGTTAAAATAGGACTCTATATCAAATAAATGCACCTATATTTAGTACCATATTAGATTTTGTAATATTTTGTGCAGTAACCTGGCTGCTTAAAGTACATTTCGTGATGACGAATGTAATACCCAATGTTCAAACATCTGACCTAGTTTCTGAACCTACATAATCAATAATTTGCTTTCATCAAAACAAACATGCTCAACAACATTCATGAAGAATGGGCAAAGAATAAAAAAATCTGCATGGTCTACCGAGGTGTTCAAACGGTAAAACGGACATCAACAGACAAGGGGCATCAGCCTTGGTGAATACAATATCTCACTAGGAGGTATCCTGCTCACGCGAGCTAAAAACGTAATATAAACAAATTTAAACAAGCTTAAAATGCTTTCAACATTTTGCAAAATATTACTGGTCACGTTTTCTTGAGTTGGACATTTATACCAAATATTTAACCTGACAATGAACTTGATATCTAAATAGTAATGGATTATAAAGATCTTGTCCCATAAATACTTTGTAAGTCTTAATGTTCTAGTTGGCCAAGTACCGGAGACTGTGCAGAACTTGAGAATCTTAACCTACTTATAACTGTTTATAACAAATATCGGTCAAACATACATCATGTAATAATAATGAAAATGCTGTAAAAATGTCCGACTCGTCATGGTGTGTTCTTCTTTAACAATTGTTTGCAAAAAGTCCTTTTCTAAACAAGAAAGTAATAGCTTTAATAATTGTTCAAATGATTTTACTTATTTACTACATTATGAAAAAGACTGTGATATAATGTACAAAAAAGAGGATGGTATTTGTTCTGAAAATCACAATAATGTAAAAACATTGTCATATCATAAACCACTTGTCACTGGCTGAGCTTTCCATGTAAAACCACAATTATTTATACCAGGTAACTGCTTTAATTACAAATAACAATCAAAACAAGAATTCCACTTATGCAAATGATAGTAAAGCATTCGGTGTCATTTGACTGACAGTATTAAACATAAAATCATATGAAAATAAATGTCCAACGAAACCCAAGTCCTAGATATATTACGGTGAATCCTCTTATTGATGATGCAAGCCTCGTAAGCAGGTGAACTAGATGAAGATCTGGTCTTGATTTACGTCACAGATAAAAAAGTGATGCATTGGCTGAAGTACAAGTGTCTACAAATCAATCACAGCAAGTGATTAATGACTTTTCTATGTTATGCAAGCCGTATAGTGCGTGTGTGTGTGTCGTAAGTTCTTGACTAGTTTATACACGGCTTCTCGGAAGGTCAATGTTGTTATAAGAAATCATGAGAGGATTTGTAGTTCATGTTTATATTTGTCGACTTATAGAAAGAGCATGGAAGTTTTTATGGAATCTCAATGCATTTGATACATTCATACCATATAAAGTGATTATTTTCCTATTCATCAGATTTACTTGGAATGACAATCAGACATAACCTTTGACAAACAAACATCAATTGAACGTTCACACAATGATACTATTACTGAGAAAAACACGACATACTTTACTTCCTCCGACTGTAACATGTACAAGACATTTCAACTGGCGGCGCCAATTAAGTTACTCTTATTCATTAAATTTCAGTGAAGAAATAGATAACTTTTCAACTTCAGTACATGAAGAAAATACATGGATAGAAAATGTGTGCATGTTCATGACATTTCACATAAATATCCAAAGCGGTTATGTATTCATACTGTACAGATAAAGTTGTCTCACATAAATGAAGAAACATAATGAGCTCATTATACAACAAAGGTGAAGAAACAAACAATTCATGTACATGACATTCAAGCAAATGTACCAAATGCTGTAAATTATTGATACATGACATGCCAATTTGAAGATAAATGTTGAAACTGGTATGTAACGGAAATTGTGCAACTGCAGAGAAAGGCAGTAGCAGACGCAAAAGATACAGACTGAAACGTTGATCAAGAATCTCAGTTTCAGACAAGAAAGCCATGTTGCACCTATCCTGTCCACATGACACTTTAAAAACAGCTGAGACGTCACATACAAAACAGATTACCAAATCACTAGGAGAAGTTATTCAACCAGTGAGATCATCAAGGGCTTTAACGGCTTTAAAACTCAAATAAAACAGAAGCTAATTAGTAAATTTTCATCCCATCTGGTATAACATAAAGTGCATTATCATATAGGTCAATCTTGACACTTATAAGAATGACATGTTTGTTGTGTGGGAGTGAATTTCAGACCCGCTGAGCAACTACCTCATTGCAAAAAATGTCATGTGACCCTTCTTGTGGGGAGACTGTCGGAAGATAACCTAACCTTTCCAAGTTATCTCACTATTTTGCATAAAAACCACAAAAATTTGAACTTATTAAGGTCAAATTGTTTATCAATCTGTCTAAATAATCAAAACAATTTGTGAAGTACCCAAAATCTTATATCTAATAAACCGGGCTGGTCCTGCAACCCAACAGTATCAACTTGTTCCAGTGACTGTGGCTTTTTGTTTACAATGTCTTTATGATAATCCACATATAGGAGAGATACTGTATCAATGAGATAAAACTCCACCCTTGGAAGCTGCAGGGGATCTGTTGTAAGCATCTTTGAATAACAAACAAAATCAGTCAGACATTTTACCTTTAACATCAACTCTTGACGACTCCTTGCCCCTAATCCACCAACCCCAGTAACAGCATGCAGAAACTTGTTCAGTTTTTCCAGATGAAAAATAGTCTCTACCATCATATGTATATCATAAAACATGATTAACTTTTCGCAAGAAAATCCCCAAATTCAAAAACCAGTCCAACTATGATATTATTTTCACTTTAGAGCTCTGTTCATGCTCCAGAAATTATTGAAAGAAAATCCATTTTCAGGAATGAATTCTGTAAATTCACAGAATGATGATTCCATGTCTTATATAATTATATGTTTGTTAATTGACGCATAATTTCATGTTAAGATACGAAGTCATTCTATGTATTTATAAAAGCTCACAACAGCAATACAGTATTTCAACTTTTTACAACAGTGGAATAGATAACTTTTAATAAAACTCTGTCCTAAATTCAGCAATAAAAGCATACCACTTCAAAGGACCATGGAAATCAACGAGTACAATGGGTAATTAAGGACGTTTATGGACATTTATGGTACCAAAGACGTCATAACTCTGCGATAAAAATTTGAAATTATCCTTCATACTCAACTTAGTATTACCTCAGAACCAGAACTGTTTGATTGACCAACCTATATTTAGAGTTAATAAAGTTTTAAAGGCTAAATCTTGTCATGCCACAAATATTGTATGTACATACTGACATAGAAGATCAAACATAATGTTCACATACATTTAAGTTCCTTCAAATTTGCATATGGTTTTTTACTGTCAAGTAATACACTAAATTTAGAGGTATAATATATCTCGGCTTATCAGCAGCTAACAAATAGCAAATTTTACAGACAATATACCACAATACAGTACTAGAAACTGTTTTATTTCTGTAACTTGGACACATCTTGAAGAATGTTTTTAAAGCTTCCATCAAGTTTATAATATTGCAGATATTAAATTTTGCAGAACAGGTCTTGCATGAATCCAGTAAAACTAAACTGCAGGCATTAACAGGTTGGTTCTTCAAATGATTAACTGAAAATTACGATAAATTTGTCACAGACTAATCATACTTTTTTCAGATATCTCATAAAAAATATTTCTACTCTATTTTTCAACTGTAGAACTAGTAACTGCTGATTGTTTTTTTCTACAGTTACAAACTATTACTTATTATTACTTAAGTAACCTTTCATCTTTCACTCAGACACCCACACAAAGCCATAACACTATCATGTTTCTCTATCAAGGAAGAAAATGCAAAACAATTTGAAATATTTAACAATTTCAAGTGAATGAACATTAAATTTTAAAGAATTTAGGAAGACAAAAGGATGATGACCCTGAGCATGTGGAGGTCCATCTCCCTAAAAGTACAGTATATGACTCAATTATGTCACCATTATGTACTAAAGGGTGTTTTTATCTGTGTGCAATGCAAAATTTACCTCTTTTTGAACCTGAAAATTAGTGTGCAGTATGCAGCATCTATCTTTTTCTTCCATAGAGCCTGTGAGGTAATACCAGGCAACCTGCTCAGAATCATCAACTTACAATCAACAGTCTGTGGGGGTTATGAGTCTTCTCATCATCATGGGGCTAATGTTTAAAAGTCTTTGTTTATGCATGAATCATAACTGGTTCTGATTTATGACAGCAAACTATTGTCATTAACTTTTCATACCGCAAAATAACCTTAGTTTGGACACTACCATTACAACTTACAATCAAGTTAAATTGCCTGACACAGATAAATTTACCCTAAAGTATTTATTACCTCCCTTTATAGACAAATATTGTCAACTTATATAATCATACTGCAATCAGCAAAATTATATGAGCTCAATAATTCATTTAAAGACGATCGCTACAGTTTCATCATTTTTTCAAGCAATGAGAATTTTATGAAATTTGGTTTGTTGTTAGGGTAATACCTGATAAGTCAAAATATAAAATAACAAGAGCTGTCTCATGACAGCACGCTCGACTATTCGAAAGCTTGTCAGTAAAATGTTTTTTTTTGTCTAAGAACAGGACTGGCGTATTGTGTAATTGTCTATAAGAATTAAGGTCAAAGATATGAAACTTGTTCAAAGACCTCTGTAAATGAACATTACGTTCAAAGCCTTACCCTGGATTCTGTAAGCCAACTGGAGGGAGGAGGGGGCGGTGGGGGATAATTTCAAAGAAATACATCACCTTGTATATTTGATCATGAATAACTTTGTAACATTTCAAAATTGATATGCATAAAATTAAAAAAGCATAACTGCTGCATGCTGCATAATTATTTTATGACATTTCAAAAATAAGCCATTTCGAGTATTTCAGTCTGGTAAAAACTGTGACAAAGTTCTAAGTTAAAAAGGGACATAAATCTGTCAAAAATCAATAACAGTGGTGAAGATGTTGATAGTAAAATACATTTTAAGTTTCAAGTCAATATGTTCAATAGTATTCAAGATATTAGACTTTATAAAAATCTTTAACTAAAATTCTAAGTTGAAAAGAGACATAAATCTGTCAAAAATCCAGAGTTATGGGGATTATTTCCTTAGGTGTAGATGATGATGGTAAAGATATATTTTGAGTTTCAAGTCAATACCTTTGAATGAATTCAAGATATTTGACTTCATAAAAATCTTTAACCAAAAATCCAAAGTTAAAAAGGGGCATAAATCTGAAAAACAAAACAGTTATGGGGATGTTTCCAGGTGTGATTTGATGGTAAAGATATATATTGAGTTTCAGTCAATACCTTTGATAGATTCAAGATATGACTAAAAAACTTTAACCAAAAGTTCTAAGTTAGAAAGGGTCGTAAATCTGTCAAAAATCAAAACAGTGTTATAAATTTTCCTTAGGTGGGAGGTGGTAAAGATAATTTTGAGTTTCAAGCAATACCTTTGATAGATCAAGATATTGACTTCATAAAAATCTTTAACCAAAAATCCAAAGTTAAAAAGGGGCATAAATCTGTCAAAGATCAAAAAAGAGTTATGGGGATTGTTTCCCCAGGTGTAGATGTTGATGGTAAAGATATATATTGAGTTTCAAGTCAATACCTTTGATAGTATTCAAGATATTTGACTTCATAAAAAACTTTAACCAAAAGTTCTAAGTTAAAAAGGGGCATAAATCTGTCAAAAATCAAAACAGAGTAATGGGGATTGTTTTCTCAGCTGTAGATGTTGATGGTAAAGATATATATGGAGTTTCAAGTCAATACCTTTGATAATATTCAAGATATTTGACTTTATAAAAAACTTTAACCAACGCAGACGTGGACGCCGGGGCAAGTGCAATAGTCTCCTTATTCTTCGAATAGTCGAGCTAAAAAAGGTAGGTCACGAGCCTTTTTTGTAAGCAATGGACACTTTTTGAAGTATACCCCCCGAAAGCAGTGAAAATGACCCCTATCTTATGTTTATCAATAATAAAACTCTAATTTTGGCAACTCACCATTGTTTTTTATTCAAAATGTTAAGCAATCGATCCTAGTACACGAAACTACATGAATTGAGATTTCAAAATGTATTCACACTGAAAATATACCATAAAGACAAACTAGTTTCTGTAAAAAAATACGTAAAATTTGTAGTCATTTGTCAAAGTGTTTTTTTTAAGGTTCAAGCAATGAGAATTTCTTATTTTTTTGCAAAAGAATTGTTCAAACATCACTTTCTTGAAAACTAATTTAACAAGAGCTGTCTCATGACAGCACGCTCAACTATTCGAAAGCTTGTCGGTAAAATGGGGTTTTTGGTCTAAGAACAGGTGTATTGTGTAATTGTCTATAAGAATTAAGGTCAAAGATATGAAACTTGTTCAAAGACCTTTGTAAATGAACATTACTTGCAAAGCCTTACTCTGGATTATGTAAGCCAACTGGGGGCAGGAGGGGGGGATAATTTCAAAGAAATACATCACCTTGTATATTTGATCATGAATAACTTAATTGTAACGTTTCAAAATTGATATGTATAAAATTAAAAAAGCACGACCGCTGCATGCTGCATAATAATTATTATTCTATGACATTTCAAAAGTAAGCCATTTCGAGTATTTCTAGTAATAGTCTGGTAAAAACTGTGACAAAATTCTAAGTTAAAAAGGGGCATAAATATGTCAAAAATCAAAAACATTGGTGAAGATGTTGATAGTAAACATACATTTTAAGTTTCAAGTCAATACGTTTGATAGTATTCAAGATATTTAACTTTATAAAAATCTTTAACTAAAAATTCTAAGTTAAAAAGGGGCATAAATCTAACAAAAATCAAAACAGAGTTATGGGGATTGTTTCCTCAGGTGAAGATGTTGATGGTGGACAAATAATTTGAGTTTCAAGTCAATACCTTTGAATTTATAAAATCTTTTACCAAAAATTCTAAGTTAAAAAGGGGCATAAATCTGTCAAAAATCAAAACAGAGTTATTGGGATTGTTTCCTCTGGTGTAAATGTTGATGATAGACATATAATTTGAGTTTCAAGTCAAAACCTTTGATAGTATTCAAGATATTTGAATTTATAAAAATCTTTAACTAAAAATTCTAAGTTAAAAAGGAGCATAAATCTGTCAAAAATCAAAACAGAGTTATAGGGATTGTTTCCTCAGGTGTAGATGTTGATGGTAGACACATACTTTGAGTTTCAAGTCAATACCTTTGATGGTATTCAAGATATTTGACTTTATAAAAAAACTTTAACCAAAAATTCTAAGTTAAAAAGGGGCATAAATCTGTCAAAAATCAAAACAGAGTTATGGAGATTGTTTCCTCAGGTGTAGATGTTGCTGGTAAACATATAGTTTGAGTTTCAAGTCAATACCTTTGATAGTTTTCAAGATATTTGACTTTATAAAAAACTTTAACCAACGCAGACGCCGACGCTGGGGCGAGTGCAATAGCCTCCTTATTCTTCGAATAGTCGAGCCTTGTTATTGAGAAAAATGAGCTGTTGTCTCTGGTGGGAGGGTGGTGTTGGAGGGGAGGCCATGTGTATATTGCCACTGACGTAATACAGATAGCTAAACTAAGAGTTTTCACAAAAAACTTGCTCCCCTATGACCTTGACCTTTGAGTTAGTGACCCCAAATTATAACGAGAAATTGACCAACGGTCACTGTGACCTTGACCTTTGAACTACTGACCCCAAAAACAATAGGGATCATCTGCTCAATAAGACCAATCATCCTATGAAGTTTGAGGTCTTAGGTCTAAAGGAACTCTAGTTATCATCCGGAAGAGGGGAAATTGACAAACGGTCAGTATGACCTTGACCTTTGACCTACTGACCCCAAAAACAATAGGGATCATCAGCTCTATAAGACCAATCATCCTATGAAGTTTGAGGGCTGTAGGTCAAAAGGAACTCTAGTTATCATCCGGAAACGAGAATTGACCAACGGTCACTGTGACCTTGACCTTTGAACTACGACCCCAAAAACAATAGGGATCATCTGCTCAATAAGACCATTCATCCTATGAAGTTTGAGAGCTGTAGGTCAAAAGGAACTCTAGTTATTCCGGGCCCGAAAGGGGAGAATGGACGGACGGTGGGGGAGGGGGGGCTCCCCCAGTTTGACCAGTTTGGGGTTGTAGGTCAAAAGGAACTCTGTTATCATCCGGAAATGAGAAATTGACCAACGGTCACTGTGACCTTGACCTTTGACCTACTGACCCCAAAAACAATAGGGATCATCTGCTCTATAAGACCAATCATCCTATGAAGTTTGAGGTCTGTAGGTCTAAAGGAACTCTAGTTATCATCCGGAAACGAGAAATTGACCAACGGTCAGGGGGGCCTTGACCTTTACCTCTGACCCCAAAAACAATAGGGATCATCAGCTCTATAAGACCAATCATCCTATGAAGTTTGAGGGCTGTAGGTCAAAAGGAACTCTAGTTATCATCCGGAAACGAGAATTGACCAACGGTCACTGTGACCTTGACCTTTGAACTACTGACCCCAAAAACAATAGGGATCATCTGCTCAATAAGACCATTCATCCTATGAAGTTTGAGAGCTGTAGGTCAAAAGGAACTCTAGTTATCGGGGGCGGGGGGAAGGAGGAGAATGGACGGACGGGACGGGTGGACTGACGGACGGACGTGACGGACAGGGCAAAAACAATATGTCTCCCCCCGAGGTGGGGGAGACATAATGAAACTTTAACTGGACAAATTGTGCGCAGTAAAACACATACAAATAATATGTAGCAAAAATGTATCCTTCTGAAAGCATTTAACACAGTTTAAAAGTCAACCTTTGCTAAACACTGACTTTTTGGGTGCTTATAAAGGGAGGTAATAGATGTTCTTGTTATACTGATTTTTTGCTATAGTTATATGTATTAAATATGTTATAGTGATATAACTGCTCAAAATATTCCTTTTGTTTGACTTTTAAAAAAAAAAAGTTATTGTTTGTAACATTTAATTAAAACAACATTAAAATATAGAAGTATTTGTCTGTAATTCAAATACTGGTGTCTACCTACCACAGGCAGTGTAGGCAAGGTTGATACTCTCCGCATTTTCATCTCCTTTTTTTCCATACACAGAATATTCATAGACAGTAGTTCAAAACTTGTCTAAACAACAATTTAATACTCAACACAATGTCATTGTTTCTTAAGATGTTTTCAAAAATTAGTTCAAATAGAATAGAAATTCTCTAAAAATCGGTCAGACTAAATATTTGACACACATATCTTTAATGAAAATAAATTGTCCTTTAAAAGGCGGGATAACAGTTTAACCTGATTTTTTGCAAAAGAAACTGTCCTTAGAAGTGCAGGACCACAGTTTGACCTAATTTTGCTCAGAGGGTAGTCCGTCTAATTACTGTAATCTAAGGTTGAATCTGTAGTGAGAACACGGTTTTACATTCACAGCCAAACTTTAACATGTTACAATCACCCATTTTTTCAAAAGCAACCAATAGTAATCCACTCTTTCCAAAAAATATGATGAATCACAATGACAAACATTTTCATTCCATCAACTAATAACTTAATGCCATGGAATTTGTTAAAACACATCTAATTCCAGGAATGGTTTTCAAGTAGAATGCTGCCTTTCATCAGGACTGCGCTTATTGAGGCTGTTACAGTATTTGCTATATTGAAAATTAAAGAACTGGTTGAGCGTCTTTTGAAACTTGATATAACTCGTAACATATCTTCACAAAATTTTGAGAAATTTAACCATTGTTGACCTTAATCAGTTGGAGCAAATGTGCTTCAAATATAGTTAGAATATATCCCATTCACACACTGAACTACTTCTTTTCAAATTTTAGTAAAAATATTTTAAGAAACATTATCAATAGTTTAAAAGCAAATAGTCAATTCCACTTAGCATTATAAAAATAATGAAAAGGACATTTTTTTACTAATAAATGTTCTCGTCAGTAAGTGACTTAACTGACTTAAGGTTAAGTATCCATAACTATGTAAAAAGAAGATCTTATCTCCATTAAAGTTTAAATAGAAACTGGGTGAATGAAGCTTTTAGACTGAAATTCAATCTTGCTTAAAGAACACTGTGCCCTAACAATTTGCAAACTTTGACTTTTCAGTCGTATAAAGTTAAAGTGTATAATATCTATCTTGCAAATTTTGGTTTCGGTCATTGTTATTATTAATGAATCATGAGTTATATAACTCCTTTCTGACTCAATGTCTGCATCAAAAAATATATTTGGCTGTATTTAAGTAGTTACCTCAGTAGCTGTTTTACAATATTTAACTTACTGTATAGTTGGACTGTACACTGGTGACCTTACTGTATAGTTGGACTGTACACTGGTGACCTTACTGTATAGTTGGACTGTACTTTATGTTTAGCAACTTTAATTTATACAACGCCTTTACAGTCTTTACCTTGTCTAACATTGACATTAGTTTGGACTGTGCCTTTGAAATCTTAATTCTACCTTTTGACCTCATAACTGTGCCTTTGAAATCTTAATTCTACCTTTTGACCTCATAGTTTATGGAATCTGTCTTTGCCCTGTGACCTTAGTTTATGGAATCTGCCATTGAAATATTTATTTTGTCTTGTGACCTTAGTTTATGGACTGTGCCTTTGAAATATTTATTTTGCCTTGTGACCTTAGTTTATGGATTGTGCCTTTGAAATATTTGTTTTGCCTTGTGACCTTAGTTTATGGAATCTGCCTTTGAAATATTTATTTTGCCTTGTGACCTTAATTTATGGACTCTGTCTTTACTATCTTTCTTTTGCTTTTGCACATGCAATCTAAGTTTGAACCCTTCAGCTTGAACAATCTTGGCCTGGCATTAAGAGACCATAGTTTGTGCTTTGCCTTTACAAAGCTTTACCTGCCCTAGCAATCTCTGATTTCACCTTGCTTTTACAATCTTTAACTTGCCTTAGAGTAACCTCAGTTTGGGTTCTACCTTTACAATCATAGAGTGACCTCCTTACCTACTTTTTTAAAGAGCGTACTTACATCTTGTATAATTGGAAGAAAGTTTCATAAAAATGCTTCAAAAGTAAAAAACTTTCAGTCATGAAAAAAAAGAGTAATTTATTCAATGTAATTATAATTCAATAAATCAAATTTTTCAGCAATATTAATTTTATTGAATCAAATATAATTAAGCTTATTATGATGCTCATATATAAAGAAAAAAGATCAGAATTTCTGACGTTAATTTTCTTTGATAGAAAGAAATCTAGAAATGTACAGTAATGTTTTATCTCCCCTGGAGCATGAACTTCAAAAAGCACTTTGGGACTTCACTCATTTATGTCAAACAAAGTAATCATGTCTTAAAATTTAAACAGGTTTTAGAACTTTTTAACATTTAACAAGAGTTTAAAGTTTCTTTAAAATTCCAAGTATACATGCATTTAAAAACTGTCTTTGAAATGCATGTTTTAAAATATTAAGATCAAAATGTTAAGTGCTAGTATTTTGACTAAATAAAGCACACAGCCAGGTATATAGACTAAAGTTTACTTTAATAATTCATTTTTTTTTCAAATATCTCTTCAAAGCTTTATCTCATGAGAGATAAAATCTAAATCAAAATTACATTCCCTGCAAGTTCAACATAAGAAAAATGTTGAAAAGCCAAATCGAAGATGAACTTGAAAAGAAAATACTATATTGTAGATCATGACTTTAATGTCACCAATATTTTAACATTTACATAGCTAATGATCATTATGATTTTAGCTAATACATTCGTGTATTATGTCTTTTATATCATTGGTGTCATATATTGTAAATGCTTATCATATATACTGATGAGACTAATTTTACGTAATCATTACTAATCAGTTCATCCTTGGTCTGGTCAAGAGTGATATTCGATTTTTATAGGTCCATTTTTTATAGGTGCAGTAGTGCCGTATTTCTTTTCAGTTTTTCACTCTTGTTTCATTCTATGGCAGTTTTTAGTTAAATTTACCTGACTTTACACTGTATAAATAGTCATAATGCATAAAGTGCTGTGATACTTCGAAGTAAAAACAGTTCCTCTGTTCTACTATGTAAATAATTTAATATATCATCAGCCCCTGGAATCGAACCCGCAACCCCAAGATTACAAGTCTTGTGCTCTACCTATTGAGCTATCTGGGCTGATTTATTGGTGCAAGTTCATGGAGCAAGATATTTATATAATAAAACTAACTATCCGCACTGGAAGGTCATGCAACTTCATGAAAGAATATCATTTTATTAAGACCTGGTTGTGTCAATGATCTCTGTAAACCTGGCAGGAAAAGAAAATATTTTCATGAAGTTAATTAAAAGTTTCTACCATAGGTGCCTGTTGTGAATGAACTATAAATAATCTCAATATAATTCTTCATTGTACTATGTAAACATTACAAAAGTATCAATTAGCGTTCATGTAAACAGATCAAACTGTAACACAAACTAATGACATAGCACTTTTTGTGTACCTTCTATCATCTTTAAATACAACTTTGTTAAAAATTCAATTGACAGTGGAATTATGTACTATTATAAATATATGTGTCAGTGAACTTTTAGAACAGAGCGGATCAACCAGTCACAGAAGACCGGTTGTCAAAATAAAGTTATGAAAAGCAAGCCTATGAAATATTCTTTTTTGTTTTATTTGTTTAATTTTTTCGCCAATTTTTTTTAAACAAAATAAAAAGATTGGAATGGTGCATTTTTTTCAAGTCTCAAGCAAAATTTATTTATCCATTTGAAAGCGACAAACTGTTAGATTACTAATACATGAAGTGCTCTTCATTTCTAAAGTGTGAGCTTTCAAAAGAGCTTGAAGAGGACACACGACAGTGGCAGTCACTAACGCAGTCCTACATCTTTTCAAATGAATTACTGCCAAAGTATGACAACCCTACTCTCATGATACATTTTGTTTCAAAATAAAATACCATAAATTTATTTATGAATACCGTAGTCTGTAAACTTGAGTTGTGCTAGTGAAGGGTCCTCAAGTGAGACTTCACCTAATATTTAAAGATTTAAAACCCCCCCTGGGAGGCCGACTGAATCCCATGATGACAATGAAATTTGAGAAATTTAAAGACATACTAAAATTAGTCATTTCATGAATGAACGACTGGTTGTGAAAAGTAAATAAGTTTATGAATGTAAAGTCAATTATGGAATGGTTACTACCTGTCTGAGCTCTGGGAGAGCACTTCAAACCGTAATCATTCAAAATGACATGTAATTTCTACCATTCATTCATTATTTTTTTCTGTGCTAGTACATTTCTTTGATTCATTCATCTGTAGGTTTGTTATTAAATTTGCAAAATTAAATATTGACATTATTTCTTTGATATTACCAATCCTAAAGCTGTATAATGGATCAAGGCTATGAGTAAAATGAAAATAAGTTTTTCAGACTCTGTGACGAGTTGTTACACTAAGTTTTTGCAATTTTTCTATATAGAGGATTGTGTTAAAGTATATAATGAAACATCTACTCTTTTAACAGCATTTTAAAAATCAACAGAATTTAATGTGTTTATGTTTATGAAAAAGTCTTCTGACAATACACTTGAAAAATCTGCATTCATATGACAAAAAAATCATATATTGCTGACATCTTGAAAGTTGAAGGTTGATGAATTTGTCATGTATATCTAGGTGTGTAACCATGTAGCTTGCCTCCTCACCTGGCTTGATGACACTATTATCAGTCTCTTACCTTTGAATAGGTAATCAGTATATCATCACAAAAATAAAAGAAAAGTACTGAAAAGTGTGACTGCCACTCTATCAATAGACATGCTAACCCTTCACTATAAGATTAATGCTTTTAAGTATTATTTCTGTTAATTTTCAGTATATTTCCTAATAAAGACTTTACCTCCAGTTTTTTAAAGACTAAGGGAGGTTACCCAATGTGATACAAATAAGAAAACTTCAGTCTATTAATCTCCCTTACATGATACAACAATAATACATAGATAAATTTTATATTATGGCTTGTCATATTTGATAAAAAGAAATAAATCCGGCATTTTGCTAAAAGTCCTGTACAACAGGCAGGAAATTAAAGTTAATTATTGCTATCAAATCCTCTTTCTCATTTCTGAGAAAATCTTAACATGAATAGAAAAAAGTTTCATTTAACTAGACAGTGTTCAGGACATAGGCATTAAATTCATTACCATATCAAAGGCACATGTTAAAAGTATCATTTCAGGTAATTTATGTCATTTTGTATTGGGGGTTTTCTTTGTTTTTTTGCATTTGACACTTAACATGTCATTTTACGTAATGTAAAAGTTCATATGCATCATTTCACAACAAAGTACACTTAAAAGTTAAAAGCAAAAAACAATCACATTTATTTCTTGCCAGCTAATCAATTTTCCTATTGAGTTTCAAACCCAGAGCCTATCTATTACCCATCAGTCTCAATTTGTACAATACTATTGCAAGTCCTTGCATTCTTGAACACCAATCTTTAGAAAAGCAGTAAAAAAAATTAATATCCGGTATCAATTTACACGCATGTATCTATAAGTTATTTTCTTCTGAATGGGAAAATTACCTTTATCTGGGTAAGTAATCAACAAAAATAAGTTCACAGAAGAAGAGGAATACATTGCTTATTCTCATATCTTAAGAAAATAATACATAATAACATAATATAATAGGCAAAATAAAGTCATTCTTTCTCAAATATTTCTAAGGACAGTGATCGTAACAACACAGCCACAGCATCCATACAATGATGTTTCATTGATATCCAATATAACAGTAACAAAGTTATCAGTAAGACATATTCTGAATGAATGAACAAGTTGAGCATATCTATCTCCCTATCGGGTTAAATACCTGAAATGAGCTATAACAGCCTGATCACGCTGAAACGTAAACAATAGAAAAGTACATTTCTTTAAATAACTTTTTTGCTTGGAAAAAGCACAAGTTACTTTTTTTCAGTGTATGTTTATATTATTGCAAGCAATAAGAAAAATCAAATTGCATGTCAGTATCTTGTTGGTGAAATTTTGATTTTTTTTACTAACTGAAAAACCAGAAAGTAATGTTTTTATCAGGTCTGTATAGTTGAGATAAATGTTCTGTGAAAAAATAACTTTGCGCTTTTTCTTTGAAAAAAAGTTATGAAAAAATTGTACTTTTCTATCATTTACGTTTTAGCCTGATTGGGCTACTTTAGCTCATACGGGGTATATACCCCGATCAGGAGATATGCTCAGCCTAATGAATGAATGAATGAATGAATGAATGAATGAATGAATGAATGAATGAATGAATGAATGCACTTTTGCCTAAATCCAAGTAATTTCAGACTAGGACCAAACTTGGACCTCATTCACTGACAGTCACAACCTATCAGGCATAATATAAATCCTACTATAATAGATCACAAAACGAAGTATAAAACCATCACTTGTTGTTATTACATGCAATTGATCAGTTTTATATACAGCTTAAAAAAAATCCAACACTTTCTTTACCTTTCCCTCTACTACTGTAATTCCAAACTTTACTCCAAATTTTTCACTGTCTTCACTTCAGTTACAAAAAATGGTAATGGCCACGTGTCCAGGGCAGAAAAAAGTCACAAAGAATTAATTTCGTATTCCTAAACCTTACTACATGTCCATTCAAAAACTGGTCACTCGTTTTTGGTTTGATTCATATTCACTCAATATTTCAAGGATTAAGTCAAAATAGGTGTTCATTTTACGGCTATGATAACCTGCAGGGTCATTGAGGGCCACTAGACCATAGACAGCTGGGGGTTAAGTGGATAAAAAGGGTCAGTCAATGCCCTTAAGCTATAATAATCTCTACAAAATTACACTAAATTATAATCTTTAATAGCTGTTTTCTACTAAGTACTTATTTTTCACAGGAAAATTACTATGTATACATGGCAATCAGTTTTTAAAAGCAGATTTTTTCAAATGTTTAATGATCTATGAATGACTGACAATATCAAGAATGAACCTGAAATTCCTCTCTGAACCTGAAATATCTGCCTTTAATTTACACAGCTTACTAATCTTTGTTTCTTTGTTAAATGTGCTTTTGGTCCACCATCCTTATTCAAAGTATATAATATGGTGCGACCTGTAGAGAGACAGATGAGACACAAGGGAATCTGGGTACCAGACCCTAGCTCTTTTACAAATAGACCCCTTAGTTCTTTTCTATGTGACCGTTGTATAGCTAGACTACCCAGTTCAATGCTAGATGGGTGGGAAACACTGAGAAGCATTTCTGAAATTTTCAGTGCCCCAGCCGGTATTCAATCCGGGAACCTCCAGATCGGTAGTTCAGAGCATTATATAACCACCCGACCAATGCACCAACCTCACCTTACTAATCATAACAGTGTCATTCTGTACCATGACGGTAAAGAGCACTCTGTGGAATCAAGGAAGTGTTATCATAGTGTGAAATTGTAAATATATGCACCTTCTAGAATGATGATAGTATGCACTTAGTGTGAATCATGGATTCAGCATTCCTGTGGAATATAGATAGTATGCGCGAAGTGTAGATCATGGAATCAGCACCCTGTTGAATATAGATAGTAATTGCACCAAGTGTGAAGCATGGAATCAGCACACTGTGGAATATAGAATATTAAGTATGCACCAAGTGTGAATCATGGAATCAGCACACTGTGGAATATAGAATATTAAGTATGGTAGTGAGCACCTTAAGTACAAACTGTGGAAGTGTGCACCCTGTGAAATTAGCATAGTGTGCACCATCAGTATTCATTTAAGTGTACATGCTTATTAGAAGGGTGCAAGTTAAATGATTCTCCATTATGCCATTAACTACGTGTCACCAGTGTGGATGTTATCTGGTTCAGTGTGGAAGTTGTCTGGTTCAGTGTGGATGCTGTAAGACAAGTTCCTTGCTCCAATTTGAAATAATTGTTTAAATCCTTGACAATCAGTACAATCATCTTTATGACCTTCGGAACTATCCAGTGTGTATAACAGTTTCCCATTCTTTTCAGAAAAATTTCAAGCTCAGTTGACCACAGTGATGGTACAGAATGTTATCTTTTAATTTCAATTCTAAAACCAACAATGTCTTCTATATAACTGGATGACTGCCGTAACAAAATAGACAACATAATATGGGTGGGCTAAATTTCTGTGAACTTTTAACTTTTTGATTGACTAAGATGACAACAATGTGTGCTCTTTTTTGAGGTCATTACATTAGACTTGTCGACAAGACAACAACAACAATGGTCTGTATGCTCAATGCAGAAACTGGTGTTATTTTATATACAGACTGCAGTTTCGTTGACTCTAGCTCAAAATTACTACATTTTTTTTAAAACTGAGGTGCTCAGAAGTGCTCATTTGGAATAATTTATGCTCAGATAAGATTTTATGATGACAAGTTTTCTTTAATTTCAATTTCGATGTTCATTTTTTCCATTAAAAATCTATTCTCTAAGATAAACCCTGGTATGACTGGTAACCTTTGCGTGAAGTTGTAATCTTCAGTTAATATACTGGGTTCACAGAATACTTGTTGAAACAGCACCTTGGCATACATTGTGATAGCACTGAACAGATTGGCAATACCAATATTTCCCAAAGATGGACTGACAGATAGGATAGACAGACAGACACTTGGGCACACACACTAATGATAGTCAGATGAAAGTCCACAATTTCACTGAAAAGTCTGACCATATTATTAACAAGCCAGGTGTAAAAATTGAAACCACTAACAATAGCCATTTATCATGGACATTTTGATGAAAATGATCTAAATTGTAAACAAGATACCTGATCTTTGCGATAGTACCATCCGACTTTTTGTACCCCGAGTAGCATTTACCGCAAAAATTTCATTAAAATGTCACTGACCAAGATAGGGGCCCCAGATACCATGTAAACATGTTTAGACTTTAATGAGAAAATGAGAAATTTAAATAGCATCATATATTAAAATGTCGGTGAATAAAAACACTGTGAAATATATCTGATAACATGATAACAATTTTTTTTCACCAAATGCAAGGTATCTAAATACAGGGTATTCAAAGGACAGAAAGAAAACCTGCGGGGTGTTACACTGAGAACTCAATGAATATATTATATACACCTCTATATACTACTTATTATGTATGTGTCTGAATATAACACCACTTTACACCACCTTTAAGATACAACAAGGAAAAATAAATCACAAATCTGAATAATTATGTTTAAGGAAGAAACGGTCATTTTCCTGACTGTTATAGTCAGTAACATTTTTACACATAAATAACTACATTTTCAACTGTAGTTTGTATTGATATTTCTTTTGTGCTATTTGCATGTTTCAGTCCATTGTAATTACTGACTTAATTCAAATTGAAGTAAAAAAAGTCTTCCAAATGAAATGACCAATTTCAACAAATGAAAATGCCAACAAAAACAAATTAAAGATACCTTATCCCAATTGATTGTTAGAATACTGCAAGTTGAGACTGTATTTTACATTACAGTTCTTAGAAAAGCATATCACATAAATAAAGTCTTCTTAAAATAAGAATTAATTGCATCTGGGACAAAACTCAACCACAATGGCAAAATTTTTTATACATGCCTTACTTGATAGATTAATGCTCTTGAAGGCTTTTAATATAAGTTAATTAAAATTCAATAATGCAATGGTTACTTGAGATATGGCATTTCTTGTAACCTGCCGAGGAAAACATAAACCCAAGTGTGATGCTGACGCTAGGTGAACAGGATAACAGGAACAGTTGCAATAACCAAAAGCATTATTTACAGTTTAACTTCATGCCATTCTAATACTACAATTATTACTTACAACAAAAAATATGATTAATCAACAACTTGAAATACAGTTTTACCTTTTTTCTCAATAAAAAGTCAAAACCACAAAATAGATTCACAATATGTGTTACATTTATAAGCATTAGCCACAAAAGCATAACAAAATCCTAGTTTATCAATATTTGTCCAATTCCAATCTGTCATTTGTGTCAAGTTGTGACAATTTTACAGTTAATTAGAATAATTATTATGTGAATGTTCAGTTTTAAACAATCGCACCCATACGTAAGAATATTTTCTTTGTGTTTTTTTTTCAAAAGTTATTGAATATAAATCGGCCATTATCTTAATAATGACTTTCACTGTATTTGTACATGCATTAGTGAGGCCAAACTTTTGCAGTATGGTCCACTTTGGTGTCGTTGTTGATATATGAGCATAACTTTGAACTCACAACACACAAACATTAATATGTGTAGAAATATATGCATGTACAAATTATTGCGCCAAACAGCATAAAGTGAATAAACAGACGATCGCTAAATAAGAGGACCATAAATATTTCTTCACATAAACCATCAACTTCTTATGAATGATAAATTGAGCACTGATAGGCGAAAACAAGCATTACTGACAATACTCAGTCATCATTTATACAAACCAACTGGTGTTTTCACTGGTGACTATTGAAACAAACTGTAAACACTATTCACCTTGCTTTGGAACCATGTCCTCGAAAAGTTACAGAATGGATATAAAATGCAAGGAGTTATTGAAGAAAGATTGAATAAATTGTGAGGGAACCATTTCTGTATCTGCCTCCGCATTAAGGATATTAATGACATCACACAGTAATGCTCAGGTGTGTTAAAAGCAAGAATTTATACAAAACAGGTAATATGATATTAAATAGCAAATATCAGATAAATAGCATGAGGGCAATACAATGCAGGATGAATTAACCGTACCATCAACTACGCAATATTGTAAGTGTTGTACTTCTGACCTACAGATAACATAATTTAGGTTAATTTATTCACTAGCAGTCTTCATCAAATCTTTTTCAATGTCATAGTATAATTAAAGCGGATAAGTGAAGTACTGCTTTTGTTTACAAATTAACTAGTATAGATTACAAAGCCTTGCCCTAAGAAAAAACTCTGAAAAGTGCCCCAGCCTATCATAAGGACCATACCCGAAGTGCCACTGCCTTGCATAAGGACCATGCTTAGAATGCCACTGCCTTGCATAAGGACCAAGCTTAGAATGCCACTGCCTTGCAAAAGGACCATACTTAGAATGCCACTGCCTAGCATAAGGACCATACTTAGAATGCCACAGCCTAATGAAGGACCATACTTAGAATGCAACTGCCTAGCATAAGGACCATACTTAGAATGCCACTGCCTAGCATAAGGACCATACTTAGAATGTTATTGCCTAGCATAAGGACCATACTTAGAATGCCACTGCCTTGCAAAAGGACCATACTTAGAATGACATTGCCTTGCAAAAGGACCATACTTAGAATGCAACTGCCTAGCATAAGGACAATACTTAGAATACCATTGCCTAGCATAAGGACCATACTTAGAATGTCATTGCCTAGCATAAAGACCATATTTAGAATGCCACTGCCTTGCAAAAGGACCATACTTAGAATGCCATTGTCTAGAATAAGGACCATACTTAGAATGTCACAGCCTAGCATAAGGACCATACTTAGAATGCCATTGCCTTGCAAAAGGACCATACTTAGAATGACATTGCCTTGCAAAAGGACCATACTTAGAATGCCACTGCCTATCATAAGGACCATACTTAGAATGCCATTGCCTAGCATAAGGACTATACTTAGTATGTCACTACCTAGCATAAGGATCATACTTAGAATGCCACTGCCTAGCATAAGGACCATACTTACACCGAACCGCAAAATAAACGCAACAGTTGGGGAAACACATATAATTTGAAAATAAAAAATTCAAATGATAAATAACGAGTTTATTCATTTCATTGGTACCTTAACTACATACTGTGTAAATTTCATTAAAATATAACAACAGATAACCCGAATTTCATAATGTCAAAGTTCATTCCCCACAAGTTCAATTTTCACACATTGTCAATATCTGTGTATCTCGTGTATCCCGACAGCCTGATTTCGCAAATTATCCGGAAGTCGTGGCATTGCAAAATACAATTTATGTCAGCTAAATATATTTTGGGGTGTTTTTTAATTGTAAAATCGTAACTGGTCAAGAAATTATCGATTTTTTAAAAATAATTTACTTAATTTCAACGCGCACGTGCAAACGTGCTTTTTGTATTAATGTGCCAGTCAGGTGTCACGGTACGATGATTTCAATAAATTTTAGTGGCATAGTAATATTTTACATGTATAAATAATATTCAAATACGTTTGCGTCAGTAAAATATAATTACGGCGGACATATTCAAAAAAGAAATGTGTTGCATTTATTTTGCGGTTCGGTGTAGAATGCCACTGCCTAGCATAAAGACCATGCTTAGAATGCCACAAGGACCATACTTAGAATGCCACTGCCTTGCATAAGGACCATACTTAGAATGCCACTGCCTTGCATAAGGACCATACTTAGAATGCCACTGCCTAGCATAAGGACCATACTTAGAAAGCCACTGCCTAGCATAAGGACCATACTTAGAATGCCATTGCCTAGCATAAGGACCATACTAAGAATGCCACTGCCTAGCATAAGGACCATGCTTAGAATGCCACTGTCTAGCATAAGGACCATACTTAGAATGCCATTGCCTAGCATAAGGACCATACGTAGAATGCCACTGCCTTGCAAAAGGACCATACTAAGAATGACATTGCCTAGCATAAGGACCATACTTAGAATGCCACTGTCTAGCATAAGGACCATACTTAGAATGCCATTGCCTAGCATAAGGACCATACGTAGAATGCCACTGCCTTGCAAAAGGACCATACTAAGAATGAAATTGCCTAGCATAAGGACCATACTTAGAATGCCACTGCCTAGCATAAGGACAATACTTAGAATGCCACTGCCTTCCAAAAGGACCATACTAAGAATGCCACTGCCTAGCATAAGGACCATACATTGAATGCCATTGCCTAGCATAAGGACCATACGTAGAATGCCACTGCCTTGCAAAGGGACCCTACTAAGAATGACATTGCCTAGCATAAGGACCATACTTAGAATGCCACTGCCTAGCATAAGGACCATACTTAGAATGCCATGCCTAGCATAAGGACCATACTTAGAATGCCACAGCCTAGCATAAGGACCATGCTCAAAGTACAACTGCCTAGCATAAGGACCATACTTAGAATGCCACTGCCTAGCATAAGGACCATACTAAGAATGCCACTGCCTAGCATAAGGACCATACTAAGAATGCCATCGCCTAGCATAAGGACCATACTAAGAATGCCACTGCCTAGCATAAGGACCATGCTTAGAATGCCACTGCCCTGCATAAAGACCATGCTTAGAATGCCACTGCCTAGCATAAGGACCATACTTAGAATACCACAGCCTAGCATAAGGACCATGCTCAAAATGACACTGTCTTGCATAAGGACCATGCTCAAAGTGCCAGTGCCTTGCATAAGGTCCATTCTCAAAGTGTCACTACCTTGACATTGTATGGTCCTTGTACCACAGTCTTGCACAAGGACCATACACAATGTACCACAGTCTTGCAAATGGACAATACACAATGTACCGCAGTCGAGCAAAGGTCCATACACAATGTACCACAGTCTTGCACAAGGAGCACACTCCAAGTGCCACATTCTTGCACAAGGACCATACTCAAGGACTACACTCGAAGTGCCTCAGTCTTGCACAAAGACTATACTCAATATACCACAGTCTTGCAAAAGGCCCATACACAATGTACCACATTCTTGAAAAATGACCATACACAATGTACCACATTCCTGCAAAGGACCATACACAATGTACCACAGTCTTGCACACAGACCATACACAATGTACCACAGTCTTGCAAAAGGACACTACACAATGTACCACATTCTTGCACAAGGACCATATACAATGTACTGCAGTCTTGCAAAAGGACCTTACACAATGTACCACAGTCTTGCACAAGGAGCACACTCGAAGTGCCACATTCTTGCACAAGGACCATACACAATGTACCACAGTCTTGTACAAGGACCATACACAATGTACCACAGTCTTGTACAAGGACCATACACAATGTTACACAGTCTTGCACAAGGACCATACTCAATATACTACACTCTTAACAAAAGAAAGTGCCTCAGTCTAAAAAAAGGACCATACCCAAACACTGCATGCATGTAAATTAACAGGAATTGTTTCTTTACACTTTAAAAAGATACTTGATTAGACTTAAGGTTTCAACTTTAGCTTGAACACTGTCACATGCTTTCACAAATTTTAAAATGTATACACTACTGAACTTTACTTCCCCTTAGAAGGACTATGATGTCTCACTAAACTCTTCAGTCTGTTACTTTCTATTGTAATATGAAATATTATACTGAATTCATTTGATTTTCATTTAACAACCTCCATTATATTCAGTGTCATAAAAATATGTTGCCATTACATGACATGGACTAAATGTGACAACAAAAGTAGAACATATGTTTCAGTATTGTAGATCTACATGTTTATTTGAATCAGTATGACTAATTTTAAGTTTTACCATTTTGTTTTTTCAGTACATTTACCAACAATATATTTTTAATACTATTTAGTATTGTGCAAATTCATTTATGAAGAAATTTTATAACTTTATTGAGACGTTTTAAGCAAATGTGCAAAAATAAGAACATAAGTTTCAAGTATTGAGCACTTATTTGAAGCAGTATGGTTGCTATATTTACTTCAATGTTTACTAATACTGCAGGTATGCACAAACTGTATACTTGAAATTATACTACATTATCGTATACATACTGGGTATCATAAAAATAATAAATGTAAACACTCGTCAACTTCAAAAGACGAACATTCAACACTGGAAGAGATCCAAAGTACACAAGAAGAATTAGACGAGCATTGTAACTTTCCGCTATACGATGCGCTCAGATTTGAAAGTTAATACTTTCTATGGATCTATATAAATTTTTTTGATATATGATAAGATGTCATCTACATTTAAGGTAGGGTAGAGAAAAAATGACAAGAATTTGCACTTGAAAAGAAAAGTATAACAGCTTTACCCAGGTATATACCTTCACAGATGAATAAAGATATACTATGTCTAAATATGTTACATGTTCAGTCAATATTATTGTAGCATACACCAGTTGATGTAAATGATATATTATATACTTTAGATACATGCACATATATTTATTACATTCAAACATTAGACACATACCAATACCATCAATATATTTATTTCTGTCTGCACAGAAAAACAAATTTATTAGCATGTTTTGAGACAATTTTCCTTCAAAGAGTGGGTTGAGGAATATTCTTAACTGCAAACAATTGTAAAAAATTACAGAAAAGTCACAACAAATCAAATCCAAAGGTTAATAATGCTTAAAGTGGGGCAAATCAAAATGGTGTGAAGTTTCAAAGGGGAACAACTCATTGACCAGTGGGTATATCAATGGTGTGAAGTTTCAAAGGGGAACAACTCATTGACCAGTGGGTGTATCAATGGTGAGAAGTTTCAAAGGGGAACAATACATTGACCAGTGGGTAAATCAATGGGGTGAAGTGTCAAAGGTGTACAACTCATTGACTAGTGGGTAAATCAATGGTGTGAAGTTTCAAAGGGGAACAACACATTGACAAATGGGTAAATCAATGGGGTGAAGTGTCAAAGGTGAACAACTCATTGACTAGTGGGTAAATCAAAGGTGTGAAGTTTCAAAGGGGAACAACTCATTGACCTGTGGGTATTTCAATGGTGTGAAGTGTCAAAGGTGAACAACTGATTGACTAGTGGGAAAACCAATATTGTGAAGTTTCAAGGAGGAAAAACACATTGACCAGTGGGTAAATCAATGGGGTGAAGTGTCAAAGGTGTACAACTCATTGATTAGTGGGTAAATCAATGGTGTGAAATTTCAAAGGGGAACAACTCATTAACTAGTGGGTAAATTAATGGTGTGAAGTTTCAAAGGGGAACAACTCATTAACTAGTGAGTAAATCAATGGTGTAGAGTTTCAAAGGAGGAACACCTTATTAACTAATGGGTAAATCAATGGTGTACAACTTAGTGACTAGTGCTTGGTGTGAACCTGAGAAACAGCAACAACAGAAGCTCAATAACCATAACTGCAAATGTATAAAGATGCATCATAAAACTGTTTTAATCAATTTCTGTTCTATTAAATATCTCAACAACCTGTTGTCATGAAACTTAATGATTCTGATTTGTAAAACCCCTGGTAATGATAACAGCTTAGTGCAGCGTATTAATACCAGTATCTGTAAAAGTGGGTCAGATATGAGTGATATGAACATGAACCATTTCATTTTTCTCAATCCACTTTCTCTTGCCTACTCTTTTAATGACACTTATCATAATGTTCTTCAACTTCCTCAATTGACTACTACAATCTTACAAAACCATGGCACATTTCTTTTTACTGTGTAACCTACATAACCTACTAATGGCTTTGGCACATGTCATTAAAAAGGTGACTTTTATTAGATATAATACCTGTTGAACAACCAAGTAGAACCGAATTAAGAATAATCATGTAAATTATCAGTCTTTTTCATGTTACATAAAATATAACCATAGAAAACACATTTAAAACCCTGTATTAAACGAAATTTAATTAACATAGCAAAAGCAAAATGGATTTTTTCTGACAAAAACAAAACAAAACAAAAATATCTATAATTATCACCGATGCTGTTCAAGATGCACTTAAATTTTTATTTTTTTTTTGAGAATAATTTGCAATATTTAATCAACACCATGAATAGTTAGCAAATAAGCTGTGAATGGTTTGTTATATGAAGTAAGCATTTAGGATAAGCCCTAACTTCACCAGGTCACCCACGTTCCAAAAATATGTTTTCAACAAACCAGCAGTAGGTAACATTTTGTGCATTCATGATATCATCGGACACCCACACAATTGAGGCACGGAGTGCAGCCTATAAATACACGCATTTAGTGGGTGTTCAAAAATGATGCATGTGTATTATGCACATTCAACTGCACTTTTGTTTTAATGCTATTAAATGGATAAGGCAATGTCTTTAAAAATGCTTTTGCTATTTCTCATAAAACAATAGTAATACTTTTCCAAAAGATAACCAAATGGTTTGATTCATTTCAATTTCAATATAAACTGATAAAGACACACAAATTAAAAAATATAATTTTGGTAAGTAGATTTTAATGTATCATGCACTATCTTTAAGTTGTTCTGGTCATGCCTGATTATTTGTTCAAATAACTAAGGAAATAAAATCAATTTTCACAAAGTTTCTTTTGAAATGCAGGATCAGGAAATTTCATGTGCCTGATAAAATACATACCTCAAACTCAGCATCTTTGTGTAAATCTGGAGGTAATATCACAAAGAATAATATTTCCTGCATACATGGACCATCTGTTTCATCTAATGATGAGGTGTTGCTAAGTGACGCTGGTTTAAACCCAGCTTCTTCATCCTCCTTAGAGGTTGTGCGTCTTCGTCTTGATCCCTTATGCGTAATCCTTGGTGAGCGTAACTTATTCAAGATAGTTCTAGTTCTCGTCTGTTTAGGAGAGCTTAATGGGGATGGTGATTGCGTATTCATTTTGGTAAGTAACTCTTCCCATAAATTAGTTGCCATTAGATTTGGGCTCAAACTGGTCGGTCTCAAACTGTGAACGCTTCGCGCCAGATTTGCTCTTGACTTCTGATCAACAATATCATCACTGGATGGGAATTTTTGGCGTGCAGAAACTAATACTGACGGCGGTTCAGGAGCTCTCCGTTTCTTTCTTATTGTTGCTGGCGAGTCCGGAGTCAATCCTTTGATCAGTACAGGACGTCTCCTGTCTGCTTCACTCACAGACTGTGTCACACTTAATGGACTGGCATCACGTGAAAACAATCTCTGTAACGCATATTCTGGCATTGACTTAAATCCAAAATCATCATTGTCTTGATCAGTGTATAAATCCATAACTCGAGGATCATAACTTCTCACAGATCCTGTTCCTGAACCTCTCAAAACTGGAGTGGATTTATAGATGGGTATCCTACTATATTCATCCATTATAACTGTATCTTTTATTGTATATTGAACACAAAGCAGGAGATTATGTACAAAAGTAAGCACCCTTTCAATACAAAACAACACAAAAACAACCCACTGCTTTCTCACCTTTCTCTAAATCCAGCAAATTCATGCTTTAGATAAACAGAAGGGCTATTTTCATGATATTGTCACTCTGACATTATCTACACCATTCTTCTACTCTAATCAATTAGAAATAAAGTGTTAAGTGACTGTTAATCCATTAATCCACAAATTAAAAAGCGTTATATTGTTTTTTGGAAAAAATGAATTGAAGTCTCAAGTAAGAACGGGTCAAATTATATAATTTTTTTCTTCAATGTTTTACTCCTAATATCAGTGATGTGAAAAATTCTTCACCACATGAAAAATATATAAAAGTCACAAATCCGGTTTTGAAAAACTGTCCATTCGATTTTTAAGACCTCTGACCATATAATATGTACATATTTTAATCCATATCAATTATGCTTGCCATATCACCGAGAAAAGACGGATATCACTGAAGCAGAATATTCACGTCAAATATTTTCATTCACAATAAATTTAAATGTTCCACTTGACTCTACATATAAAACAGATTAAACCGTTCTCCGATCTGATCACTCATCTCATTAACCGTACATAAAGTTAACGAGGAAAATTATACATAGGAGTGTAGCAAAACACTTTTACTTTCCCCGTCAATGTTTTTTTTTCTCCATTTGTCAATGACTGACTGCATCACACACCTGTAGTAATTATTTTATTTTTATTATGTTTTCAGCTGTCAAAACTAAAAGCTTCCCCCTCCCACTACTTTATTTACTGCAGAAGAATAATGTATGTTGCAAAAGTTCAAAATTTACATTTATTTATACACTGTATATTCCGACAAAATTACAGACAAAAGTTGATCAGTTATACATGTCAAAATTCAACTTAACTCTCCGAAAGGAAAAGTCCATGGCTGGACAGTATTATCTGCCTTTCAAACATATAATTTACGAAATCCTATCCTTTGGTGATACCTGATGCGAAACTGTAAAATCAAATGTTATCCAGATAGTATCGACTGCATTTAAATTAAAGTCCTCCAAATATGTAATGTATAGCATGAAACATTCATCTACCCATGTGCGGTACTTATAAAAATCCACTGCGAACTTGTCCCCACAGATTCGAAATAGTGTCACATAGATAACATCAAGTCAAGCTGACCAGCACGTGCACAATCTTTAACATTAACATTTTGTCTCTAACTATAAAATAAGACACCACCGTATGATAAAACATATATATTTCGCTGATAAACACTCTAGGTCACAAAATTGAATGTCGTTATCATTTAATGATAAATAATGGAAATATATTTGTTAGTCACATCAAATGAACTTGACTTAAAAATCCAAACAAAATTGCGACTGAAGTATCTTTTTATTATATGATTACGAGTATCCAAAACTATTTAACGGGTTGTGGGTTTCATGATCAAATGTTAGTTGTGCTTCATATTTCCAGTCGCAATACTGTATAGTATCAGATGCAATTTTACCTGTAGGCACTAAGTACAGGTATTCGTACATAAAAAAAAATTGCTGTAACTTGTTATGTTAATGTAATAATCTGTCTTCCCTACACCGTATCATAACGATAACAAAAAAAACCCAGCATAAATATAAAATCCTAGACTCCCATTGAACATTACATCATAACATAGTCTGAAAATTGTAAATTCCTTTCTACATAAAATTATGTGTTTCCTTTTTGATGAAATAACAAAATTTTGGTCATCTTGAACACATCAGACCATTACTATGTAAATATGATAAATTGTTAAGCAAACAGATGAATAATCATGCCCAATACAAACACAGGAAATTTATTAAGCAACCAAAGTTTAAGTTGGCAATCTACACGAAAGTTGAAATATTTGATGACCACATTGTTTCCAAGACACAGAAAAACCTTCGACTTTAAGACTTCAAAATTTACAACTTGAAAGCGATGTATAGGACTATCTATATGTAAACAATCAACTTTTAGGAAAATATTTTTATACAAATATTGGCCATCTGCATACAGTTGAACCTGTGTTAAAGATCATCTGTATATATATAGTCGGCAGTGTTGTTAAGTCACAAATACAGTGAAGTTCCTGCAATAAGACCACCCTTTGGACCTTAATATCAATGGTCTTTTTATCGAGATCCCTTTACTATAAAAAGGGCCATTTGGTTCCGAAATATTTGGTCTTGATATTGGGTGGTCTCAATAGCCGATCTCTATTGTAGTATATTAAACTTTGCTTGCCAATAGTCAAACAACTCTGACTTGTTACTACCCCTAGTATGGCTGTGACTGTAATATTTACTATAAAGCTCTGACTAATAAATTGTACATTATATATATATATATATATATATATATATATATATATATATATAAATAGTCCTAAGGTTTAGACCCTTTAAATGCCGGAAAAGGAAATATATATAAGTAATTAAATAAAAATGACTTAGCCATCAATTGCTTTAAAATAATGCATTTAATTAACTAAAGTAATCTGTTGCAGGAAGTTTGACTCAACATCATGGACAACGTATTGAATACGATTGTGTCCGATGACGTTGTACGTCATAACGTCCTGCACAGGGAATTTACGTTAATTAAATCATGTAATTAATGTAAAGTGATATCGTTAAGTCATTTTTATTTAATTAATAAAATAATTTTCTTTTGCTAACCTAGCTGAAACACATTTATAAATAAAATAAAAATATATAAACAAGAGCTGTCCCTCACAAGTGACAAATGCCCCCGAAAGAGGTGCCTCACAGTCTGTGTCCTTTCCATGTGCTCAATAAATGTGCTATGTAATTTTAAAATCCTTCCATGCATGACAGAGTAACCATGCATACAGTATTCCATTACTTTAAACACTAAGTGTGACCTTGACCTTTGAGGTAGGGACTTGGGTCTTGCACCCGACACATCCGCTTGATGTGCTAGACATTTGTGCCAAGTTATTTTAAAATCCTTCAAAGCATAATAAAGTTATAGTCCGGACACAAATGTATGCATATATACAGGATTCCATTACCTATAAACTCTAAGTGTGACCTTTACCTTTGTGGAAGGGATGTGGGTCTTGCACGCGACACGTCTTCTTGATGTGCTAGACATTTGTGCCAAATTATTTTAAAATCCTTCAATGCATGACAAAGTTACAGTCTGGACACGAATGTGTGCATATATAGAGGAATCCATTACCTTCAAACTCTAAGTGTGACCTTGACATTTGAGGTAGGCACATGGGTCTTGCACGCGACACATCGTCTTGATGTGCTAGACATTTGTGCCATGTTACTTTAAAATCCTTCAATGCATGACAAAGTTACAGTCTGGACACGAATGTGTGCATATATGCATATATAGAGGAATCCATTACCTTCAAACTCTAAGTGTGACCTTGACATTTGAGGTAGGCACGTGGGTCTTGCACGCGACACGTCGTCTTGATGTGCTAGACATTTGTGCCAAGTTATTTTAAAATCCTTCAATGCATGACAAAGTTACAGTCCGGACACGAATGTGTGCATATATGCATATATAGAGGAATCCATTACCTTCAAACTCTAAGTATGACCTTGACCTTTGAGCTAGGGACGTGGGTCTTGCACGCGACATGTCGTCTTGTTGTGCTAGACATTTGTGCCATGTTACTTTAAAATCCTTCAATGCATGACAAAGTTACAGTCTGGACACGAATGTGTGCATATATGCATATATAGAGGAATCCATTACCTTCAAACTCTAAGTATGACCTTGACCTTTGAGGTAGGGACGTGGGTCTTGCATGCAACACATCGTCTTGATATGCTAGACAAATGTGCCACGTTATTTTAAAATCCTTCAATGCATGACAAAGTTACAGTCCGGACACCAATGTGTGCATATATAGAAGATTCCATAACCTTCATACTCCAAGTGTGACCTTAACCTTTGAGGTAGGGATGTGGGTCTTGCATGCGACACGTCGTCTTGATGTGCTAGACATGTGTGCCAAGTTATTTTAAAATCCTTCAATGCATGACAAAGTTACAGTCCGGACACGAATTTGTAAGTGGGGACGCACAGACGGACGGACAGATGGACAGATGGACGGTGCGATTTTAATATGCCACCCTTTGGGGGCATAAAAAAACTGAGGCAGGTAAATACAGAAATATGCATTATTTTGTCACAATTAAATGCAAAGATTTTGAAAATATTACTACATTTAATTTTATAATCTTATCTAATAGCAGGTATAATTATATAGTTGTATGAAATTAGAGGCTATAATTGCATACATTATCTTCAGTAACACCTTACAATTAAAACAGGGATGAAAGTTAAAAAGTTAAAGCCTTGAATTTAGTGTTTAAAATATTATTAATAACAGTTATCCGCTTACAATGACTGTAATGCAGTAAAATTATAAATACTGGAAATGAACTTATTAATGCATATAATCTTACAGGGATCTCTGATAAATTTTAGCTGAATATATAGATTACGATCTACAGATGTCAAAATATATAACAGTCAACCTTAGAAGAGTGTTGTCAGCGGTTACATTACGCTTAAAGATGCTTGGTCCCTCGTTTTACTGCAGATATAGTTACTGAAAAATGTACTGTAATTATATCATAAATTAGTCGCCACTTGGCGGCTCTTAGTATAGGGACAATTTATAGTTGCGAAGAAAAAGTCAAAAGACTATGAAACATAGTTGTTACAATTAAAGGGCGTAAAATGACGTTTGTGTCCTGTATGTTTAAATAAGTAACTATGTAATACAGTATATCTAGCTTTTAGTTTGATAGAAAGACCATCTCATCACCTCATGTAGCAATACCGTACCATGATGTATACAGCAAAGAAGATATAATTACTGCATGACACAAACTGTTAGTTTAAGTTGGTGTGCAAATTGTTGTGTTACAATACTGTATATGTATACAACTCTAAACAGTCATGCATATTTCACATAAATGCGATGCAATATTACACCCTAGATGGATATGCAAATGACATAAACATAAATATAGTATAAATGTACACATGAATATAGCATACAACATACTGGTACACAGTCTATTACAGAACAGTATACCTAGTCCTTCTAGACAAAATTTGATGTTTCAACTAGTGATAAATTTGTTACATTTTGCACATCAGACAGGACTTTTCAAAGAGAGAATAGGGCTATGTGTTTAATCTGCCTTGGTTTATGATGGCATACGCCAGTAATTATTTGTTTCATAATTATCAAGGCGGAATCCAGTGCAATATCAGAAAATGGGTCTCGATATATCTCTGCTGACGAAAGGTATAGCCCCAATATGATAAAAAGAAAATCTCAAATAAATAAATGACTGTTTTAAGCACAGCATTTTATTTCCTATCATTCATGAAGTTACAATTATGATTTTATGGTACGCCAGTCCAGTAGTGCTTCACTGTGTCAACATAAAATAAATTTGACTAACAGTTACTTTTATTGCCAAAGTAACGCAATGATAAATAAATCAAATAATATATATATATCACATCAATAAAATCTCACAAATATGATATTATGATGTTTTCAAAGTTAGAATATCAACAGGTGTGATTAATCTCAAACTTTATAGCTTATAACCAAACTGCATTAATAGCGATATAAATTCATTCCATTTAGTAATTTTCTTGTATTTCCTGAACATTTCACTTGAAATTTTGCAATTTCAAACATATTTTCAAGTTATTACAGAACTAGTATGTCATCTTCCTTGAAATTCAACTAATCATCATCCTTATTCATCAGCACTTTGTCGAGCTTTTAAATAAATGAAATTATATAATGAGTGCTCCGGATGACCAGAATGCTTATCATGGACAAGATACAAGATGACATTGTCTTAATTAGAATATAAAGCCTGCAATATTATGAATTGTTAAATTGACACCACAAAAAGTATTTTCTTGTTCTTATCTTTTGTATTCAACTTGTGCAAAACGAACTGGTAATATAGAACATAAGAAATGCTAGACCTTGTCAACGCTGCATTGTCTTTCATGTGCTAACATACAAGATAAAATTACAGCAACTCTTGTTCATGATACTGCAATCAGCAATACATTAAAGACAATTCAGTTTTTGTTGGTAGGATGCTTTTTAAGTATTTTATTCAGTATCTAAAGTAACATTTCTTAATCGACCCGAACAAACAGTAATATCAACACCTGAAAACTTTCTTCAGGCAGTGTATTAAGTTTAAAGTAGCAAAAAACAGTTATGCAGTTAAAGCAATTGTATAAATTGGTGACATTATTACACATTTACTAAACAGGCAGTTATTAGGTATATGATATACTTTTTGACAGAACAAGACATTATTTTTCTACATCTGTTTGAAATGGTGTCAGTGTAGAGACATGTGTTTGAATAAACAACATTTTTGTGGTTTCAGTTATATATATCTGTAATAAATTTTTCCCTGCTTTCTTTTTTTTTTTTGATAAATAAATTATTCAGAAATGAGCATTTCTACATTTCCAATTTAAGGTGTAAATTTTTTGTCATATTTTCAACTTGAAATTTCTTATCTTATTTGACATTTTCTAATATTTTTAGGAATATTAATTTATGCATTTTAAATCAATATAATAGATAACATAAAAATTAGTTCACGTAAAATAATGACAGCATGCTTGCTGATATTGTAAACTGGACTGCAATACATTGTATCAACTCTACAATGGAATAACGGAATACTGCATTGCTGTCAAATTTCACTTTTTAGTGTTTTAAAACCAGTCGTCAGATTGATATCGAATCAGAGCAGTTCTAACTTGTCCTACAACACAAATTGCTTCCTGCTTCCTGTTTGCTACCTAGTTGTATACTAAGATCCATTATCACCTGATAATAATAATAAATAATATATCAATAAAGAGGATACTATAAGCAACTTGATGTGTGTCCAGAGGTAAAGACACCAAACGACTCACACAATCATGTGCAAATTGGTCCTCCAAGCTGTTAATGGGAGGTCTCAAAAAGCCAAAGAATCAAGTTAAAACAAATTAAGTATAAACTAAACTAAACTTATTATGACTGCAGACTTATTCAGTAAGTAAATTTTAATTGAACATCGCTAAGAACAATTAAGGGGTGTGTCAAAAGTGTATAGGGTCAGGACAAACATATTTTCAATGCTAATTTTTAATCTTACCCTAACAAGCAATAATCATTTAACAAATCTTTAATTTATGCTTAAACTGCCACTTAACAGTAACTTGATAACCAGGTCAATTGGGTAGCTTTAATACTTTTTAAAGTCCCCAAAGAGGTTAAAATGATGTAAATGTTTACGATTTACAATATTACAACCCTGAAGGACCATTTGAGATGATCAGTAAATATTTACTCAGATGATCTTTCCCCTTATTGCCCTTCAAAGTTATTTTTGCTATTATTCTTGAATGCAAATAAGGTATGAAATTACATAGGTATACATAGGTATACTATTCAAGGCAGCTACAATGTTTAATTGTACGGCTCAATTTCACTCCACACATCTCGGTCAAACATGTTCATTGACTTACAATGACCGAGCATCAGAAAAAACTTGTGCAGTTACAGAGTTTTCAAATTTCTCATTAGTAATTCTTTAATTCAAACTTGCGGCAGCAAATGATTTTGCTTTTGCGGAAAGTGCAGATCATGATCTGAGCATTTTAAACAGAATTACTTGAAACAAGAGTTGTTAGGGTTGGATGCAAGTCACATAAGTTTGTAATCTTTCTTAACTGACAGTTTAGTTTTAAAAGCACTGTATCAATAGAAATATTTAGAATAGCTTACAAATACGAAACTAATAAGGGAACACAATTTTAATTGTTTAAAAGAATGAGTTTGAGTTATTTACCAGGTACCAGGTGACATTCATGTAGAGAAATCAGCCTATTAAAAAGGGATGAGAAAATCACCACCCAACATGATTTTGAAATAAATGCCAAAGAATAACATTGTTAGTATTTTTTAACAGGTTTATGCTGCATTTTAAGGCGTCTGGGTGTAAAAGTTTTCAGTTCTCAACATGTTGATATATAAAAGTCACCATATGTATCGTTATAGTTTTTTAGTCAAATAACAAATTAGTGAAGTGGGAAATGCTAATTATGCTAGCATTATACGACTTTCTAGTTATGAACATAAAATACTAAAAGCACAACTCATAAAATTTATACATGACTGTAAAATTCAAGCAATTATGGAAGAAATGAACTGCTTGTTTTGTAACTGTTGGTAAAAATCTTACTTGACTTTCCCTCATCAACTTACTATTCAAGATATTGGTGAAGTCTGAAAAATAAATTTGGTTCACCTAGCACACCTGCTCATAGCTCTCCTAAATGGAGGTAAATAAAGAAACTATCTATTTACAACTAGGGAGGAAACTGAATTAAAACCTTGACTCCTACAGTGTCACTCTGTGTGTTCTAGCTCATAAACATCCCCAGATACCATCTATAAATAAAGTAGATAAATTTTCACCTTCTTAAAGACACAAAACAGTTTTACAGTATATTTCAAAATTAAAATAAAATTTGATACTTCATGACATGTTGCTAGGCAATAATTTTATGCAATTTTCATCTCCCTAATGCTGAAGGTGACAGATTAGTCATAAAAATGTTGTTAAAGTGGTTGTTGATTATAATTGCATAATATATGATGGTGGGACTGATCATGATAGGTTAGAAGAAGAAGAAGAAAAATAAGGAGAAGAAGAAGAAGAAGGAGATGAAGGAGAAGAAAGAGAAGAAGTAAGAAATAAGGGGAGTGGTTGTGTAGAGGTTAAAGTGTCTGCCACTCATCCTGGAGGTTGCGGGTTTCGAGCCCACTGGGGTCACGACTGTACTTCCTCATGTGACACCAGTACTGGGTTTTCCAGGAAGCGGACTCGAGAGTGACTCGATAAGCTACAAGCTTTTTTCACAATCAAGCTAAACTAAATTAGTATAAACTAAACTAAAGAGTAGAAGAAAGAGAATATGATGATGATGTTGATGACGATGATGATGATGATGATGATGATGATGATGATGATGATGATGATCACAATTACTATAAAAACAGAAAAGAAGAAAAATTATCGTAATGAATATTTACAGTGATTGCAAAAATTACACCACTTACTTTTAATCTACAAACGCTCTCTTCCTTTGTTATTTAACACAACTTTAGTTCTTCTAAAAAGAACTGCCAGAAACTGATCTTGCACATTTCATTCTGATATATACAACATGCTTATTTGCCAGTTATGTTATTTCACTATGCATGATGGGCTTTGCAATTTTGAAAATATTTTTAAATTTGAATCTTCTTTACGTCACCAAGGACAATTATCTAATCCATTAACCTGATTTGCTAATATATATATCTTTTGCCCCAGTTACTACTGTTTGCATCTTTAATGAATATTACTATGGTCACTTCATAAAAAATACTTGTTTCCTAGATTTCAGGTACCAACAATTTGCACAGATTTTTACCATTTTTTTCATGCATTCTAATAAACCAATAATTAGTGTAATGAAAAAAACAAAATGCATCTCATGTGCCATTTCTATTGCCGGTAAAAGGTCCTTTATCAATCTTAATAAACCAAAGTTTTGTTACATTCTGCCCTATATAAGATAATGTGTATTGTAATAGATCAGATTACAAAGATAAAATGCTTTTGAAGTGTTATTATGGTAATTTGCCTCTGTGAAGCATATCTAAGGTAGACAACTCAACACTGACTATCCTACTAGTGTCAGTGAGAATTACCTCCCATGTTGGGATTAAAAAACCATTGCAAAGTAGGAGAGGGTTATCAAACATTATGATCTCAAAGGACATTAAAAATAAATCTACATATGCGTCACTTTTTATCATTTATCTATAAACTGTTAAATGACTTCTTTTTTAAGAAGGCAGACAAAATATGTATTTTTCACACATTCAAACAACCAATAGTCTTGCTATATTAATGAGAACACATGTACTTTGACACGATATTGAAAGTTACAAATTACTAAAATAACTTTTTCTGTCATGATTAATTGACATAATATACAAAATCAGTCTTTACAGAAAACTTTCAATCTCTCTGGCCTGATAAATGTTGAAAAGTATTGCTCAATTTCAGGCAATGACTTATTTCTACAACAGTGTGAGTGTGTGTGCGTGGATGTTATGCAATTCTCCGGCACAGGCTGGACAATTACCACTTCTAGGTTCAAACACATGACATCAGAGGTGTGCAATGGGAAAAAGCTTATGATTTGATTCTTACTCCTCTATGGTGCAAAACTGGAACATATTCCTAATAGACTCTCGACAAAACCTCTTCAGTAAAAGTACAGGTATTTCATTGTATACAGAATGATGCCAAACAAACACTGTTAAACATCTTTTACAATTCAAGCTGTCTATATCTAACTGTGCATTATTATGTCAACTAAAGAGGCCGCTCGCAACTGACAAATACCCTGTTCATTAACAATAACTTGAAAATACTGTCAGACTACTCTCTTATTATATTACATAATTATTTGAACTACATGTACTCAAAATAATCTTAGAAATACATAAAGTTTATGTAAATATTCTTTGCTTTTACAATTTCATACCATTTCATAACACGCTTAGATACCCAATCCCTGTATATTAAACTAACACGGGATGAGGGGATATTTAGCAACTATTTACCACCAACATAAATTACTAAGTAAACGAACACTTGTATGGTAATAAAAGCCGAAGGAATTTACATTAAAATTTATAAATTCAGAAGCAAAGAGCTACGTGACATTTAATGTCATAACAACAATCCACTAAGATAGTCAAACAGTTTTGTTCGAATTTCAAAAGTTTTAAACCACATCCTTGAATACCAGTAACACTTCAATACAATTATATAACATTAAAGAATTTTTTGAAAGATCTGCGTAACAGCTGGTGTAACAAAAATTCTGCTTTCAACACGCTGACCAAATTGCTGGGTTTAAAAACAACGAAATGATTTAATATAGTACAATGGTAACTGGAAAGCTACCTGTCTCTTGTAGTAAAATGTATACAATACATAAGAAATTGTTAATTCATTATCATATTTTTGTACAACCGCTAACGAAATTGATTAGAGGGGCGTGAATTCAGCACAAGTCAAAAGTAACGGTCAGAGTTCATTTCGGGCGACAGCTGATCACATCTTCAAAGAAAGCACAATGCTTTATACGCCGCTCCACTTTGGGGGCGAAGCAATTTTATACAGGTATCTGTCAATCAATATTTACTGATACGTGATAAAATATGTCGTAAGTATGAAAACCGCTATAGTAACTTAGGTCAGAGTTTCAACATGTTTTGTTATAGGGAATTGTTAAATGAATCCATGGCCATTAAATTATATTTTTGTCGGCGACGGCATTATAGTGGTTTTGACTTGTGAGCTATGACCTTTCATAGATATAAAAGTGCAGTCACGGCACAATTCATAAAATGTAACTATACCTTATTTATATCTTTACTGCACGGGGAAAACGATCATCAAGACTTCTTAACATGCAGCGGCGGTTATTCTACTGTTCAAATTATCATGATAGGTTTTCGAATGATTATATTTTTCATAATCAGAGCCTAATACCCGTTTTTGTAGAGTACATTGTACTACATAAAGCAGAAGATTCTATTATTAAATCACGGCGCTAGAAATAGGGGTGTACAATACCTCAATAGCCAGGTATCAATCGCTGAATACAATTTGAGCTTTATGAACAAATATTGATGTTTACATACAGGTGTTACGGGCCGAGTACATTTCATATATTGTGCCGATGTATAAAGAATGGATTTAAATGTATCTTTAACATGGCGTGAACAAATACCCTTCATGCAAATGGGTGATTCCGTACAGAAATGTTTATCAATTTTGAAAAGAGCTACGCATGAGAATTTGTATTGTTTTTTTTTTACTTGAAGTATAAGTAAGATACACATGCCATGTTTATCAGTATCGTATGTGTACAATTAACTACATTGATTTTAACTATATAATTATATTAAATGTCTCTCCGCGAACACGTTATTTAGTTTATACTAATTATTTTAGCTGATTGTGAAGAAAGCTTGTAGTTTTCGAGAAACTCGCGAGTCCGTTTCCTGAAGAAATAGTACTGGTATCAAATGAGGAGATACGGGGGGTGGTGGGGGGGGCGGGGGGGGGGGGGGGCGGGCGGCCCCCGGAATGGGGGGAGCGGCAAAGCGCCAGAGGTTACACCACCCTGCCCTTTCTTGTTTTTGGGGACCGCAGTTGAGGGGGGGGGTTTATCATGTATGTCATAGAAATACAATAAATTAGATATATGAAGGTAGGCAAAAACACAATTCATGTGTTGAAAGCCAATGCTCAGTCGTTTTCACCACACACAATTTTTCACCGGCATTTTCCCGCCGTAAAACGCCCGTCGTTTTATTGTTGTGATATTTTTAAAAATGTTTTCTTTATCGGGTTCGTGTTACGTGTTTGCCCATTACACCAAAATGTGAGCAATACCCGACACAACGTATAGTTACATGTTAAAGTTTTAGTAATTATCTGCCTCTACATGTTGTTACCCGTTCCCTCAAGTGTGTGTGTGTGTGTGTGTGTGTAACATGTCCATTAATTTGACATATGTTTCGGCAGCTTTCATTTAAACAAGAGACATAGAAGGGCCAGTTTGGCTTAATTTCTGCACCATATACAGGCTAAAGTCATCACTCATAAAGTATTACATGTAACTAGTATAGTATTGATCGGTAGTTGTCATAAAAAACTGATAAAAGGCGGAGTTAAGGAAACCAATATTGGGGGGTGCTTCTTCTAGCTTTTTTTCCAAGCCAGTCGGCAATCTTCAAACATTTGTGCATTGCTTTTGATGTTATCGGTAAACCTCCTGACTCTAATCAATTTCGTTAGCGGTTGTATCCTCACTGCTGCTTTGGGAACAACTACATTTAATTTTACCATAACCTGGTACACTGAATGAAAAATGATTAGAACTGAATTTGACCATGTTAATGGGTAACCAAAGGACCAGACAGACAACTGAAGTCAATCCAGTATTCATCCATCCACTTCTTACCAAAAATAAAAAAAAAAAAAAATTTTTTTTTGGGGGGGGCCCTTTTGGTGTTTTTCAAATTTTTCCCGTGGGTCTCTTACCAACCCTACAGTGGCATACTCTGATAAGATGCCTTAGTAAGCATTGAAGGGGGTAAATCACAATAAAGTCACTGTATCCAGTACTCATGGCTGTTCTCCCATATTTTACAAGCACCAAAATATCTAATTAAGATATTTCATACTTCCTTTAAGCTACCAAACTTTTACTACCTAATACATCTTACATCTGGGGATTTTTTTCTACAAAAAGTAAAACCAAAGCCTTGTATCGATTTCAAACATTCACTTTTTCAACTTTAGATCTGCTATATGAGCCACTGTATTGTGTTTCATTTTGTAAACCCTGAATTGAAAGACAACAAAAAGTCTAAGACAGTCAATGATCTTGAACTGTAACTTCAAAATAACAAACAACAAATTCAACCAGCTTCCCAAGACCTCTTTAAACACCTCCATTGTATATTCGTGCCAAGTTTCATCAACATAATATTATAATTATAGGTAAAGCGGGAGAATTTGTTTAAAGAAAACGGTTAGTGATGAGCAGTTGAAACAGGGTAGTTAATATTGGGCATTTTTCAATCATGTAAATCTCAGCCTCTTTCTAAGTGCACAAAAGTTATGTGACTAATATAATCTGTTGATGTAATACCACCCACAGAACCCTTGGTGTATCCATTAGCATGACCAGGTTAAAATGTCACAAATATCTGTACATCAAATTTCCTAAAAGTAATTTTTACCTAATTGTGAAAAGAACTGGCCTTGATTTGAGTAACTCATCTGGCTGGTATCAGCATGTCATTTGAAGTTTCTAAAAACTGCACAAATATATTTGTAAACTTTTATCAATAATATAAAAAATGGTAATTATAAATTAAATATTTGGTAAGATGCAAAGAACTTGCTTTCAATGTCTTATTTTTTTACCATATGAGTTAGCAATGAAAGATATGACGCTTTTGGTTTTATTCTTCATCCATACGCCGCTACTTGTGTATATTCAGGTACAGCTGCTCTCAGTTAAAGTTGCCACTCAAATAAAGTGCCTGTACAGTGGAAGTGAAATTCGCAGCTTTAAACTGACCTTTTCAGATAAAAGAATACTGTACTGGCAGCCAAAAACATTTTAAGGTAAATTTGGAGGAATTTACCCAGTGTAGGATTTGAGCCAACAATCTTCTGCTTACAAGGCAAATGCTCTCACCAACTGTGTTAACAGGGCTTCTGGATACAAAATAGGCATGAGTCACTACAGATTGCTTAATCCAGGGGTCAGCTTATAGTTTCTTAGGTATCTCCTAGTACAAATGTATACAATTGTACAATAACATGACATTGTGTGTTTGAGCTGTACTGTAACAAGGTATCTCATAGTGCATACTCTCACAATAACATGACATTGTGTGTTTGAGCTGTACTGTAACAAGGTATCTCATAGTGCATACTCTCACAATAACATGACATTGTGTGTTTGAGCTGTACTGTTAAAAGGTATCTCATAGTGCATACTCTCACAATAACATGACATTGTGTGTTGAGCTGTACTGTTAAAAGGTATCTCATAGTGCATACTCTCACAATAACATGACATTGTGTTTTGAGCTGTACTGTTAAAAGGTATCTCATAGTGCATACTCTCACAATAACATGGCATTGTGTGTTTGAGCTGTACTGTTACAAGTTATCACTGTACAACAACATGACATCGTGTGTTTTGGCTGGACTGTCACAAGACAGTTACAATGCCTTTGCAATTAGCTGGTTTTATTATGCATTTATGAATGACTTACAGGAAGTTGTAGTAGATGTTCAAGGGTATGTTCAGCACTGCCTCGACGTAGGTCCAGGAACTCTACAAATGACTCATCATTCTCATACTTGTCTTCTAGAGTTCTGTAATGACACAAGTAAACAATATATAAACAGTACACTGACGATGTTTTATTTACTTTCTGAAGTTTTTTGTGTGCATTTGCCACAGAAAAATGCATGCCATCTATAGCCAAAACAAGACATGACTTTAACTATTTACCTCCTTTGTCTAAGGCAGTTTTGGGGTATAAGTTACCTTTCGCAGCTGGAAAATGTCGTTCCCAAACAGAAGATTTGTTACTAAATCTGATAAAAACTACTATGAGATGTCACTTCTCCAAAACGTCTGGAGGTAACAGCTCGGCAGTTTAAGCTCAGCTATAGCCTTTCAGGTTGCAGCTATTACAAATCAGGTAACTTCTTGGGTCAGGTTCAGTTGTGTTGTACCGCTTACTAGGTAGGTCATTAATAATAGCAGAAATGCCATTTTACAGAGAACAGACTACATATACCATACTCAGCAGAGAAACCCAAAATATGTGACAGACAAACAGGTGTATAGACAGCATGAATGATTACGTTGCCACTTCAGCAACCATTTACCTAGCTTCACAACAACTGTTACTGTTTCCTCAATTAAATTAATTGCACTTTAAAACAAATATTCTTAAAAAGAAATTAAGTGTGTGGAAAAATAATTTTAGAATCCTGCAGTGAACAAATACAAGTTTTTCCTCACTGTTACATTAATTCTTATAATTATAAACATAGTATTATTACCAAAGAAACTTACCCTTTTATTGCACTGTATCTTTCTGCATAGTCCTCGTAGTGATTCCAGTATTTACTTGAAAACAGATTTCCTGTCAAATAGAAAACAAATAAAGATGCATGTCGAATTTCACAAATCTCATTTATTCATCAAAATTTAAATCTATTATACCATCTGCTCACTCCCTCTTTCCTGTCTAAAATCAATTTTTGTTACCTGGGTCTCTATATCATTTTCCACCTGATATCATTCTATACCCTTGCTTTAACTTTATATAAACGATTTTTAGAACAATTAATTCTTTATGACAACTGAAATTAACACTATGACAGAAGTATTTGTATATTTCTTTAATAATCATATAATACATAAATTAAACAAATCTAATCCGGGCAAGTGGAAAACCCGCCATTTGAAGAGTAAGAAAATATGTGTTATATCAGAGCAACGCTTCATCTAGGTTAATGCGACCTCATTCACGTGTTAATGATATATTCTACATTTCAATACTGTGTAATTTTACGCTACATCAAAACATCCCAGAATCGTAATTACTTTTATTTAAATCATACGCTAATAGAGCTCCTATCATCAACTCCACTTTTCATCAAAATTTAATATTCAAGGCACACCTCTATTCATATACAATAATTCAAACTTAACTTCAAAAACATGGGTTTTTTAAACGTGATAAATCTTAAATTTGAAATTTCTTTTATAAAATATGACAATGTCACCATTCAGCAAAAGAACTGAAATAATCAAAATGATATTGGTTTTCATGTGCCAGGATATGATAGCTAAGAAGAAAGTTGAATACAATAGATAAATGAGAAATGAGAAAATGATCAATTTTGAAAATTCATCTATAATTCTTATATATTATTTCATTGAACTTATCAGATATCCTGTAGACAAATCTAATATCACATGACAAGGTCTCAGGTTAACATTATGACTCTAGTGAAACACTCTAACATGTGCCCCAACTTCAGAGGTCAAGGTCACACTTAGGGTTAAATCCCCATGAATTTACCTATCTTAGTTGTCTTTTTTTTTTACTTATCAAACAGATTTCAATCAAACTTCACATAATGGTATCATAGATTGTGTGCTCTTAACAGATCTAGCCCTCAGCTCAAAGGTCAGTCACAGTGTTTATTGAGTGACCCTGGATAACAATTAATCAAAGACCTTCTTTTACAATTTCTTTTTCTTGTACAGTTCATGACAGTGTACTTCCCTTGGTTGAAATCCAATTGGTCCAAAAATGGCACAGTAGTCATAATCCCCTCAATGGATTTTACAAGTGGAAAATCATTATATTGAATAAAAAAATTACTGAATGTTTGACATTTGTCTCTAGTTTAACTTTACTAAAGTGAATGATTGAACAAAATTAAAACTATTGAAATTGAAATGTAAAATCCATTAAAGGGATTATGACACCTATGCCATTTTTGGACCAAGGGGATTATGACCAAGGGGATATTGAGTGTCTCCCATTCATGAGCATTAATTATGAATATTTTATAGATTTTAATGAACATTTCATGAAAGTTCATAAAGTCATGAACATCTTTTCAGAAAGAAGGGCAATATGAATGGCATGTCTCAGCCATAACTTTGTTGATATTTACCAGATTTTAGTGAAACTTCATAGAATTGTAGAGCATCATGGGAAGGTATTTTGCTCAAAACACTCAGTTTATCAGCTCAAAGGTTAGCCTGGTCACCAGGCCCTGAAATACCTCTTTTACTAATAAATATCTATCAGTTTTGTTCTTGAGCCAGTCTACTATCCAGCGCTGATTTCAGGATAAAACTGCCCCAGTGTACGAAGCAAAATCATATAAAATAGACTGGAAATAGTGCATGAAATATAGTATATTGAAAAAACATAAATTTTATCAGACTAGTAACTAGTCTACTCAAAGGTCAATGTCAGACTTTGGCATCAAAGCCCAACTTAGGGGACATGTGTCTCTTACAGGGAAAGCTCTTGTCTGCTAATAAATTATAAAAATATGGACACATTATCAAATTTACCAAAAAGGTTTTGACCATTAATATTTGTATGACAGTAGGCAAAAACACTTCGTCATTTCAAATCAGAAATATCGTCTGTTATCAAAGATAAAATCACAATTATGTTCAAAATATTGACTCAGTGGTCAGTATAGGAAACGAAATAGCTAAATCATTAACAAAAACATGCCATTATATTCCTGTTTACCTTCAAGTATTTGCAAAATAGAATGACATTGTACATTTAGGATTCTTATACAAAACAATCTTTTAGAGAAAAGAATCACTTCAATTAATAATAAACAAATTACATTTATACTCTATGAAAGTTATAGGATTAGTTCAAAGCAGTCTCTGGAAACTTTGCATTACATTTCAGAGGCATTTCATAAGATTGTCCCATTATGGTTAAATAATAACTTGCCCCATGATGAAATCTGGGTAGTTGTGTAAGGTGTAGTATTGTCACTTAACTACAGGAATGATGCTCATACTTGCCCATGCTTCCATTGGACAGTACAGAACAATTGTTCAATTGAGTCTTCACTGAAAATTTATAGACTGCAGATCATGATCAGACTACATTGTTATTGTTGTTGTTGTTGTTACTGTACAAGTTTAAGGCCCACTTCAATCATATTTTGGTTATTGTTACAAGTGGGCAGCAGTTTACCTTACCATTGTGCCTGAGACTAGGTAACCAGTACTAAGATCCCTAACCAACTTTCTCACATGAAGAGAAATAGTTGGGTAGCAGGGTCTGAACCCATGACCCTCAGTTTACAGTGATTTCAAGTCAGCCACTCTAAACACTTCATCATGAAGGTGGACAGACAGATGTACAGGCTGATCATGATCTGCACTAGTCTTCACTTAAGTCCACACAACACTTTACAGTGTAGTAGTACCTCTGTTACAATATTTATGATACATTATCTAAGAAACAAATTAATAGATTGTAAAATTAGCAAAAGTAAACATTCTTTTAATTTTATAACAAAAAAAACGTTTGAATGTCAATGAAACATATAAATTTTAATATTTTGAAACACTCACTCATTCCTGTTTCCGTACAAGAAGATACAGTTAAAGCAAAATCAAATAACAATGCAATATAAATCATATAATGAAAATGAAGACATATTACTTACCCTGTATTTAACAGTAACTGTTGAGTGATATCCTTGTCAATCAAACTATATAAATTATTTCATAATTTCAAGTTATTTTTTTTTATAACTATCATTAAAAAATTTACTGTTACTTTCAAATCCACAGTATTTTTATAATAGCAGGTGTACATGTGTATATATATGACTGCACTGTAACACACACAAAAAATCTAATTTGAAATACATCAATCACAATTCAACTTTATTGCTACAATATTCCAGTCAAGAAAAACCCTGAAGCAGCCTATATCAAAACTTTCATTAATGAATCACCACCGTTTTAATTAAACCATTTATTCCACATCACCGATCAAAAACTTTTTAATTCCAGTGGTCAATACAACAATTAAACTTCTGACCAGTGTTGACCTAGTGATGACCATACAGGTGAAACCGCTGACCCGTGTTGTTTGACAAGATACATCTACTTAGGGCGAAATCGTCACCCAATTTGTGCCGTTTTTATTGACAGTTTGACAATAGACTATTGTAAAACTGTCTCAGTTTATCACCAATTATGTAAAACTAAATCAAAATTTTGGCTTTTGTTTTTCTTTGATAAAAACATGCAAATTAATAAATAAAACAGTTTTATACAACAAGTTTCTTCAATAGTTACATCAGGCATGAAATAACATTGCAGAACTTAAGTAGACAGTATAGTCGATTTCTTATTAATTTGAAAAATGGTACAAAGTTTGCTTCAAGATTTTAAAAGGGTATTTTCAATAATTTAACTTAATTTTAAGAAATCATTAATCTTATGTATTTGAGCAATCACCTATAATTTTATCAGATATTTTAAGTGATATGAGAGTATTTTCATTCACTAAATAGGTCCTGCTTGTAATCAGGCTAGCCCATGTTAGCCCAGATAGCCAGCCTGGGCGGAAGCAGGAAATATTATAACACCTCTACACATGACCATATATATATTGTATAAATCAGAGTATTATGTATTTTAAGCTATATTGTTATCCTATTTCACGTTCCGTCATATGGCCTCGGCTCGAAGGGTATACGATCCCAATCAGTCATTCAGTATAAGCGTATTTTCACATAAAATATACAAATGTACATGGCAACATGGTATTATTGAAATACAATTTTCAGCAGCAATATCTAAGGCTAAGTCTCATTTCATAACAAATATCTATCAATAAAAAGGGACACAAACTAAACAAAATCCATGCAATACCTTTCAAAAGTTATTGATGTGAAACCACCGTTTTGCTGAAATTTAAGTCAAGGGGCCATAACTCCTGTAAAAATGATTCCATTGTAACCCAAATACAACTTGACTTGTATCTATGCTCATAAACCTACATATAAAATCTGAATAAAATCAATGCAATCTTTCAAAAGTTTTTGATGTGAAACTAAAATTCTGCACCCACACACAGACGGACGGACATGGGTAACACTTTATGTATTTCCACCATTTTTTGAATGATTGGATGGGAGCAAACAAATTCTTACCACTGTTGTGCAATAAGCAATTATTAGTCTAAGTGACAAAACAATCACAGTGTATGATTGAGAGAAACAGATTTAATACTGGAGGTGAAACAATGTATGGGCTACAAACTATTTTTTAAACTGTTTAAAAACTGTCACAAAAACAAAGTGGAAGTTACGTTTACAAATATTTACTAAACATTAATACAAATATCTGCAAAAGAGGACATAAATGTAAGACCATCCTCTGCAGGTCATGTTTGTATTAATTGCGAAATTATCTACCGAAATCAAAGTTAAAATCCCTAAGGATATTACTGATGTTCTCTGTTATATCAAATAAATAAATGAAAATATTTTCTTTCACAAAAGTCAATAAAAGTCACAAGTTAAAAGAAAGTTATACTTATTTTCTTTCAATAAAAACTTATTTTGTTGAAAATGAAATGAGTAACCCAGGTACACCGTAATACCAAAACTTGAAATCAAAACAAAGAAAGTCATAATGTCATATATATGATACAGTTGACTCTCAGTATCTCAAACTCGCTTACCTCGAATTTCCGTTTAAGTCGAAGAAATTCTAAAGTCCCGTCAAATTTCCTTCTTTATCTATGTACTTTAACTCCTTTTAAGACAAAATTTGACATATCGAGACTCCGGATGTGTCGAAGGGATTTTTTGGTCCCGTCAATCAAATTCCAGTGTATTGTCAACTCGTTAAGTCGAAGTGCGAAAGTCGCCGACGGATCAAAGATGCGGCGGGTCAAAGCAAGGTTGAGACGTTGTCATGCCAATTCACACGTGTCGTAATGATTGTTGTTTGTTTTCCATGGATTTACTTTAATTGCCGGTGACTACGTGTAATTAATGATGAACTTTAAAGACTTAATTTATTTGAGAGGTTAAATGATAATAGTGATTTGGTTTTATAAAAAAAGATGATTTCTGAACGAATTTATCAGTCTGTAAATATTTTGTTTTGTAGTTAGTTGCTGTTCTTATGTTAAGAATATACGAATGTTCTGACTTCCGGTTGCATCAATAAAATAAATACAAATAGTTGTCTGTCTTGAAAACAGGGAATTTTGTGCACTATTCGTTCATATACGTCCAAAAAAAACAACAACTAAAAGCCCCTCCTCTTACCTCGAACTTCATTTATCTCGAAGTAAAAGGTTTGGTCCCTTGAAATTCGAGATAACGAGAGTCAACTGTACTTTTATAAGATACTATCAATTAAAGATGACAACAACATATTTAACAAGATTGGTATTAAAAGATATTGCTTTAGCCAAAGATCTTAAACTTAAAAGGTCATCATTTTTAAGGCTGAAAACATGTAAAATACAATGATTGAAAAAATGTTTTGAAGTTTACAGTCAACTGTTGGCAACCAGCAAAATGTCATCATATTTCAAAACTTAAGAGAAATTTCATTACAGTATAATTAAGTCCTCTTAAATAATGAGCATGTACCAGTGGCTGTTGTGAGGTAACAAGTACACAATACTTTGAGTAGGGTTACAAAATGTACCAAGCTAACTAATATACTTTCAACTATAATAACACTTAAAAACTTGAATCATCTATTACAGACTAATACTCTGTCCTTGATCACAAACCATTTTTATGTTGACAGTTAAAATATTAAATTATCTACTCTTTTGTATCACAAACATTGTTACAATCAATTGTTTCTTTTTCATTTTAACCTGATGACAAAGGTGTGGCAGAAGACCAAAGGAATGGATTCCCTCCATACACTATGTTAACAGTGTAGTATTATAACAATGTGTTTTTGACTCCCTTAGTATGACCATGACCTAATTGCACTCGGAACATCTCCTCAATATGGTGAACATGACTGTATGGCATTTTATGTCAAAACCTTGCATTTTCCCCCCAAGAGTGACCTTGACCTTGAGTGTTTGGATATCATCTCAATAAGACCATTCAGATGAACATTTGACCAAAGTTTTATAAAAATCTGTCACAAGATTTAGGAGATTATGGAGCATACATGAACAACCAACAGACTGACCAACAGATCAAAAGGGGCAGTAACTCCAATACAGTATGTACCCCCTAAACCTTATACAATTGTAAGAGGTAAAGTAAAGTACCTATATTCAGGGGAATTTCCATACTGACCGAAATAGATAATAACCTTTTCAAAGTCTGGCAATGTCAATAGTTCATCATCTTAAACCACTTAAGTTGTTAATATATCTTTTCAAAGAGACAGACACAGCAGTAAAACACTGTGCATTCTCTCTGTCAGACCATTACCACCTGGTGGATTTACATAAGATATTTAATATCAACATTCTCTATATGAAACTTGAAGTCTTTGTAAATCCAATTTTGAAACTTATATAACAGACTAATGCACATTTAATATTCAATTTGATGGAAGAAACTCTCACAGGAGTTAAATGAATTAGTTATGGGTGTAACCAACTTATTTATAAAAGGTAACATATATCAAATCTGCTACTAAAACCAACTGTCAAATCAATATTAAATTTGAGGTTTTCTTTCAATTTAGTCTTAAAGTAGTAAATTTTTGTTCATATACTAAGTTTACGTAACTGGACACAAAATAATCTATCAGTCTGCCCTTGTTTGACTGGAAAAGTTTCTGATATCAATATATTAATTAATAATTTTAATAAAATGGTTTACATCTTCCCTGCTTTTTCTCAGAACTGATACACTGGCATCATTTGACCACCTTCATAAAATTACCCCATAGATTATACTTAATTATGATTTAATATTATCCTACATTGTTGCATTCACCATACTTCTAATATGCAAAAATCACTGTCAATGGATTCTTTAATAATGTTTTAATGCTAAAGTCAGCAAAATTTTACTGTTACCTTAACTTTGGTGTAAGTACAAATGAACTGATGACTCTAAACGTAACCTTTCTGAAAATGCCTGAGGACATCTTCGATTTTTATCTATCATTATGATTATTTTGACCTTGTCAGAAACGATATTTGTGTTGTTGCTATCGTTCTTATCAGAATCATCACTTACTGCATCATCATCCTTATGCTATTAGCCTAAACACTACTACCATCATCATTATCAGCACCATCATCATTAACATCACTTTCACTATCACCACCTATGACAATTATGATCTTCATTTACAACACCTCCAACAGCATCTACACCACCACCTGTTTTAAAGATCTGCAGCAGCAAACTCCCTTCTCCGTCCTATACGGTGGATAACTTACCTATTTTTGTGCTTGTAGGGTCCCATGACTCTAGGGCATCATCCAGCTGAAATAGACAAAAGGTTATGTGATAATAGTTATTGACTGGAGAAACTGGTCAAACACCATCATGCTTACATTCTGGTGCAGAAGATTTGGTTCAGATACAAAGCAGCCAAAATCCAAGTCTCAAGATATAGTGTAGGGGCTATATGTTTCATTCTCGCCGGCATATACTGGCGACTACAACGATATATTCATTTCACTAAGCCAGGGGTTTTGATGTAACAGTGTTTGCCGGGCATACACCAGATATATGCCAGCGTAGATGAAACAATTATAGCGCCACAGCTATATAAACTCGAAAATAGGTGAAACCAATCTGAGTCATGACTCAAACCCTGCCCAAAACTGACTGACTCATCCAGTGAACAGATTGTCACCACATAATAACATATTATATTCCACTAAGTCTAGTTGTTTTAAATTTGCCTATTATAAAATGTTTTATATTAAGTCTGTATAGACTGCACCAAGTTGTTGTACTATAGATAATACTGCAAGCCGCTGCCAGTTTCAGTAAGTGGAAAGTGGAAAGGTAAAACAACAGAATTCATTCAAAACAGAAATAAATTTATGGCCAAATTCTAATAATTTGAATAACATTTAATTTCTTTATTATTTATTTACTGACTTTCTGAAATTAAAATGAGCCAACGTTAAGCAAGTTCTCAAATAGCAATGAACAGGAGGTACAAATAATTTCTTTTGATTTTTGAATTATGGATGTCACAAATTTATAGATCACCTCTTGATCACCTGGCTGTGACATTTACCTGTATAATTAAGTAGCTACAATATAAAACTGCTGTGAAAATGTCAACACACTCATTAAAGTTTACTAATATAAAACCTTATTATAATAATTAATATAAAACCATTACTACAGGAGATGTCATTACATCACATACCAGTACATATTAGAATCTCATTAACCTGGCATATTATACAACAATATTAGAAATTTATTTCTAGCTGATCAGCCAATTTTGCCATATCACTTACCAATTATTAAATTTCATTTAACGCACAATACAGCTGAACAGAAGAGGTTTGATTCTTACACTGTTTCCATTCTTAAGCGAGCTGTATTCCCATGTTATATAAATAGAATCTTTATTAATTAAATGAAACTTTGGTGTTTTGTAAGTGATTGAAACTCAATGCAAAACTATTGAAAGTCATATCAGTTATAATTATAAAGCATTAAAATCTCAGTGTAATTTGCTGCTAACAATAGCGTGGATAAATACTTACACTTTTACTCTTCGACAATCTCCGCTTTTCTTTCGCTGGAGATGTATCTTTCAGTGAAGTATTTTTGTTGCGACTAAATCGTCGAACTAGTCTGCTCTGCATTTTTTAAAATGTTTCGCTTTGTTCCATTATTGTAACAAACTTAAGATTCAAAATGAAATAAATCCACATTTAAAATCACTAGCAACTGATGTGCATAAATATTTTACATTATCTATCCATGATTTGTATTCCTTTGCATTGGCTAACTTGTTTATGTTTATTCAGAAATAAAAAACACTCTCCATTTTCATCTAGGATTACATGTCAAATTTGTCAAGATGCGCATAGTTCAACACCTTCAAGATAATCCTATATCAAAGCATGTAAGGGTATCCTGTAAGCAATAGATCTTACAAAACACTGGGATGCAGTTGAGAGCAACGCACCTGTGTCCGTCTTGAGAAAACACAAACAAAATACCTCCGAACGATACATTTTGACAACACTTCAAAGTTTCCGATCCAGTAATTCAAAATCACAACTTGCATAGAAAAAAAAATTAATGTCGTAAACAATCAACTTCTGTAATTACGTAGATGTTTCAAATCCTGCATACGTAAAATAAATTCTATACTATCCTTTCCCCGCTAAATGTCTCACCTTTCACAATTACTAAAAGGCTATAAATTGTAAGTTCAAATTACTTAAATATGACACTTTTCCTACAAACCCAACTTTGTACACTTCCGCAAATAGTGAGTAAGTCGCTAGTTAACCAATTTCCTCGTTGATAAATACTGATTAATTATTGACCTGTCAATATTCACGCACCAAATGTCTGTACAGCCACTGTAACCGTCCAAAAAGAATGTGGAAAATCATTAACGGTCTAGCCTATATAAAAAATCTTGCCTAAACCTTACAATTAATATTTATGTATTGTTACTCAATGCTTCATTCATTTCCATGCCTTAAAGTTACAAATCAAATTAAATCATGTTAATGCATTTAAAACAGAATAATATTTCATCATGAGCAGTCCACATTACTTTGTCACCATGTAGGGGTCAGCGGTTATAAGCATCCAAGTGTTCTCACCATGCATCCAACATGCTGCGTGACTTTGGTTGTACCTCATGCATTCATTTAATTCATTCTGTGATGTATGACAACTATGAAAAACCTAAATGTGTCAAAAGTCCTAGTTTAGAATACCTCCGTGACTTTTTGTTTACACTTGTTTTAAAATAAGTTCTTTTGTTTGATCCATTTTATCACTTAACTATTTATTTCCACATGCCGCATGTTCCACCTAGAAATACACATTACTTTCAACAACATGAATTAATTTTTTTTAAAAACTCAATTTTTTCCCTCTTTGTAATGCTCATTGGTGTAGTTTTATTTCACAAGGAAACTTCTTTTCAAACTAATACCCCATTTCACAGTCACTTCATCAATAATAAAATCTATAAAGATATTTTCGAATTTGGATTTGTTCAGTTTTGATACTATTTTTGCTCACTGAAGCGTAAAATATTCAAAATTTCGGTGAATTCAATATTGCTAGTCCCCAAATTTGATAACATCGAAATAAATGTATTTCACAGTATTTCTTTTGAAATGGAAAACCATGAAATTTAAGCAATCTACACCCAATCATAGCAACTGACTGTTTTAAAAGGTAACGTTTGTATCCAAAATGCATTCTTTTATGTCATAAGCTCATAAATCTTACTTAAGCAAAATACCCATCTTCAATAAATTTCGAATTGTGTGAATCCACTGTCAAGTTTATGATCCCCACTCGTTCAGTTTCTCCTAGTTTTAACTGCTGTGAAAATCTCAATAATTTAAATAAACTTCATAAAAATTGCAAAAAGTATAAAGCATCATTGTGAATAATACTGTCACAGTACCTGCACTCTTCCATAGATTTATGACATATTTAAGTAAAAGTCAAAGTCATTAAAGTGAACAATTTTTTGTACGGTTCATTCTCCTTTTACATCATTTACATAGGAAGAAAAAATCAACTACAGAAAAGTAAGTTACAGACAACACTGGGTAACTGGTATCCTTGGTTAAGCAACCATTTGTCGTGATCCAAAACAGTAATTTTACAGATACACTTCCTCTTGTTTTAGTGGTCAATCAACTGGATGATTAACACAGGTTTGACTGTAAATAGGATGTTAATAATAATACCAAAAGTTAAAAAATTCAAAACTTTATGTTGTTTTTATCATAGTATAAATGCTGTTTGTTGAATTATTTTTCTTATTTTACTTTTGTGTTTTTGTCTTTTGTTGTTTTTTAACCAACTTGACTCTGGTTCTTTGCAACATTACTATAATAAATTTATTCTCTATTAAGTTGCTAAATAGCAACACAAATAGGATTTATCAAGAATATAATAACTTCAAGAATAATTTCTAGAAACATTTTAACTGTTTTTGTTTTTGCCTTATTTGCGTTTTTTGCATAGCTTTCTAGAATACACAAAACATAATCTTTTAACATGTTCATATTTTCCCCTTCCTCCATACAATGTGAAGGTTACAATGTATGTAAAATGGTCTAAAAATTGAAGAAATTCAGACTATAACACAAAATCTTGATTTTCAATTGATGACTATCATAAATCTTATTTGAGATACTGTTCAAACATTTTATGCAATAAATATCTAACAAATAGTCCATCAATCGCTTTTCTTACATGCTTTTGAAGTAATCATTCTCTCACAAAATGTTACTTTGTGAAACTTAAGGAAGCAGAGAAATCGCTAAATTATCGAGATGCATCATAATGTGTTTTATGTGATGTGTTTACTGAGTGCATACCAAAATTATCTCAAAAACCTTTATGTCAGCCTATTTATCTTTAACACTGAAAATTCTCGTTAAAATGCACTGTCATATTCTTTTTTTGGCACATTGAAAAATGCAATTGATCAAGTTTACACAGATGAATTGCACAGTGTTAAAATTATTCATTGAATTGGAAACTTCCACAATAAACAGTACTGGTTTTATACAATGAACTGCACACTTTGATTCATAATTTTGTTCTGTTGCACATTTGGCATTACCTTGGCTTTCTTTGTACTTCACCTGCAGACTGTCTTGCACATGTAGTTTTCCCTAATGGTTTTTACAATGAATGGACACATCTGTTATTGGCTTACAAACATAATGGTGCAATACTTGAGTCTACTGGTACACTCAATTGGAACCTTAAATATTATCAAACTGTCATGTCAAAATGCACTTCCATATATACAGTCAAACTTACCCATGCAACCACCTGTATTAAGTGACCTTTGTCTTGGAAAATTATGGGAAACAATTGCCATCTCCGGTGATGCTTTGTATTAAGAGACATGTTTTGGCCTTTCCCATGGGCAGTCTCTTAATACAAGATTGACTATACATTTTGTATTATAATAATCTTGAAACTATGGTCGTACTTGATTTAGGGTCTTCTGAGATCTCCAATTACTTAGAACAGTAGCTTGAAATCAAGTGTGCCAGATTTCTGATTGTCACATGACCAATTCCAATCACCCCACCTTTTTGGAAGGGGTGAACTGGAGAGCGCCAGAACAGCTGTTCTGTGCCACTTGATTTATAAATTGCTTTTCTAGAGAATCAGAGTGGCAAATCAAGTACAACCCATGAACATTGTGCGCCTCTCCATCATGATGGGTCCTACTTGATTTACATTCTGATTACTCCTAACAGTTGTTTTAAATCTGGTGTTCCAGATTTCTGATTGTCATGTGACCAATTCCAAGCACCCCACCTTCTGGATGGGTACCAGTACCTAAACAGCAGATGTTGTTTTGCCCCGGGGGGGGAAACAGAGAGGCAATCAAGTACGACCTACATGTTTCAATGCACTATCATATATCACATGGTTTTTTGGCATGAAATACCAGAGTTCTAGTTATTATCACTAATTTAGTACTGATCAAACTTGAAATTGTTCTGACACAATGAATATTAATTTTGTCAGCCAGGGTACAAGAAAAACTCTTTTAACTACCGATATTTCAAAATAGGTGCCATATTGATACTTTTTACTATTTAACACCTGCATACCAATAAAGTTAGGCAGGATATAAACGAAAAATACACCTTTTTTTACGTGTTCACAGCTGAATTTATAACCTTGCATGCATTTTATACTTATATATCACCTTTGCATCTTTATTTTTTTTTTAATTATATAACTCGTATTCTTTAAAATAAAATGAAAGTGTCAGATGAGATATATCAATAATGTCAATATAACATTCTTTTCTACTAAAAGCCGCAATATTTTAACTGATAAATTCCAAATTCAATAAATTACGGAAAATTTGTTCACGGTATGAGAAATGCTCTGATTAAATCTGAATGCATTACAGTTTGATCTGATGTGATCAGAATATTTCCCCTGTCTTTTTTCATCTTTACAACACTTAAAATGACTACCAGCTCCTAAAATCCCATACTTTGGATGGTACAGACGTTATCTACACCAAAAAATTAAATGATTGTTACTCCCAAGTAGGTTCTAAATAAATTAAACGCCTAAATGTGTGTGTAAGGCCGAATCATTCACAACATGCTGATATATCAGAGTACCTTTTGCTTAATGATTGCTACTATCTGATTGGATGAATGCATCAACAAAAATATTCCCCGCCACGTTAAAAACACCAACACTTCCTTCCATCTGTCATTAATTTACTTTGGTCTGTAGTTCCTTATTAGGTAAAATTTATTTTCTAAAAATCAAAAACACCTTAACATGGAAAATTAATTTCTACAGATTTTTAAAGATTTTTTTAAAGAACACAATGTCTATTTTAAAGAAAAACAATAAAATTTATCCTGAAAATGTCATTTTAAGTAAGTTTTATTGATAAAGGGCAAGTACTGTACCTGAATTAGGTATATACTAAAACAGTCATCAATATTGCGGTTTCAGGCGCCATATTCGCTGAGAAAAATGGGTGTACGATTTCTTTTTCCCCTTATACAGCTTTTGAGCACATTCTGAATAATCTTTGATTGCCTTTTTTATTATAAACAATACTATATATTAGCTTATTTTTTCCTGCATTATTGTAGTTGGTCATTGTGGTGTAATTGGTAAGGGCGTCTGTACCTGTAATTGTGCAGGCGTTCTTTTACAAATGAGCTTGAATCCTATCCAAACCCATTTTTTACTTTTTTCATCAGTTTTACTTATCATTTTCAGCTTTTAAACCTGTTTTAAATGTTTTATGGCAAAAAGTCATAAAAATCTTCATTCATGTCAAACTAATAAGGATAATGGTAATGAAAATTAACATATACTGTATACATATTATTCGATAACAAGGGCCATGCCTCAACATCAACCATCACCAATTTCCAAAATATTTACATGTTAGTTTTGTTTGTAGGCTCCACTGTGTTTGTATCACAGTTTTTCTTGTATTAATTAGATCCAGCAACTGGATTGGATCTCAGCACTGTCAGATCATACTCTGGCTTTGTACTGGTATGATCTCAGCACTGTCAGATCATACTCTGGCTTTGTACTGGTATGATCTCAGCACGTCAGATCATACTCGGCGTATGGATGATCTCAGCACTGTCAGATCATACTCTGGCTTTGTACTGGTATGATCAGAACACACAACTTTCTAACATTATTATTTGAATTACCCTTTTAGATCTATATAAAGTGATGAAACTTGGTTTGCTGAGTGTTTGGTCCATTTTTATTTTTCAGATATCTGACTGAATCTGAAGCTGGAATCAAGCATCCTTACATATCAGTCTTCGAGGCTAAGAAAACATATTCAAAGTGACTGTTCAGTTTACATGTATTACACTGAATTCAATTTACAAGTCCAGTTTGATTTCAAGTGCAAGTAAACAAATTTTTGTGGTTTCACATATAAAATGCATGAAATGGACTGTCAGTTAGTAATGTATGCATGTACAGCTTTATAAGTCTTTATGTCCATGAATTTTTTCTTAATTTTGCAGAATGAACTTTTAAAACACTTCAGTTTTATTCTGAAACTTATAGCATTGTTTATGGGAACAAACAATAATTTAGTGTTTGACCCCATTTGCCCACCAATCAATCACTCAGATTTTCAAAAAAAACATCTTTCTTTTTTATTAAAACTAACTACTGAAATCACTTAATTATTAAGAGTTCGCTATGCAAAAGGTCAAATGAGGTTTAACACTAAGTAAGTTAGTGTTTATTTAAGTTAAATTTTAACAATTATATAAGAAACCCTAAGGGAGTGAGCAAAAGTAAACGACCAGGGTCAGTAATATCACTAAGAGTTTTAATACTAAGCTGGTGTGCATGGACCTTAACTCAGCAGAGTGTTATGTACAGTGATAAAATAACAATAAAAAGGTCAACACCATTTCAGTCTTATATAAATTTAAAAATAACATACCTGTGAAATTTAAGATGCTCTACCACATTGAGTATACCCCCTAATTATTCACTGGCATGCAACAATAACCACATGACCTAATTATTTCCGCTTTAAGGTTTTTAACTTATTTGCAGCTGTCACTTTCTTTGGTTTAAATTAACTTTTAGCTTAAAATTTAAGCAAACACATGAAAAAATTCCTGAAATTCAGTGAAAAACAGCAGACAGATAGTTTCGAAAATAGTTTTCATGTCTAATACCCTGCTGGAAGCATGTGACTAGCTTGTACGCCAAATCTGAACATTTTCAGTGACGTCCAAACTGAAACTGATCATACATGCATATCTACCAATTTTTCCACAAGATTTTATACATTTATGATGCCAAGTTAAGTGAAAAATCTGTCAAATCTCCTAGATTTAAGTTAAAATCCTGGAAAAGTCAGTAAATCTCCTAGATTTCTAAGTTTAAATCCTGGAAAATCAGTTAATTAAAATGCTGGAATTTCTGATGATTTTTCCTTCAAATTTTGTTCTCTGCTTAACTAAATCTTACCTGCCTTTTCCTACAATCTCCTGACTTGAAAGGTCAGATCTCCAGGAAATATGTCTGGAAAATGTATGAAAGATGTATACATACTCACAGGGTAAGAGTTGGCATGTAAATTCCATGTACAACAGCCTTTCTCAAAAATTTAGTAATATCCAAATGAAAATTTTAATACATTTCTAGAAAAAAAGTGCAACAGACTTTTGTGAACATAAATTTGTTTTGATTCTAAAACTGCCAAAAAGTATAGAAATATAATTAGATGAATAAGCACACTAACGAAGCTTCTTTCAAAGTAAATAACTTGATGAAATCAATGGTTTTGTCAATTTATTTATTTTACAATAAAAGTCAAAAGGTTAAAAGTCTATCCAATCTAGTACAGAGATGTCACCAGTGACCTTGATGACAATCTATCATCAATAATCATTTAAGATGATTTTTAATCAAATTATCTGTATCCTGTCACCTTTAAAAGGTTTCTTGTCTATTTTTACTTCATTCTGTCTACGGTACTTTTATTCTTTAACACTATCGAACAAGGGAGGTAATTCAATCTTATAACAACTCTAGCACTCAGAAGAGTTATCTTACATATTGTAATGATGTTTCTTACCTTAGATACAATCATAGCACTGAGTGACACAATAGGTTCAAGCCCCACAAACAGTACCCTATGGTCTTCAACAGAGAGTGATGTAAACTTCCTGAAAATATGAAAAATAACAGCTCATATTTATTATTGTTATTAGGCATTAGGTTCTACCATTGACACTTATAGCAGACAGTAATTATTGACGTGGTAAAAAATGCACACTAAAATCTGAAGAATACAAGTCTTATTACCAATGGTAATGCATTACTAGCTCTAAAAAATTTCTCAGCAAAAAAAACCCCAACATTTCTGCATATGTCAGAATTATATGAAGAATGAAATGTTTTATTCAAATTGCCTTCAAAACATTTTCCTGCCAAGTGAATGCATTCATAACATTGAAACATTTTTCTGAGAAAACCTGCTGCCACATTCCACTTTTCATCAAAGGCACTCCCTTTGACTAAGGTACAGACATAAAAGATCATATTGCCAAATGCAAGGGAAGTCTTGAGATCAGCTGTCTTTAAAGCGCCATAAAAGATTAACTGAGAATGGTACAAACAGTTTGCCCTAGATCTGGCAATGATGTATAGCACAGATTTTGGAGATTTTCTTTAACATCTTCCTAATTTCTTTCAAGATGTTAATCCTGCTGCAGAAAGTGAAGATTGTCTGTATACCTGAATGGTTCTGCATAGTTTTCCAGAACTGTTTGAAGATGGTGCAAATATTCCTTCTCTGTCCTCGACAACTCACAGACCAGGTACAGCCGATGGTCCAGTGCTGAAATATACACACAGTTTCATTCTCTCCTGACTTTGAATGAAAAGGCAAACACTGTTATGTTTTTATCAGTTGTATTATTATGTTGACAGCTTATAATGTAACTATGTTTTTTTCTGTGACTGTTTATAGTAACGGCTGACCATGGGATATCTCCCTGGATGAACTTACCAAGACTCCTGACAGACACAGGTTGAAGAGAGACAGATGCAAATACAAGAAAATCCGGGTACCAGACCCTAGCTCTTTCATGAACAGACCACTTGGTTCTTTTCTACATGCCTGATGTATAGCACCGATACACATGAGACTACCTGGGGGTATCTAACCAAGTCATCTTTAGATGGATGGGAAACACTAAAAAGCGTTTCTAAAATTTCCAGTGCGCTGGATGGGATTCGAACCAGGGACCTCGGGATTGGTAGTCCAGAGCGTTAACCACTCAATCACCCTGCCATCCTAATGTTGTTTTTTTACAAATAAATATCTCTTCAACAAAGTTGGTAAATGGTTTATTTTTTATTGCCATGGTAAATTTGAGTTTGACATAGAATGGAAGTTTTTACTAATTTAATTGAGGGCAATCCAAGGGTCATCAATGCCAAGTTTCATCAAGTTTCATCACTTTATGTTGTAGGAATAGATGACCTTTGAAGGACTAATGGACAAGATGGTGAGAGATGACAATTAATTATTATAAGCTCTTGGTGATTTCATTTCTATTGTGCATATGACACAATAATTCATCAGCCCAAAAGACCATCATTATGTATGATAATTAAATACCCTTATGTAATTCTCATACGTTTAAATACATACTTATATACAATTATATTGATATAATTATATTATTAACAGGGACATTCATATGACAGGTGATTTACAAGACGGGTCTGCATATCTGCATATCATCAAGATGAAAGTATTATCATAATTAAGCAATTAATGACACATTGTAACTTGTTAGATGTAGCCCTTTGTATGACATATGTCCAGTTATTAGTCAAACATTACTCTTGTTGACATCATATAAGTATTTATATATTGTTTCTATATTACCCTGTGTCACTGTACATGTACATGTATATGTTTGTGTTTTCAATATACTTTATGAATTTGATGTGTGAGCTTATTACATAAATTATCCTATTGGACAGGCCAGGATAAAGACAATAATAGGATTGGTCCTAGAAAATGTTATATTAAAGGATAGGCAACACTTTATGTAGTCATTTGGTCCATTGAAGCCTGAAAAGCCTTGACATTCATTGACTGATATGTACAAGGGCAATAACTCCTTCAGCTGAAACATAAATGTATAGATATCTAGACAATATGTCTTGTTACTGACTGCTTGTATATATCTTACTGTACATTATGTAAGAAGCAACTTATATTTGATCTGAATCCATTCTGTTTGCCTATCCATTGTGAAGAAACTTGTGGAACATTCAACTTGTAGAATGTTTATTCAATTACCATAATTAATATACATTTTGCATTCTTATACTTGCATGTATAAACGTTCCCCTACCTGTATATGTAAGTCTGTCATTCTCTTCTTTGTGCCCATGATGTTCAGAATTCAAGATGGCCGTGGCTGATGCAACAATGGCACGGTAACTGCTGATGTGTTTATATTCCATCAGTGCCATGGCCAGGACCCTCCTCAGCTCACACCCATCCTCCCCACCCAGCTGAAAATAGAACATTACAAAAATGATAAAAACTGCAGAAAAGCGGAAACAATTTGAGCCTTATAATCTGTGAATGAGTGAAAGCCTGATCTGTGGAATTTGAATAAAAGCTTGAATACTAAATAGTTTGGGTGTGTAAGCAGGATTGAAACTGACCAATCCAACTCCTTCAACTCCATACTGAACGCTACTGTTTTGGTGATGTTGTATGAGTTTAACGCCCATTTCAACTAAATTTCAGCAATTTTTACAGGCGGGCAGTTTACTTAAATATTATCATTCCAGAACAGAACCAGTAGTAAATCCTTATCCTCTGTAAGAACTTCCTCACATAAAGATGACAGTAGCAGGACTCAAATCCATGACCCTCATCTATGAGAGATTACAATGATATCAAGTTAGTCAGAGTCTAGTCACTCAACCACAAAGACATACTACTGTTTTCTTGTCCTGAGTGGCGCTTTGTTACTGGTTATGAACCATGAAGACAAGTAGATCTACACTGTATTTCTTATAAAATATTTATGTGCAGTTTTCAATGTCAGGGCCTAACAACATGCTAACAATTGGCTAATGAGGCAATTTGTTTCGCCAAATTAGTTGCAAGTCTGTATTATAAACCAATGTCAAATACACAGCTTATCTAGACAGTCAAAAAAATAGTAAAACTGCTAACAAAATAAAGTAACACTTCTTTGAAATATTTTATGTTAGAATCATATTCAGACATGTTCATATACTGAAACCCACAGCTAAGATGGTCTTCTGCAAAGATTCTAAAACTAAAACAATGTCATATTTTTTTTAGCCTATTAGCAATATTGGGTTCACTTATTGTATGATTAAGAGCGGAATCATGACTTTCCTCATTTTTAACTAACGTGAGGTCACATGGTGTATGAGCATATAGCTGCAAACTAAGAGACCGCAGGTTTGAGTCTTTTGGTGATGGGTGCACATTAATAATAATTATCACACACTTATATAACTCATCATTAATATAAAGCAAATGTGACATCTGCAATTTGTTGACATTTGTAACATTTTCACATGTGACATAGATTCCTGGAAGTTTTTTATACCCTTTAAAAATTCATCATCTTAGTTTAGTTTATACTAATTTATTTTGGTTTAATTGTGAAGGAAGGTTCAAGCTTATCGGATCACTCTTGAGTCCGCTTCCTGGCAAAAACCAGTACTGGTATCACATGATGAGGTACGATCGTGATCCCTGTGAGGCTAGAATACCTTAACCCCTACTCCACCACTCCCCTTGAGTTTTAATCACCAGTACAACAGATTAACTTTTTCACAATGTGAGCTAAATCTAATTTTTTTTTTTTTACCAGAAAAAGCACTGATAATTTCAAATTTTACACTTTATGGTACAAATTTTACATATCGATATTATACACGCATTTGGATGGCAGCATCATACTGTGACAGGTACGGCTTTCAATGGTAATTAATATGACAAGATGCTCAATTAAACTAGGAATTTGTAACTTACTGAACCTTTGGACAATATAATGATCATAATAATAAAGCAAAGAAAATAAATTCTACTTTTTTTGACAGGGATAACTTTAATGTTGCCTGCGAAGCAGGGTGACCCTCAGCTAAAGAATCAAATTTCTGTCATGCTTTATAATCTTTACTGTCTAACATTGTATTCTGCAAAGGGGTTTGACTTCAAACGATATACAGTAATAAGGACAAGCACAGAACTCAAGAAACATAACTCTTGCATCAGTACATTTGTAGTTATTCCCCTTTTCTGTAGTTGCTCTTGTAATCCAAAGAAACTTTATGTTTGCACACAGGGCAGCCGTAACTAGTGAAATTTGAATATCCACTGCAGCATACAAGAACCATTAAAGCTATAGTATTAAATCATTCATGAATTATTTTTCCTTTTTATTTTATTTCTCTGGATTATATCTTGATGCATGCTCAACCGAGCAACCCAACAAAACTAAATTAATAGACAGAGGAAAAGAAGAGGAAGAGCAATGTGCAAAAACCATAACTCTGTCTTCAGTCATTATATACCTTCCACATTTTTTGTTTGTTTTACTCTGAATATAACTGAATGTTTAAAATGTGGCTAATATCTTAATCACTATAACATATATAAGTTATAGGGCATACAGTAAAACAGTTTTCCTTGAAACAGTGAAACTTTCTAGCCTAACCCTAGCCCTAACCCCAGCCCTAGCCCCAACCCTATAACCACAATCTGAATAAAATAAAATGCCTGAATTCAACCATATTTTGTTGACTGAACCATCAGTGCTACAGTTGTGAGGCACTGTGCTGTAGCTGCTAAAATAGCTCATTAGTCTAAAAATAGTTGCCCCAAAATTCAGTGTTGGAATAAACAATGCCTAATTCCTTCTTTTGGTCTCTTCTAAGTTAGTTTGTAATTATAATACTTTTTTCAGTTTGATAACTTTCAAAGCTTGTACATTACACACAATTCCTTTACTGCTTTCTTCAGTATCTCTTGCAATATCATAAATTTAACATTAATTATTTTTTTGTGCATTTAACAAATTATTTCATTGTGTTATTTTTTCAATAAAATAAATACATAAACTCATTGCAAAAATATCAAGCTTTTGCATTATGATACTGCCCTTGATAACCTTGTTAGAGTGTATGGGCACTGGAGCTTCATGTGTGGGAGAACATGGGTTTGGTCGCCAGCCATGTCATTATTAGAGATGAGAAAATTGGTACTGACAGCTCCCTTCCCTTTTACCTGGCATGTAAAGGGTACTATCAGGATGTCAAAAAGAAACTTCCTGCTTCTTGGGAACAGTTATGAAAGCAGTCCTTTTTTGGAAGTTCACATGGCTATCATGACTCAAATATTAAAATATCCGTCATAATGCAGATAATTTATTTATTCTAAATTACTCTTAACACAGCAAATTTCTCTGTTTTTTAAAAGCATCATGGAATAATAATCAAGTGAAAGTCAAAAACCGGGCATGTACAAATTTGCATCATATCTGCTTATTTCCAACTCTTTGATTTCCATTAACTTCTAACTGTATAAGAACTGATCCGAAATAATTATTTTGATACTGACTCAGACAATACATTGTTGGTATTTCAACGCGAGTTGCTCTTCTGACTTTAATAATGATATGTCAGAATTATGACACCTTTCTTCATATCAATGGTTTAAGCTCATAAGCTCAGTTCTTTCATCTATATATTAGAAATGTTTAAAAATTACATGAAGCCTAATGTTTTAATATTTCTACATTGCTTTTACACATTTTTCTGAAACAATATTAGCGTTTAGTACATAAAACCACACATCAAAATGGATTTGTTGTTAAATAAAAATGCAGTCATCAAAAAGCAAAGTTTACATTAGGACATATTTTTCCAAAAAAAAGAAAGAGAAGAATCATGTACCTGTGTTGATTTAATTTAATCCTCATATTCAATTTATTGAAGAAAAATGCGAGTGATTATCTATAAACAATTACATAAGCTCCGAGTATTATCATAAAACCATCAATTTCCTGTCTTCACTATTAACAATTGTCACCCAAACCATGTCCCATGTCTTTATTATTCTATACGGACACTTCCCCGCCAGGGGCGATTGTTATCAACCTCGGCGATCTCAAGACCTGATTATGGTACGTACAAGCTGACCAATGTAACATTAACTATTAATTTTCCAGTTGCATTAACCCTTGATAGAATTGAGAATTTAAATCCTTCACATCATTACAAAGCCTTTGAAAAATCATCATTAATGACTGCTAAACCCATTTTCACGTTTTCCACATTACTAAATGTCCCAATAGGTCACAATTAACTGCTAAAGGTCCTTTAATCTAAAATCTCAGTTTCATTTATAATTTAATTCAGAAACTTAACTGATCATTATGAATAAAGTAAATCCATATAAAAGTTCTGCATTCTTATAGAAATTTAGTAACACATCTTTTAAATAATAATTTGAATACTCAAAATTATTATTTTTGGTGTAGAAATGAAAGTTTTCATGTAAATATTATCCATGAATCACCTCTCTTTTCCATCATGAAAACAAAATTTTGAGATTTTAGTATCTTTGTAGGATAATAATAACGGTAAATGACAGGTTTGTTTTTTCTAAAATTTTCAGAAAGAGGATAATTTGAAAATTAACACGCTGGTTAGGGCATGCCTTTTAAGTCAGTAAATTATGCATAAATAAATAAATATATCTTCTCCTGTTCAACGATTTTAAAATCATTTTGAATACAATCCAAGTTTTGATTCAGTCATTAATGTTCCTTTACCACTGGATAATGTTTGTAATTTCTTCAAAAAGGATATCTAATAATAAAACAAAAATAAAAGGCTGACACAGTGTTCCATGAGAAAATTTTAATGGATTGAATTTAACTCTCTTGCATAATAAAGAAAGCTGAAAAAAGAAGGAAAATATAACCCTTTATTAATGATGTCTTTGCAAACATATATTTACGAAGTAAGGAAGTTGCATCTCCTCTTTTCAAACAAAAATCAAGTAAATCTATTGGGTAAGGTGAATAATCAAGCACCATTTTCAAATGGTTTCTCTCCTGTTTTACGAAAAAAACCTACCCTTTAAATTTAATTAAAAAATACAAAAAAAGAGAAATTGCTTGTTGATTTTAAGTTTTTAACTGTTACTATTTTTTTCATGATTTGCGCTTTTATTAATAAAGGAGAACTGAAGAATGTCTTGACTGGTGCACAAACTGGAGCATACACTGCAGACATCTAATGTACAAACAGCAATCATCTGTGGCATGTACACTGTTACACAGCAGTCATCTGTTCTCAATGCAATTATCTTGCACATGTACTGCAGTCATCTGCGGAACACACTACATTTATCTGGGCCAAACACTCCTATCATGGGTCATTCTGGGCACTTACAGAGGTTAACTTGGGGTGTGCTCAGCAGTTACACACACATAGGGCACATACAGCAGTCAACTGAGGTTCACACCATAATTATGTGGGGGTTCTGGATGTTGTCAGCTTGTGCATACACTGCATTTTAAGTGTTCATACTAAAGTTATCTGAGGTGACGACTACAGTCACCTGGGGCAGCCACTGCAGTCATCTGGGGTACATAGGCATACAGTCACACAGCTGTCATCTGGGGTACATAGGCATACAGTCACACAGCTGTCATCTGGGGTACATAGGCATACAGTCACACAGCTGTCATCTGGGGTACATAGGCATACAGTCACACAGCTGTCATCTGGGGTACATAGGCATACAGTCACACAGCTGTCATCTGGGGTACATAGGCACAAAGTCACACAGCTGTCATCTGGGGTACATAGGCATACAGTCACACAGCTGTCATCTGGGGTACATAGGCATACAGTCAAACAGTTGTCATCTGAGCATTCTCTCTGCAGTTTACCTAACAATCGTTTCTGGGTAGAACCAGTACTAGACTCCAATCCTCCAGAAGAAACTGCCAACTTTATCACATAAAAAGACATGGTTGGTGCGAATAACCTATGGCTCTCTATCTATGAGAGGTTACAGTGATCTCAAGTAAGCGACTCTAACTAGGGGTGTAATGATAGTCAGTACTATCAACTTATCGCGATTGTATCAGACCCGATAGTCAATAGTCGATAGCAATTTCACACTATCGATACTATTGCCGATAGTCTGGACAGCTATCGACTTTTCTCGATAGTTTTTTTCATTTTTGAATGCGTTATTTACATAAAATGTAGTTGATTTCTAGCCCTTGTATATACGATGACGTTTCTGTTCCTAAAACGTCGGTTGTCGTCTTACCATCCATGAGTCCATGACTTCCCAAAGTGAAAAATTTTAATGACGCGTATCTGTTCAATAAAAATGGTTTAGCATTCTAAATTAAAATAGTAACGATTATATTTATACTGAATTCAAGTTAATTACAGGTATTGGTACAAACAAATTGTATCAACTTGGTAAAAATATATAGTATGTAATAATTTAAACTATCGAAACTATCATGATAGTATCGCGATAGTGAAGCCAACTATTGATAGTCTATCGTGATAGTACTTTTAACTATCGATAACTATTGTGATAGTAAATTTGGCTGCAATAGTTAGCCCTAACTCTAACCACTCAAGTATAGACTGCAAAGTCACCTTTGAATCACATACAGCACAATCATCCAAGAATTAGCAGTGCTACATTGCCCATTTGGGGGTACACATTTCATATACATGTATTAAGCAAGTAAGTTAGAAATCAAATCCGGGAATCAATTTCAGTTGTCACAACTTGAAAAAAAAAGAATTGTTTGTGTCAAAGTTTAAATCTAAATGTTCCTATCAAGGGCCTACATTGATAAAGCCGCAGTGATTACTTTCAAACATTTTTCAAAGGAAAACTTATCTAAGTCCGAAGCAGTTCTGTAGTATACAGTGTTTATTTAAACAAATCAAATCCTTTTGTTTTTATATTTCAAAGTTCAAAATAATAATACCTATCAAGTAGATATTCAAACAAGAATTAAACTGGTCATTTGCAGATGGGAATTTAATAGCAAAGTTTGAACCAATTTATCATTTCTGCCAATTTTTTGGACAAAAATTGAATTTTATCATGGCAAAGCTACAGAATGCCTTGTTTTGTCCTACTACAGATATCATTAAATATTTTGAGACAGGTGTACCAATGTTCAATCTTTGCTAGTTTAAGAATTGCTTAGATGTGTGACATTTGTGTGTTAAAATTTTAGTCTTTTCAATATTATGTAATTATAAAAATAATACAATATATCAGACAATTATGCTACAATAGTATAAAGTCCTAAACAACATTTTATTTTAAAATTCAATAATTCAAAATTGTTTGTAAATTTGTAAATTTATCCTAGAAGAACTATTTGTATCTGTAAGGTTTGGATCAATGTCCTGCTGCTAGCTGTGAAACGTTTCTTTTTGCATCATCATTGTTATCACAATGTTATTGAATACAGTCATCAGTATATCAGCTGTGAAGAACCCAAGCTGGGCCTGCGGTTGATTGGTGTCAAATCATCCCATTGGATCTAAGATAAACAGCTTAAACTGAACTTGACAACATTCTTCCAAACATATAATGCCTGTTGTACTTTTATGTGAAAAAAAGAGGACAGGACAAAGAGATGTAATGAGTACTCATTTTAGTGGTTGTTAAATTGTTCTGCTGGCAGTGTTGGAAGAACCTACTGCTGCTTGCTCTCAGATTTTGGTAAAATTAAGTTTTTCAAACTGTATGAAAATAAAGTATTTTAGAACATATAGTAATTTAAAAAGGTTCCAGTATAAATTCCTGTAAAGGGTATCTGTAGATTTGAAATTATATGCAACCAAACAATAAAGCGTTGCAAACGCTTTTGAAATTCCTTGGACCAGCTTGCCATACAGCACTGTCACCATCTGGGTTCAAACCTTAGACTGACAGGTTGAATTAACATGTTTTAGCATTCTCTAAACAAATTGCCTCATTTCTTAAACCAAATGCTAAGGCTAAATCATTTAAAATAACAAATCTTATGATGAACTTTCCTAAAGTTTTATACTATTGAGAATGTCAAGTTGTATTACTGCCTGAACTTCTAACAAAGTTCGTAAAGATTTTGTACATTTATAATGAAAATGGGTGGAATAAGAAACAGATTAATAAACGTTTATCAGAAAGTCAATGATTCTAGATAAAAGGTTAAATGAGTTGACAGAGCTGATAAACGCTTTGATATTTTCAAATCAATGTCAAATTTACTGTATCAAATGACCATGATTTAAATTAAATGATTATAAAATAGGCAATTCTACTTTTTATGTCAGATATTCTCATTGGCAGATGTTATACTTAAAGCACTCTAATTTCACAGTATTAACTACTGGGGTTAAATGTATACAAATATAATACGAAGCATATTATGTAGTTGGGTAGAGTGATGGGTTTGATGGAATGTGGAGCCCGGATCGGTGGGGGACTCAAACCTTCATTCATAGGAGAAGTGATGGTGTTACGTCTAAAGTTTTTGACTCAACACATGGAGTCTTGCGGGTGTGAATCTTGTCAATAGGGGAATTTGACATCTTAAATGATTCCTTCCTCTTGGTAGTCGTTCAGGAAATACCAGTGGTATCAACCCAAGAGGTACGTAGTCACTTAATAATAAAGTACTCTGATAGTCATCCAGCATTAATAATATACAAGTATTAGGAAACTATAACCCAACGTCAATGTTCAACACGTTTTAAGAACAATGACTGCAAATAACTACCAGTATTTAATATATTATTGGGATAGGTCCATGGGGGCACGAATAGGAGCAGCCACATTTAGAAAAAACTAGAAGTTTGAACAAACCCTAATGAAAAGGGGGGGGGGGGGGGGGGGGGGGGGGATAAATAGCGATCAACAATACTATACCAGAGCCCGCTGACCGAATTCAAAACGTTGACATACTCATAGGATATTAATAACTTTTCCACAAACTTGAAGGTTACGGGTTTTTATTCTGTTTACGGACCCTACGGCCTTAATCACGTTAAAAACGAATCGTGGTTTTGCTATCTCTAAACATTTTGAAGTTAAATACATGTGTCAACGTGAAAATAATAAAACCCATTTTACTACTACTAAAGAAAAGTAGGCTTTAAATAAGACCGTTCACCAACTATGCGATACATGGGGTCTCAATGAAAGTAGAAAGCATCGCTAACAACGACCAATGTAAAGACAAAATACACGTGGGTTTCTTATTGCGGGGGGGGGGGCGTCTACGACCACGGCTGTAGGCCTTGTTTGGGGGGTGTGTAGGGTTATATGTGAGGGGTTGTTATTTTTTGGTTAAACGTGAAAGTGGTTTACTTATTATGATACAGTACATTAACATAAGTATTTGTTTTTCCCTGATAGGTTGTTTACTGCTATTCAAAAGACTCTGATTCCTTTAAACATGTTTCAAAAACATGCGCAGCGCCTTTGATGCTTTGCATCAAAATTTGTCTTGTCTTGATATTGTAAGGAAAGACTTTCTTGACTTTGATAGGTCTTTTGTAAAAAGTTAGATGATAAGGAAAGGACAACACATTCATACATGGTTTAGGACTGACATATATTTAGATTTAAACTTTCTGTGACTGATGATGTTACCTTGTTACATAGAACGACATTTTAAGTGCTATATCTTTCATACACACCTGTCACACAATATTCTTTGGATCAGATACAGATGTTATAACATTCCACTGTTTTTACAGTTTAGTCAAACACAATGAAAACTGATGTTATCTAGTACGGTCAATATGCTACCAAATTTACTTTCTTTAAAACGGGTAGGTTATCTTTAACATCTAAACATTTAAACATTTGATTGTGACATCTATATACATAGATAAATGTCCTCCCATGACATTACATATAAATCATAGCAATAATTAACACTCTCTTTTTCCTGACCTAAAAAATAATTTAAACATAAAAAATTCTCATATTTTGAAGAAAATTAAATGTAAGGTGATAGGACATAACTTATTATAAACTGCTCTTTTTAAGCCCCAACACCATGATTTTAACAGCTTTTGAAATGCCTTAAAATCAGTAAAAAGTTTCTCTCATATATTTAAAATCACCAGATGCAGGCCAGTAACTATTGGTTATGCAAGTAGAAAGGATTGAAGGGCTTCAGGTTCGATGCCTACCATAGCCGTGTCGGTAGTGTCCTTAGGCAAGACACAAATAATTCCACACTGCCTCTCTCTCTTTGAATTGATTCCATGTGGAATGAGTCTCAAGAGCGATTAATCTAAGATGTAAGAATTAAGTTGTTTCGCAATCGAGAATAAATAAATTAGTATATATATATAGTTATGCAAGTAAAACCAAACCTCGGACTTAATTTGAAATTATAACATTAACATTGCCCCGAAGTCAAAAACAACACTGAGTACCTGAATGGCTATGTCTTTATTGTGTCATATTTACAAGTTATTAAGTAGTTTGAATGGTATTTTGATTTGAAAGGTTTGTAAAAGACACACAAAAAGCACAAGGAAAAATAGAAATTGTAAAATAAACTATTCTAATAATAAATCTAGCCTTAAATGCTTAAATACTTTTCCAACAACTAAATGCACTGTCACTTCAGTCAAGCTGTCCTATGTAATATACCTGTACTAAGATAACAATTTACATGACTAGATATTTTTTGGTCTCCTTTTTAAAACAAAACATGACTTAGAACAAAAAAGCTAACATATAAAAACACACACACACACCCACAGAAATTTAATATGAAGTAAAATCAAGAAATCATGACATTCAATATTAGAAAGATAAGAAAAGTTTTCATTATTTACTTTAAGACAAGCCAATAAACAACATGTATTTGGACTGACTGATTGCTTGCTTTGTTCACCATTACCATGCATGTATAATATGTATTCTTATAGTCTCTTAAAATCTAAATATTTAAATGATTTATAGCTTATCTTAAATTAAGTGAAAAAGTTGTTTTGTAATGCAATGAAAATATTTTTATGACTTTTTGTCAGATGTACCTTTAGTCAACTATTATTGTTGTTAGATTGACTTACACTTTAATAGGAAAGGTTGAATGAGTCAGTATGACAGATAAAGATAATTGATACCCAGGTAACTGCTGGGTGTGTCTAACCACCATAATATGCATGAGGGCATCCAACCCAGCACTGTTTGAAATTACAATACATTAAAAATGGGCAGCTTTGTCATTTTTTTTCACAAATGAAATCAAACATTGCTTGTAAATGTTGTAAGAAATCATACCTGCCACAGGGTACCTGTATTTATGGAAACATATTTAACAGAAATGTGATGCCTATAAAATCTCTACCTAAATGATAAAAACTTAAAAATGCTATTATAGTATAGTAAATAAAAAGCAGAAAGAAGGAAACAGCATTTACAGTTTTGGAAGCAAGACTTTTCATAACAAAACAAGAAAACTACTATATCTTTTATGTTTTTACTCACAGATGGAAGGAACATACGTTAGATTAAAAAAAAAAACATCGAAGAGGGGGTTCAACGAGGGGAGGGTGGGGACGAGGGTCAAAGATATGTTCTTACTAGCTGTATTTTTACTCAGTCACACTGACTTAGTGGTGTTTTCACAATTTACGTCAGTTTAATCCAATTCTTTTGTAGTAAATGAACAAATGTTAAAATCTGAATTAAGGAATTCGATTATTGAACAAATTGGTTAGTTTCCAACTTGAAGCACGTCAGGAGGATGAATGTGGCATTTTGCTCGGATGCAAGCTGACGTTAGTTGAAATACATGCTGGTGAAATCTGACATTCGTTTCTTACAGTCGTTTTGATCTCTGACAGTTAGTTTCTTTGACAAAACGCTCCGCTTGTTACAAATGGCGTTACAAAATAAAAGGGAAAGTACTCTTGGACAACTTTGAGTCAGCACTATTTGACTACCTAGAATATAATCGTGCACTGTGCGACATAAAAGCGAGCTTTGTGGTATACATATTGCAAAGTTAACATGTGGATCATACATTATAAAATAAAGACCTATAATATACACGTTCTAATTATATAGTATGTACATGTATAGGTCCGCGGTTAAAGTGATCTTACCCTTTATAGATTTAAGAAAGACATTGATCACTGTTTGATACTTCTAGATTAACGAACATCGCATCGCCATAGTTATAACAAAAAAAAATTGAATCTATGAAACTGAACATTGAGAAATTCTGTAAAAATCATTTAATGGTTTGTTAAAGTCCCAGGATCACAATTACAAGCAGCTCTTATTTTACGCTTTCTGGCAACTCTTTTTCGTGACGAAATGATTTAAATACAATGTACAACAGAAATAAATATGTCAACATTGTTTTAGAGTGTTCTATCATTATCAGATCTTATCGGTATAATAATTTTACAATGATCAGTAAATTCAAAGAGATCCTGTCAAACTTGATTGAAAATTCACTCTTTCTGTTGAGTATCTTTCTATTTATTCCATTCATTAGAAAAAGTAACTCAGTATAATTTATTCTTACATGTTTTCAAAGCTTCTTTTGTGCTTTATACTTCGTTCTTGACCATAATTTAAGTTGGCCATTTCCATGTTTATTGAAGATTTAATGACAAATCTGACAATCGAAAAATGAAGCATGTGTCAAACACATTTTACTCACCTTATACTGCACCCTAGGGTTTGTTTTTAATCCCAGACATGACATGTAGGGGTTGAGATTATGACCCGCTGTAAATACAGTCAGGCCCCTTATCTCTACATGATTTATTTTAACAATCTAAATAATATAGGCACTTGACACTCTTAAATATTAGAAATTAATCCACATATATCCACTGTTTATTTTGATGGTATTTACACTTTATTGAGTAAGATAATCCAAAAATGCGCGATCAATAAATAATATCCCACCCCATACAGCTCTTAGACAATTTTCAATGAGAAATTTTACACCCCAAAAACTGACTAGGATATTTTATTGATAGACAATGGTAATCAGCTAGCACCAAAACATAGCACTGTCTTCCTTCATAAAGAATTCATAAGTCACATTATTTGAGAACAGTGTTATATATTAATAGGCCTTTTTGCTGAAAATAAAGCCCCTTTTGTCACTGGTTGCAGTCTTTTGTAGGATCCTTTCAGTATTAAGTTGTAACAAAGGCTTTCTTGTTACAATACCTTAAAACAATAGAGATTTAAACAAAAGTTGAACTTTTTAATGATTCATAAAATAGTTGACCCTTGAACCATGATCGTCATTTATTGAACACAATTTTAAACATTGTCTCAACACTGGGTCTTTTCTTTCACAATGATTACAACCGGAAAGAACTTATTGTATCTCTTTTCTGTTGAAAGGTGATTCGATCGTAGAAAATTAAAGTGATATTAATGCAGTTCAAAACGACCATCATAATTTTAAGAACGACATTAATTAAAGATTTATACTCTTAAAATAATGAACATTGCCATGTTATAACAAAAAATTATGAATCTGTAAAACACGTTTCATCTTCTGTAAAAAAACAGATTTGGCTATCCTGGTCGAAAAAAGAAAGTTAACCTTCTCTGTAAGGTATATTTTCATTTATGTCTGTCAACAAGAGAAATAATTCAGTATAACTCACTTCTTACAAGTTTTCGAAGCATCTACTGTGTTTGACCATAATTCAATATGGCCATTTCGCAGGGCAATATAACTTTAACACCTTTATTGTACGGACTGTACTTACACATATATTATAGCACTGTATATGACATCCACATCCAGAAAACGGACTGTAGTTACAAAGGGCCTTTGAGGACCAGCATCATGTCCATCCAGAAAACGGACTGTAGTTACAAAGGGCCTTTGAGGACCAGCACCGTGTCCATCCAGAAAACGGACTGTAGTTACAAAGGGCCTTTGAGGACCAGCACCGTGTCCATCCAGAAAACGGACTGTAGTTACAAAGGGCCTTTGAGGACCAGCACCGTGTCCATCCAGAAAACGGACTGTAGTTACAAAGGGCCTTTGAGGACCAGCACCGTGTCCATCCAGAAAACGGATGTAGTTACAAAGGGCCTTTGAGGACCAGCACCGTGTCCATCCAGAAAACGGACTGTAGTTACAAAGGGCCTTTGAGGACCAGCACCATGTCCATCCAGAGATGTATGAACTGGTCCATTCAAAGGTACTACTGAGAGTTTTGTATTTGAGCAAGCCCGATAGTAACTCAAAGAGCATAACGTTTCGTTGTTTCGTTGCACGAGTAACAATAAGATTTTAGCAAAAGAGGAAAATTATTCCACAATTATTGTAGTTATGATTATATATTAAAGAACGAATGATCATGCATTTGTCTCAGGATAACATTCGTACTGTTTGAGTACTTGATGAAAAACCACTACTTTATCTGTCGAGTTATTGCAGAAAATGTGTCTCAATACATTCAAATCATCAGGCTCGGACACAACCGGTCTGACTCCAATAAAACTTGTCTTCGCACGAATGACTTTTTATTAGGTATATATTAATCTAGGGAAATAGCTTAATATTGAGTGTGACCTATATTCAGCGTCTCAATGAAAACGAATACTGCTCTTGTCATTGAAAAATGCACTCATAAATACGTCAACGTCGCGGAGAAGATGAAAGTATCCATGGTAACTGTTCTAAGTCTTTATATTGCGGGTTATTGCGGTCACAAATATAGTTTTGGGCATGCACATGTCCTCATTTCGGATAAACTTTTTGCCTGAAACATCTTGCAGATCTTGATTATGTTCTTCTGTCAGTTTCTGGTGTCAATAAATTTGTATAAGGAATCTTCGCGTGTGCCTGAAATTTATGCTTTGAAAAATTCAAAATTTACAGTATGACATACGGCGAACTTTGTCGTGCAAAGCTACATTTTACTTATTGTTATATTTGATAAATCAAATATATATCTAAAGGAAATGTTAATTCAATTCATGAAAGTCCAATTTATGCCAATTTCCTGACGTAGAAAATACTGTTTTTCAATTAATTTTCAGCATTTTAAAAAAAAAAGTACTTTATGTATGTCCGAGGGCCTAAAGTCGCGTGACCTATATGATTCAAGCTAATTAATCATTTTACAGAAGAAAAAAAAAAGAATACAATCTTTGCAACGGCTTTAGGAAACTACATGCCAAGATACGCACATGTTCCTTTACAGGTAATATGAGTAACATATCAGATCAATCACGTCAGCGGAAAAAAAGTGCTCGAATATAGATATTGTATCAACATTTAAATTGACAGGGTGTGATTTTCTTTGTTTTACAGCAATGAACTGGAATGTTATACTTGTAATTTCAGACATGAATTTTCTACTCGTAAACGATGAAAGCAGAACATTGCATATCACTAGAAAACGGTAGACAAACTGAATAGTGAGCTTCCTGAAGACTCTGATAGTAAAGATTGTGAAAATAATATGATAATAACAGCGGGGACTTCTTCAAATCTATGGCATCTAGGAAAGGGAGACGGAACGTAACAAGTCCCCCCACATACTGAAAAAGGGAGACTGAACGTAACAAGTTCCCCTTCATACCGAAAGAGATACTGAACATAACAAGTTCCCCCACATACTGCAAAAGAGAGACTGAACGTAACAAGTTCCCCCACATACTGAAAAAGAGAGACTGAACATAACAAATCCCCCCACATACTGAAAAAGAGAGACTGAACATAACGAGTCCCCCTACATACTGAAAAAGAGAGACTGAACATAACAAGTTCCCGCACATACTGAAAAAGAGAGACTGAACATAACAAGTTCCCCGACGTACTGAAAAGAGAGACTGAACATAACAACTTCCCCCCACATACTGAAAAATGGAGACCGAATATAACAAGTTCCCCACATACCGAAAGAGAGACTGAACATAACAAGTCCCCCACATACTGAAAAAGAGAGACTGAACATAATAAGTTCCCCGACATACTGAAAAAAAGAGATACTGAACATAACAAGTCCCCCCACATACTTAAAAAGAGAGACTGAACATTACAAGTTCCCCCATATACTGAAAAAGAGAGACTAAACGTAACAAGTTCCCCTACATACTGAAAAAGGGAGACTGAACATAACAAGTTCACCAACATACTGAAAAAGAGAGACTGAACGTAACAAGTTCCCCTACATACCGAAAGAGAGAGACTGAACATAACAAGTTCCCCCACACACTGAAAAAGGGAGACTGAACGTAACAAGTTCCCCTACATACCGAAAGAGAGAGACTTAACATAACAAGTTCCCTCACAGACTGGAAAAGAGAGACTGAACATTACAAGTTCCCCCATATACTGAAAAAGAGAGACTGAACGTAACAAGTTCCCCTACATACCGTCAGAGAGATACTGAGAATAACAAGTTCCCCACATACTGAAAAAGAGAGACTGAACATAACAAGTCCCCCCACATACTGAAAAAGACAGACTGAACATTACAAGTCCCCCCACATACTGAAAAAGACAGACTTAACGTAACAAGGTCCCCTACATACGAAAAAGAGAGACTGAACGTAACAAGTTTCCCCACATACCGAAAGAGAGACCGAACGTAACAAGTTCCCCAACATACTGAAAAAGGGAGACTGAACATAACAAGTTCACACACATACTGAAAAAGAGAGACTGAACGTAACAAGTTCCCCTACATACCGAAAGAGAGAGACTGAACATAACAAGTTCCCCCACACACTGAAAAAGGGAGACTGAACATAACAAGTTCACCCACATACTGAAAAAGAGAGACTGAACATAACAAGTCCCCCCACATACTGAAAAAGACAGACTGAACATTACAAGTCCCCCCACATACTGAAAAAGACAGACTTAACGTAACAAGGTCCCCTACATACGAAAAAGAGAGACTGAACGTTGAAAGGAAACTGAACGAACAAGTTTCCCCACATACCGAAAGAGAGACTGAACGTAACAAGTTCCCCAACATACTGAAAAAGGGAGACTGAACATAACAAGTTCACACACATACTGAAAAAGAGAGACTGAACGTAACAAGTTCCCCTACATACCGAAAGAGAGAGACTGAACATAACAAGTTCCCCCACACACTGAAAAAGGGAGACTGAACATAACAAGTTCACCCACATACTGAAAAAGAGAGACTGAACGTAACAAGTTCCCCTACATACCGAAAGAGAGAGACTTAACATAACAAGTTCCCTCACAGACTGGAAAAGAGAGACTGAACATTACAAGTTCCCCCATATACTGAAAAAAGAGAGACTGAACGTAACAAGTTCCCCTACATACCGTCAGAGAGATACTGAGAATAACAAGTTCCCCACATACTGAAAAAGGAAGACTGAACATTACAAGTTCCCCCATATACTGAAAAAGAGAGACTGAACGTAACAAGTTCCCCCACATACCGAAAGAGAGACTCAACGTAACGAGTTCCCCCACATACTGAAAAAGGGAGACGGAACATTATAAGTTCACCCACATACTGAAAAAAGAGACTGAACGTAACAAGTTCCCCTACATACTGAAAGAGAGAGACTGAACATAACAAGTTCCCCCACATACTGAAAAAGAGAGACTGAACATAACAAGTTCCCCCACATACTGAAAAAGAGAGACTGAACATAACAAAGTTCTTTGGAAGTGACTGTTAGAGACGTAACATAAAGAACGGACTTTTTGAAGATAGCCAAGTGATATTAAAACAATCAGTGATTTGCTGAAGTTACGGAAAATCAATTTTTTCAAAATGGCGAGACACTTGTTAAAGCAGTTCATAAATCATTTAATGGCAAACTTCATAGTATTTTAATAGTATTTTTTGAACTTGGAACGCCTAATCCGGATAAATTTCAGGTACGGATTACCTCGGAATTACGCGAAAACATATAATTTATACCTTTCATTCGCAGTTAATACAAATGGACAAACTGATTGCAATATACACCTACATAAACTTAGGGAAATGTCTCTATTTCAGCTTTATTGCCCTCTTAAATGTTAATGTATCGAAGCTCATTGACTTCATGCTTACATTTGACGGCCCGCAATTACTACAACCATATGACATAGGCGTGCACTGCACCATGGATCAATGGTTCTAGTAAACTTTACGTAAGCGAAGATACAAGATCCCACTTCAAGAGTATCAGATGTTACCTAATTTGCCAAAAGGCATTCGTATTGTTTAAAAAAGTAATTTTAATACGAACACCTCCAGTTGTTGATATCACAATAAAAGAAAAAGTATATGTAAAATGCCCAGAACGGAAACACGCCAGCATGATATCTTCCTGGTCTGCATTTTCAGTCAGGCATATACATTGTAGTGTTTCGTTTAATTCCATTAAATGATGACAATTAGCTGCTAAATTAATCAAAGGATGTGCAGACCTTATATAGGATCACAAGAAGAAGTCCAAGGCCCCTTTTGGGCTGACGATAACATGATAAGAGAGCCCAGCAAAGGATGGACCCTAGCATATCCTTTACATGCTTTAACGTGCAATTTTTTTAATTTAACGGTTAAGTTTAGTCAACACATCATTGCCCGTACATGTTTGTGTTTAACCAAATTAAGTTAGTTCACAGAAAACGGTGATAATTTAATGTGCAGTGATATATTTCTTAATCGTTTCATATTTCTTTCTATTAAATGTTAACAGGAAGGTAATCCAAGTTTTACCTCAATAGAAAGGCCTAATGTTCAATAATAAAGCTATACAAAACTTTACTTGTTTCACATAATTTTTCTACCATTTTAATGTAATGGCAAACACGTTCTCTCAATACTAACCTTTTATGTATAGATTTATTCTAAAATACTAATCCCGCGTTTTTGCACAACACGTCACAATTTATTCCAGAGAACAGCAGAAGCAGAGCGATCAAACGGTAATCCAAGAGAATGATGCTTTCACCTTGTGTCGCGAGATATAGTGTGATATAGTGACTGTCCACTGACATACTAAGCCCGGATAATTAAGAGATAAAAAGTATGAAAAACTATTACGGCATGTATTAATCTGTCACAATCCCTATATTTGTAATGGACAGTTTTATGATTGCACGATAACACCATCGGGCGAGGGACATCCACAATCTTGTCCTGTGTATAACCTTTCATATAATCATAAATCCACTGTTTTTGTTTAGCTTTGGGAAGACGGTAATTAGCTACCAAAATAAAGCTAATTGAAAGATATTTCACTGTTTGTTTTTGGTCATGATGAGGGCAATACTGAACAATTGTTTGGTGACTTAAACCCGTAGAGACGAGTGTAAGCAGGAGGCAATATTTGAAACAGGTCTTAAAATTATCATTCTCTTCAATATGATTATCGCAATAAAATGTGATACATTCATTAATGGGTTAGTATCACTAAAATACAAGCATTGCCAAAGTTATAGCTAGATAATATAAATATATACAACAGTTTTATTCCTTTTGAACTTTGTTGAAAAATGATAAAATCCTTTTTGACCCGCGGAGCTATAAAATGATTTTCATCATCATCATCATCTCAAGTTATTGCATCACTCCGCAAGGAGTATACTCGCAATTTCCATCAAGTTCATATGATAAAGTTGTGTTTACATGCACTAATCAATCATGGAAAGAAATGATGGATGAGCATAACTTATTCTCTTTTACTTTTCTGAACATTTTTCATGTTTTAAGAACTTTTCTTGACCGTACTTTTTCTGGTCATTTTGAGCATTATTATAGCTTTAATTAAAAGAACTTACAAGTTTCATGTCGATATCAAAGAAAAAGATACGAAAATGTTTTGTCCTTTAAACCGAATAAAAACTGGAGGATTGCCTTATATCGTATATCATATAAAATGAGCTGAGATAAAGGTTAACAACATTACAAAACTATCACTGATTGTTAAGGCATATTATAATAAGATTATATTAATTGTGTCACACTTATCTAATATCTAAATCTTATATATGTATTATTGGGTAACACTTTATCAAAAACTAACAAAATATAACCGAATTAATCATGGGAAAGTTATAAGTAATTCGTTTAATTATCTTTTTACGTCCTGATCACTTTAAGTATTTCCGAAGTTTTAGTTTAACAGGAAATTAAGATATTGGTTTTGGTTTAATAATTGGTTTAGGTTTAATAACATTATATTTTACTCTTTGTATATACATATTATGACGGTGAAATTACAGTGAAGTGGATATATATTACACACAAAGCCAAAAAAAGATTGAGCCAAGAGTTCTTGCAACATTATCGAGGGCTCTTCCCAAAGAAATTGGCCGAAACACCAAAAATCACCAAAATAAACGATCAAAAGGAAGATGTCACAAGAGTGTACTTACATTTTAGTACAGTTTTCAGTGATTGTTTATAAAGTTTATTGAACTATTTACGTTGTAATCGTCAAGGTTTTACAATGGTGCCAATGATAAAGGTAATAACGTAATTCCCGAAGTGTAATCATGGTTCATTAAAACAAACTTTGTATCTTTATTAAGTCCAACTGTCGCTGCATGACAAATTGACAGCCTCCTGATTTATGTCGCAAATACTATATATAAGGCGCAATACATTTATTACAAATTTATGCAGTCTCACAACTTAAGAGATTTTGCTAAAACTCATTATGCCAAACCAGTAATCTTACAGTCTAATAACTCCAGGTCAAACTAAGAAAAATATGCATCAGAACTGATCAGGTGAACTATTAGTATTTCGTGTGCCACATTTGAACTCGACCTAGACATTGTGGCAGATAATTACACCGGGGAGTATCACGTGATCTCAATAGTACACTGTCCACACAAAATGGCTGCAGAAATCGCCACTTCGACCAAGAAATAAGGGGTAAGCTCATTGTTATTGATATTTTAGGATATGCAGAATAAGCGCAAAGTACCCGCATAATAAAAATAATTACTTACAACCTCTTCGTTTTTCCGAAGTTTTCTTGGTTTAGGCCTGAAACTCTATACAGATAATATTTTTTTAAGTACATTGTCTGAACAAACATTTAATTTGCGTATTTCAGCGCTAAAAGCATATATAATGCACGATCTTCTATAAAATAATGATTTTATCTGTGAATGTATCCTTCGTGACAAGTTTCCAGTGTTTTTTCGGTGTTTGAAAAAAAGTTATGGATTTTTTTCATAACGAGTACATTGTCTGAACAAAATAATATGAGTACATTGTCTGAACGCTTTTTTTTCAATGCATCTAATGACTCATCTATATTCATTTCTTTGTATCGAAGCAAGCATTTCGTTCCTGCTGTTGCCTGTTTGTCACGTTTTTTAGAGATTGGAAGGTACGAGTCAAGAGTATTTTTTATATTTCTAGAAAATTCAATCCAATGTTCATGAACGATACATACTCTTGTAAAGAACTGAACATTTGTAAAATGTAAGATGTTTATTTTGAAAACAGTTCAATATCTAGTCTTCACCGTCAGTGATTCATATTCTAATTTAACAAAGTGAAAATTTTGTTTGTGTTGGTGCACTTGTATTGCAAAAGTCTTTATGGATATAACTGATACTACATAGATATACAATACATGTTAGTCGTATTTTCTTTCAGAATGCGTCATAAGAAGCCATCGTTGTCGTTCTCGTCAGAAGAAAACACGAGCGGAGCAAAATTCACTTCAACGGTGCTCAAAAACAACCATTGCATCGCAGCTGAAAAGCGCAAAACGGAAAACATTTTTCCCCAGTCAGGTGTCCAATTATAGTAAGTCTACAAGAAATGCCACCAATACTGTCTCCAATGAAATTACCATTTCGTTCTCCGCTTAATTACAAAGCATCGCCACCTAAAAACGTGCCAAGGAAATCTCCTAAGCACGAGTGCTTTTCAAACCATCTGACAGTGGTTTTCTTTAAAACATCAAATCAATTGTAGAAGCTTTGCCGAACTTGGGAAATTAGAATTAAATTATGACACTGTTTTTGTCAGTGATGTGAATTGTCTTGAAAACATTGGTGAATCATCAAGTTGTGAAGGTGAAGCGGTACATGTTAAAAGTGCGTTAAACAAAACACTTTAGACTCAAAAGGACTCTATAAAACTGGAGAAAGTAGACTTTCGTGATTGTGATTTCGAATGTGATGTTGTGAGTATTGAAAACAGTGATACATCAAATCTTGAACACGATGCGGTTAATGATGAAAGAGTGAAAAATAATGTAGAGAAGATGTATAAAAAAAGTCAACGAGTACTCCGTCACTAATAAGGCTTCCAAATTGCAGTGATCCGATGCAAGTCTAAATCACCGACAAAAACAGTGTCATAATTTAATTCTAATCTCCCAAGTTCGGCAAAGCTTCTACAATTGATTTGATGTTTTAAAAAAAAACCACTGTCAGATGGTTTGAAATGCACTCGTGCTTAGGAGATTTCCTTGGCACATTTTTAGGTGGCGATGCTTTGTAATTAAGCGGAGAACGAAATGGTAATTTCATTGGAGACAGTATTGGTGGCATTTCTTGTAGACTTACTATAATTGGACACCTGACTGGGGAAAAATGTTTTCCGTTTTGCGCTTTTCAGCTGCGATGCAATGGTTGTTTTTGAGCACCGTTGAAGTGAATTTTGCTCCGCTCGTGTTTTCTTCTGACGATGAAGCGACAACGATGGCTTCTTATGACGCATTCTGAAAGAAAATACGACTAACATGTATTGTATATCTATGTAGTATCAGTTATATCCATAAAGACATTGCAATACAAGTGCGCCAAAACAAACTAAATTTTTCACTTTGTTAAATTAGAATATGAATCACTGACGGTGAAGACTAGATATTGAACTGTTTTCAAAATAAACATCTTACATATTACAAATGTTCAGTTCTTCACAAGAGTATGTATCGTTCATGAACATTGGATTGAATTTTCTAGAAATATAAAAAATACTCTTGACTCTTACCTTCCAATCTCTAAAAAACGTGACAAACAGGCAACAGCAGGAACGAAATGCTTGCTTCGATGCCCCAAACTACAAAGAAATGAATATAGACGAGTCATTAGATGCATTGAAAAAAAAAGCGTTTAGACAATGTACTCATATTATTTTGTTCAGACAATGTACTCGTTATGAAAAAAATCCATAACTTTTTTCAAACACCAAAAAACACTGGAAACTTGTCACGAAGGATACATTCACAGATAAAATCATTATTTTATAGAAGATCGTGCATTATATATGCTTTTAGCGCTGAAATACGCAAATTAAATGTTTGTTCAGACAATGTACTTAAAAAAATATTATCTGTATAGATTTCAGGCCTAAACCAAGAAAACTTCGGAAAAACGAAGAGGTTGTAAGTAATTATTTTTATTATGCTGGTACTTTGCGCCTATTCTGCATATCCTAAAATATCAATAACAATGAGCTTACCTCTTATTTCTTGGTCGAAGTGGCGATTTCTGCAGCCATTTTGTGCGGACTGTGTACTATTGATATCACGTGATACTCCCCGGTGTATAGTTTCAGTCGTAGCCAACGCCACTTGAAAAAAAAAAACATATGGGGAATAATTCAAAAACGTGTACAGTACAGCAGTAATTGATGTTGGGTTCTGCACTTCCTCTGAATCGGTACCATCACTGTATATCATATCAAGTAAGTCCCCTCAATGGTTTCAGAGTTTTGTTAGTATGTGTGCTTATTGGGTCCACCAACGTCGTTCGAGGTGTATAATCGGTACGACCCGCATGATTTCAGAGTTATGTGCTGGACTTTATTTTCATATGATAAAGGGAGATAATTACAAATGGGATAACTTTCACTCAGGTGCCTGTCACTCAATCCCTGGCATGATTTTCAATTTGTGTTCCAGACAAGCAAAATGTCATGAGAAAGGTAGAGTTATTGTTCTTGTTCAGCAAACTTCCTCTTAGTGTCTTAAAAGGCTATATCAATGCGTGAAATATCAACTGCAGTACTTTTCGAGTCACGTATGCTCCGGACAAAAATATGACAGATGGACATCCCAAACCCTTAGAGGAGCAAAAGTTATGTTTAGTTAAAAAAATAAAGACTTTGTCAATTACATGAAAAGAAAAGAACTCGAGTGATGAGTGATGAATAATTTTTATTGCAAAGTGCACATTACAATGAAGCATACCAGCCCATGGCAGACTTCCCGATAAGACCTAGGTAACAATTTTTCTGTCTTTATCTAACCTGGTGAACTTCTGTAAATCACATGAAGTAGCACTTAGTAATTATATGCCATGATAGAGGTCGAAGGATATAGGAGGAAGAACAAAAAATAAATATGTTTTTTTATACTTTATTATCTTTCCATCATATCAAAATGTACAAAGACAGCAACACTTTAATACTTTAAAAAACCATTACAGAAATTCATTAACGGTAACAAAACTATTAGGGATTTCCATTTCAGATTAGTTTGGATTATGTTAACATGAGATTCAATTTATCATATCCTTTCAACATCAGACAGAAATTGACTACAAATATCTAAACTAGAAATGTGCAGACTAATCAAAGTTGTCCTAACTCAATGAAATTCCAACAAACTATTTTAATTTTCAGTCATTGATAACAAAATGAAGGTTGTTAGTTAACTGAGTGAAATAAAAGTCAATGCACAACTTCATATAACATTTCATGTTTTTATAAAGTTTCACAACAATAACTCAAATATATGACCCATGTGCAAACTACTCCTTTGAATGAGAGTGAGTGGGTAAAAAAGTTGTAAATGCTGACACAGAGTATGCTACTGTGGAAAGAAAATAACTCTCCAATTCCTTGAAATATCAAGCTAAATATGTTAAAATGTGATAAGAGCATATCATCACTCATATCCATGGCACAATATTCATATAATTGCACAAAATACATATCGACCACTTCATACACAGGCAAAACATCAATGCTAAAATGTTTCCTTTTATCAAAACTTTTAAAAGTGCATACTACAAGAATGGCAAGAAACTATGAAAATTCTCCTTTCCTTATATCCTGTACTGTTTCCGGTATGGTGGAAGCAACTGCCATCATTTTTTGTGTATGAAAAGTTTAACCTAATCTCGTAAAAAAAATCAACAACTCCAGAACAGCATCAAACATACAGTAAGATATCTCAAACTGAATTAAAGTTTTATGATTGTTAAGATAAATTCAAATGAAAGAAACAAATGTTTAAGTTTGATGACCCTTTACTTGGGTGGTGACATTTACTTGTGCCAAAAGGACCACAAAGGTCAAGGTCAACCTCTGCTATCAGGTTTAGTAACATCACTAACTCTTAATATTTTGGTCAGGGCTATGTCTATAATGGTCTCCAGGACAGCAACAACAATGCTAAACACTTCCTTTCCATACAACATACAGCTTTATTTGGTGCTTTTCCAATATCACAACAAGTAGAATACTGTAACGTTAAAGCAGTTAATGTGACTCATTGTATAAAATGGAAATATAAACCCATTCATTAATACATATCAAGTGAATTTCAAGCAAGCTGACTAAAGCAGATCTTTTTCAAATGACAACATGGCTTAAAAATTATCTCTTTTTTTCCATTACAAACAAACTTTTAAATATCACGATTAGCTAATAATATATGACTGCTACAAAACATGTTTCTCATTTCTAAGTTCCTCTGCTATTCTACCATTTAAAGCTAACCATCACATACCTCAGTCTAGACCCTCTCTAACCAATTGATCAAAATACCTGTTTTTAACACTGTGAAAAAGTTTGTATTTGAATATGATTAACTTCTTTTTCTCCAATTTCATATCTATAAGTAGCTTTTTACATGTATATACTTGAAATGAAAGGCCAAGTAAACTGTGAAATTGTAACACTGCTAATTTTCTCAACAATTAAATAAATGCAAAATCTAAGTGTCAAAAAAATAAAACTGGTTAATAGTGTTCAGTGCCTAAACAATCACCAATATAATAACTTGCTATACAGTAAGCATTCCCCTCACTTCTGAACACCTCTTGCATGTTTCCAACATATGCCAGTACAAAAGCACAGGGCTAGCTATTGCAAACAATTAGAAGTTAAACAATCTCAGTCAACAAACACATTAAAGAATGGAAACTCTGCTTTCTCCGGCTGTAGAAGGTCTGCTAGGAAGCAAACAGTGCCAGCCCAACCCTCGTATAAACTGTACGGACTATCTGGGATCCTGGCTTTTTGAAATTCTTCAGTAAATAGGAATTCGGCAAACTTCAGAGCTCTGTACAAATGCTTCTTGTCTCCTGTTGATAGGAAAGAATGACTAATTTTTGCATGTTCATTTAAGTGACTTCAAGTAATACATGTAGTCTGTATCAAAATGTACATTACCATTCACCAACCCATTCCTCTTTTTCCTAACTAAGAATTTCTACAGAAAAATAGCTTACGTCTTAACTGATCTTAAATGAGAAAGGTGCCTGTTGTCTATACATGTATATATTCAAATCCATTTGATATCTTTGAAATATCTTCTTAGATTTACATGAAAAAAAAAGGTTCATGCCTAATTGTTGGGTTAGAAAATTGCACAATCTAGGGTCCATATATTACCAGGGGCGGGGGGGGGGGGGGGGGGGGGGGGGGGGGGGGGGGGGGGGGGGGGGGGGGTTTTGGGGGGGGGGGGGGGGGGGGGGGGGGGGGTGGGGGGGGGGGGGGGGGGGGAAATTTTTTTTTTTTTTTTTTTTTTTTTTTTTTTTGGGGGGGGGGGGGGGGGGGGGGGGGGGGGGTGTGGGGGGGTTTTTTTTTTGGGGGGGGGGGGGAGGGGGGGGGGGGGTTTTTTGGGGAGGGGGGGGGGGGGGGGGGTTGTTTTTTTTTTTTTTTTTTTTTTTTTTAAAAAAAAACAAAATGGGAAAAGGGGGTTTTTTTTTTTTTTTTTTTTTTTTGGTTTTTGGTATTAAAATAAATACATACATACATACATACATACACCCTGCACAAGCTAACAAATTCATACTGTTTTATTATCACAGAGTTGCAACTCACTTATTTGATCTGCATATTACCAAATAATTTGCTGAAACTGTGACAAATTTATGGGATTACTCACATAGTTACTGAAGGTAATAAATAGATATGGCTAAATTCAAAAAATGGTCTTTAATAGAGGGCAATAACTGTAGTCCAATATGGCAAATGTATCTCATAAAATCTGCAACACGCTAAGATATTCGTTTCACAACCTGACTTAGTTTTGCTGGTTGTGACATCTATATGGACAGAAGGAATGGCTGATGGACACCTGCAAATACCATATACCTGTTCTTGCATATCCCACCCAATTTTCCTGGACAAACTTTACTTTTAAAAGATAATAGGCAGAAATGCACTCTATTGATGCTGCATGTAACACCAGGAATAAACAGCCTCATCTCCACATTCAAAATGCATAATATACAACTGTCTTTTTATAAGTCCTGGCAGACCCTTGGAGTTCTCCCTTGGTGCACTTGCCAAGACTCCTGACAGGCGCAGATGCAGATACAAGGGAATCCAGGTACCAGACTCTAGCCCCTTGGTTCTTTTCTACATGCCAGGTGTATAGCACAGATACACGTGAGACTACCTCTGGGTATCTAACCAGTTCATCTCTAGATGGGTGGGAAACACTGGAAAGTGTTTCTGAAATTTTCAGTGCCCTGGTCGGGATTCAAACTGGGGACCTCTGGATTGGTAGCCCAGAGCGTTAACCACTCAACCACCGCACCATCCTTATACACTTGTCATTTCTGTCTTGAAATTATACATACCCTTAGCTGTACATATGCATGAAGTCATAAAATACTTTCAAAAGAATCATGATACAGAATTTGCAAGAATAAACATTTTGAATAAACCTGTTAGTCTGTATAAAAGTAGGAAAACATATCCACTGCCAGCCACACCATGACAGATCCCTGGCCCCTTTTTCAGCAGTCCCCTAAGCCAGGTCAGTTCACCACATCTTAAACATGCCTGAAGGTATTTATCATCCTTCCATACCAGGTAAGCACGGGCAAGCATATAGATCACACCTGTAAAAAGAAATAGTTGAGTGATCGTTCAAAATATATATATTTGTACATGTATGACATTACTTTTTAATAAAAGCTTATGTGTCTTCCATTTGAGATTAAACAATACTGGTTGTGTGTTTAGACACACAAAGGCTTTACTAAGTTTACTTGCATACTTAAAGTCAGCAGCGTTCATACTCTGATTAACAATACAAAATCATGATTTTTTTATGTATTAATTTTAGTTTCTTTTATTTCCAATGTCTTATCTGTAAACCTGCATTGTAATCAAATTTTAAACTAGAGCCTCCATGGTGGAGTGGTAACCTATCATAGATGGAGGGTGATGGGTTCAAGCCCTGCTACCAATCATGTCTCATTATGTGAGAAAGTTGGCAGAATCTTACGGAGGGTAGGGATCTAGTACTGGCTGTTCCCAGGAATGATGGTTAGGTAAACTGCTTGCCTGTAAAAATGACCAAAATATGGTTGAAATTGGCGTTAAACTCACACAACAACTTCACACAAAGTGTCCATAGGACATGGATGTCCCTACTCTTGGCCGTACCTCTGCCTTAACTGGGTACAGCCACACAGAAAAATAGGAGCTAACTTTACATCCTCAACATTACTGAAAGGTTTCATGACTCTTGAATACCTTGGAGTTGTATGTGACACAAGTTCAAAAGTCCCCACTGTTACCAATTCAAAATGGCTGTAGCTACTACCACAAATAAGTGCAACCATACACAACTTTACACCTTGAATAATGTTAATGTATATATAATGAATACTGATGTTTGAAAAACATGTTACTATATTGTGTTCAACTGTTTAACTGAAACATGTGTGACTGATTAGCAGGAATTCATCCACTGTATAAATACATCCATCGTTAGTTAAAAGATGAGTGTTTGTTGGGTTTATGTATGTTTTGTTTCATAATGCCATTTTTTTCAGGATTGTTTCTTGTTTTTGAAGGCCACATTAAAAATAAGTTAATGTTTTGCATATCTTAATGTGTTTATCTTCAGTAAATAAAGATATATTGTAAGGTTAAATGACTCTATGTCTATGCTGATCTATCACTAATTCAAGGGCCATAACTCTGCCTTTACTTGACACAGCAACAAACTGTAATTGCACAACTTTACATCCTGAATAATACATGTATAACTGTAAGGTCTCATGACTCCATGTCATTCACTTTAAGCTACATCATAACAGGTTACGCAAGTTCAACAAGAGCTGTCTGTAAAACAGCATGCTGGACTATTCAAAGCCTTTGCCTTTCAAAAAGAGTGCGAAAACAAGGAGAATATAATATATATAATCATGCAAGAATTAATGGACTTGAGGTGTTGACAATGTTTATCCACCCAAAATTCAATCCAATATCTGCAGTAGTTTTGGAGATAACAGCTTGCATGCAAAAGTCCAACAGGGGGGCTAATTGTGTCAATAATAATGCATGAGTTGTGGGAGTTGTTCTTATGACATTGCTTATTCACCCATCAGAAGACCTAAGTAAAGTGTTCATCTCAACATCTGCATCAGTTTTAAAGATCGCAACTTGCATGCAAAACTTTAACATGCCTTTTCCATTTCTCAGAGGGGGCTTAACTTGTCAAAATACATAACAGAGTGATAGGACTTGAGCCACTGAGCTTCTTCAACTACCTAGGAAAGGCTATTAAATGTTTGGAGGCAATATCTCTATCACATTACTTTCAAATTTTATGGGCATACATTAACATGTAAATCTTTAAATTTAATTTAAATTTAATTTAAAGTGTGGCATTTGGGCAAGAAGAATGACTAGAATAGACTGTTCTTCCTATAGTCGTGCTTAAAACACCAACTTTCATTTATTCAATAAGTCTGCCTTTACTGGGTGCAGCTACAAACAAAACTCCATGGGTACAACTTTACATATTGAATAACATTACTGTCTCCAGCTGTGCACACTGGCAAAACTCCTGATCCTTTTCTTATTTGGCAGATTTGAACTGTTTTATTGATAAAGAAACACTTACACAATAGTTCTTTCTAAAATACAAACCTGGGGCTCCATGACACCAGTGAAGTAATTCTTCCTTGTCTGGTCTCCGGCGTCGAACTTCATCCATGGCAGGAGGATAGTTATAATTGTCTTGTTCCAGTGACAACATGAAGTCAACACCTGAACGTACGAGTTTCTCTGTGTCTGGGTTCGCCTTCAGGAATGAAGGGAAGCTTATCAGCATCTGAAGTATAGCTGACATCCCATGAGCAGCACCTATAAATAAACCAGTATCAATTGTGCTCTGGTTTTAACAGTCCAATAATTGCAGCTTTTACACAATTACTTAGCCATGAATTGACTTTTCATGGGTACTGTACTAAAAATTGGACAAACAGTATAAGTGTCAATGTCTGAATTTGAAACAAGATTTAATATAATAGATATTCCTTATAAGAACATGGACAGAACCAGTAATAATGTGCAAATTGAAATTTTGATAATAAAGATCTTGAAAAAAAGAGAAGGCTATCACATATTGATTAATTTTTTCAGCATTTAATAATGATTTATAATGTTTTTGATTTTATTCTTACAGTCACGTCTTGATTAGTATTTTTTAAGGTTACATATAAGAATATTTGTATAATACCTCTAAGCTGAGAAACAAAGCAAGAAAAAAATACCTAAGTACTCTGTATCATAGTAAGCATACATAAGAGGAATAGCTGGATTTCTCTCGGCATATCTTTGGCCTGAATCGACCATCACTGTACATATCTTCTGAATCACTGCATCACTTACCACCTGAAAAAATACATGAAGTATTTCCTTGAAGAGAGCTTTACCGCCAAGAATTCAAGGAGAAGCAAACAACATTTCTGCTTATAACAAAGGAATTCTACACCGAGCACATTTTCCATGAGTATTTATTAGTACAAAAATGTACAAACAAAATGGAAGGTACACTGATGCATCAAGAATATTGCTCATTATAGCAAATAAGTTATTATCAATACGTTAAAAACGTCATTCAAAAAAACATACTGAAGTTATAAAGTCTATAAAGAGAACTAAGTAGAACCTAGGCTACAAGTATCAAGACACTGATATTTTACTACTGAGTAAGCCAGATGTTTTTGGTTTACTGTTTCATTAGGTGCTTACCAATGGACATGTTAAGGTGCTTACCAATGGACATGTTTAGGTGCTTACCAATGGACATGTTTAGGTAATTACCAATGGACATGTTTATTCTGCAGGCCTCAATTAGAGCTACTGAAAATGTGTCTGAGCAATTTTACAAGAAAAAGTAAAGACAACTGACAGTTTCTGTTTTTATAGATGTTGTTTTAAATATTAGACAATCTGATGCGTATTCATCTGTGGGCATTGTAAGATAGGCCCCCAAGTGGAAACTAATTGAATAAAAGGTTATTTTGTACAACAAACACTAGTTATCATAGCTATCAGTAACTGAATTTGATTTGAAAAATCATTTAATTAAACATTGTAATTAATCGATATAAACCCTTGTCATTTCTAAAAAAGCATTAGCGATCATTACCAACACTTTCAGCTCATTTTTAGCACTCTTTTGAGGCCCACACTAGGATTCGAATAGATTTGATTTTATCACGAGTCATTGTAGTACAAAAAAAATAAATTGACACAAGTCTTTAGACCCAAAGGGCCATGCATTCACTTGTCTGGGGTTCAAGCATATTTAATTATTAATAATTGTCATGTCGTGCATCAATCAACTTCTAATTAATTATCATTAAAAGCCTTGAAGTAGATATAGATATCGCCATATAACAGCATATTTAATGTTTATCATATGTGTCTGAATATGTTTATATATTGATAGATTTGCCTGTATTGTATACCTGTCGCCCAAGTTTCATGTTGAGGTTCAAAACTCCACAAAGATATCCAGCTCTACCAACGAATAACTCATCAGATCCACAGCGCAAAAACTTCATGGGAAGACAAACATCAGACAGGTCTGCATATTTCTTTGCAAACTTGTCCGCTGTGCTTGAAGATCCTGTTGCTTCATGAACAAAACAGGAAACTGCCTGTACTCCAGCTTCTCCTAGAATGAAAGATGCTTTGTCACGACTTGAATGTTTCACATGCTCCTGTGACACATTTGCATACACCACAGCGTTCTCTAAAAAGGTTGACCGCTGATCCCTGAATGATTCATTCTGTGCAAGACAGTAAAACATATATGCTATGCCGGCGTTACCAACATACAGTCCCCCATCACAATTGTCAAGTGTAGCTGGCATGCCTTCTACAATTGACTCTGCAATTTGTGAAATCTGATCCACCCATTTAGATTTGTCAATTTCCACTGCCGATCCTGGGGTATAGTCAGGAGATTTATTCTCAAAATAACGCATGCCTATTGTTTATAAGTTAATTATCTGCTATGTAATGCACCCTACTTTTGCAAATTATTCTGCTTTCTGTCAACAAAAACGTCTGAAGACGTCCGAACGGATGAAACGAAAGTAGAAATTTCTAAAAATAAATCAATACATTGATAATAAAATTAAAGAAATATTAACCTTCATTTTCATGTAAAAATTATCAAATTTGGCCTCAAATTTAAGGTCGATATTTTAGTGCGACTCTCAGTCTTATTTTCATTTGTCTATCTTTTTTTTTTTTCAATAAAACGAAGCAAACGACTTTTCTGCCAACCGGAAATAAAAGACAGAGATCTTACTTCCGCTTTAGATTTGTCTATTATTTTGTGAATATGGCATCCTTTGTGGTCAAAGTACTCTCAGTCACATTAGGCTTGTTCTTTATATTTGTTGGATTGCTAAAGCTTTCACCTGCGATCAACAAAGAACTTTACAAAGAGATGGTTTGTTTGATATACACGTCAAATTTTAATGCTTAAGCTAAATTATTGGGTGGGGTAATTTGTTTACATTAGCAATCAAGAATATTTTAACCGAAGGGTCTCGGCACACCCGTAAATAATGGAAAAAAAACACCATCAAGGATAAAAACTAGCCTCAATATTTCGACTGCTAGACCGACCAATTTTACAAACTGATATTACATAGATCTATAGACGTCTGCCGAACACTTACAAAGTTTGCTCTCTATTCGTATGCTATGACCGGGTGTAAACATTAGCACACTCAGAGCATGCGCGGGCGTTTAACCAACCCATATATTCAAATTAATTTGTTACGTTTTTGAATCAGTATTATGTTTTTAATCCCGTTCTCACTATACATAATAGAAGTTTGAGTATAAATGAATATATAGTAAATATTAATAAATTTTTCCTACCCCACACGGAGTTTTGATCTCTGATCTCGCGCGTGTCAAGCGGGAATACATGGCACTGCGATACCGAGGCTTTGCTTGATAGAGCGTTTAACTTCGTTCATCACCAATACAGACATTTGTTTCGGAATGGCGGTACAAATTTATGTAAACAAACAAATTTAACTTCCCAGACACTTTTAATAAGAAGTGGACACATTATAAACTTGGTAGTTTCGTAAAGTATATTAAAATATCTATTGGAAAAAAATGTCTGCATATTCAAAAAAATTTCAAAGTTGGTTTAAAAGGCTATCTTCAGACGCTACCCGGCGACAGAATCTCAGTCGTTCCGATGAATTCCTGAACTTTATACTTGTAAACTATCAATCATCGGTCAATTTTTATCATATTTCTTTTATTTTATTTATCATTCAATATGCAATAAAAAACCGTCAAGTTTTCTTACATGGAAGAAAACTGTTAAAAGTGGCGAGCTTTGTAAATGGTCATGTGTCGATTTCCAGCGCGCAATAGCGCGCTTACCGTAATTCTAATATGGTGGTTCAATGGCATAATTTATTCATAAACGCAGGAGCACAAAACTTTGTTAGTGCCAGAGGGTGGCCATTGTAATTTCGTATATAGCAAAAGGCAGTTGGTAGGTAGCCGTGACCGGCTACCTAGTCTTTTGGTCTAGGTAGCCGTACATATATTTCATACGCTTGTTTCTTTTCATTTTAAACAGTTATAAATTCATGTTGCA